>OX439388.1:7996060-8468702 GCA_949319315.1 Zelleria hepariella
GTATTCAATGGCGTAGCTACAAAGTAACCGAGGGCCTTGGGGCAAAAATCAAACTGGGGCCCCAAATAAACTGTTTACTTAAAGGCCCTGAACATTTCCGACTAAAATGGAGAAATTAACTCTTGAATTTCCTTAACATTAAATAATATTTTCATAAAACTTTATTTGTTCTTAGTATAAAAAACGCGCGCAGTGCGCCCGAAAATACACCGAATTAGCTCTTTTCTAAGCCTGGCCGAGGTTTTCTTTTTAGTATACATGGGCAGCGCCCCTTAAAATTTACCGATTTTATCTGTAAAGCGGTGGTGGTCTAGTGGGTAGAACAGTGGACTCTGAAGTGAAAGGTCCTAGGTTCGATTCCCGGTGCGGGCATGTATCTATGACTTGTTTAATTTCAAAGTTACGTACATTTGTGAATTTGTAGTAGCAATACCACTCGCTGACGGTGAAGGAAAACATCGTGAGGAAACCTGAGTGTGTGAGGCATTAAACCCTCAACGCAAAAATCGCCAACCCGCATTGAGCACGCGTGGTGATTAAGCTCGAACTCTCTCTCTGAGAGAAGGCCTTTGCCCAGCTAGTGGGACATGTACGATTGTACAGGCTACATCTTACTTTTTTTTTTATCTGTAAATAGATCGGTCCGAGGGGGCCCCCTGAGCTTAGGGGCCCCGGGACATTGCCCCGCCTTGTTTCTAAGTAGTTACGCCACTGAACGTATTGTATATCGCTTTCTATCGATAATATGAGATACACAACATATTCTTGGAATATCGGCGAGCAAGAAAACAACGGGTGTACACTAGACGGCATTTATTAGTGGACTGGCGCGCTAATACAAAATTACCCTACATAACACCCCGACACTTATCCTTAACCACCACCAAAACTTAATAGTAACTTAACTAACATTTGTTTTATCATATTACCAAAATCCTTAAATTAATACAGTTAATCAATATTCAAATCAAAACCGTAACGCTTGGGTGGTCTTCTAATACGCTTTGGTTGTATAGGCTCTGGGGACAATACACGGTTACCAGGCGACCCCGCTGGTTGTTGTATACCGACACTACTAGGTGTTGGTAACGATGGCATACTAACATTACTGGATGTTGGTACGGATGGCACCGCTAAAACATCATCTAAAGATACCTCAACTGCTCGACCGCGCGCCAAGGGGCTGCCCCGCCCGCCGCTCTCACTACACTCGTCATTAGACGCTGGTTCGACCGGTCTCAACGGACTACCACTCAACGGAGTCAGACCTGAGCCTGACGAGGACGGAAGTGGGCCGCCGGATAGATCTGGTGCAGTTGTACAAGCCAAAGAGTTCCTTGACTTACGCCTTAGTTGGTCAACATGTCTATGAGTTTCCTTACCCTCACCATCACGAACCCTGTAATTTGTGTTACCTAGTTTTTCAACAATTTTGGCGGCTGACCATTCCGATGGACGACCTTCTTTATAAGATCTCATGAGCACATCTTCACCCACGGCCAAATTCCTGTTACTACTCCCCTCCTGTTGGAATTGTTTGTTTTGCAACTGTACCATTTTAGCTGATCTGTCAGGTTTCAACATATCGAGTCTTGTTCTTAATGCCCGGCCCTGTAAAATTCTAGCAGGAGTATCACCTGTACCGGCGTGCTCCGTGTTTCTATACAATAATAAAAACCTAAACAACGCAGTCTCACTGTCCACCTTGTCAAGTACAGCTTTTTTAATTACTGATTTACATAGTTTTACCGCGTTTTCGGCAGCACCATTCGAAGATGGATGGTATGGTGCTGTCAATGTTTGTTCGATACCATTGTTATTTAAAAAATCTTTGAAACATTCGCTTGTAAAAGGTGGACCGTTATCAGATACAATTTGTTTTGGCAAACCAAACTGTGAAAACAAGCGTCGTAATACCTTTATAACATCCATAGCTGTAGTACTATTCATTTTGAATATTTCAATCCACTTCGAGGTGGAATCAACCACAACAAAATATTTCTGACCCGCAATTGGCCCTAGAAAATCAACGTGGAGTCTCGACCACGGCTTTTGCATGACCGGCCACGGGAGCGGCGCGTGCGCGTGCGGCGCGCTCGCCAGCGCAGAGCAAGTGTCACACGCGCGGCACGTCGCCTCCACCGCCTCGTCCAAGCCGGGCCACCACACGTAGCTGCGGGCGAGACTTTTCATTTTTACCATACCTAGATGAGTTTCGTGCAATTCTTGTAATACTCGCTCTTGACATTTTGCTGGTATAATGACCCTGTGTCCCCACATGAGACACCCTAATTCTACATAAATCTCACTTTGGCGGTTAAAGAAAGGTTGTAATTGCCTAATGTCATTTCCAACTGGCCAACCGTCATTAGCATAGCTTAATATTCTGCCTAATATCGCGTCATTTTTAGTTTCTTTCCGTAGGACATTGTAATCCAACAATAACGCATCTCTGGCAAAATGCAAATACGTTTGTTCCGGTGATTTGATATTGCCTTGTCCTTCACACCTAGTCAAGGGCAAACGCGACAAAGCGTCGGCGCTATTGTCTTGCGATCGCACGTAAACAATGTCAAAATTATATGCAGATAACAACAAGGCCCAGCGTTGTAGCCTGCTAGCCGCCATAGTAGGTATCCCAGCTTTTGGCCCGAAAATTGTAACTAGGGGTTTATGATCCGTTTTTAGTGTGAAAAGCCTGCCATACAAATATTGATGGTATTTTTTTACACCAAACACAATACTAAGCGCTTCTCTCTGAATTTGGCTATAATGCTGCTCGGCGGCTGTGAGCGCACGTGATGCGTAGGCGACTGGTCGCTCCCCTTGCTCACAGGGATGACTCAAAATCGCACTAATTCCCTTACAGGACGCGTCGCAGGTCAGGGTCACTGGTTTCTCAATATCATAGTGAACAAGTACCTCTGCACTACTAAGACACTTTTTAATTGTTTCGAACACTGACTGACATTTTTCACTCCATTGCCAGACCATGTTTTTTTTTAGAAGCTCGTATAATGGAGCTAAAACTGTACTAAGGTGTCTAATGAACCTACCATAAAAGTTAACCATCCCGATAAAAGATCTCAATTCAGAAACATTCGTGGGGGCGGGTAAATTTAAAATAGCCTGCACCTTTGTTGGGTGGGTGTGGATTCCGTTCTTGTCAACAATGTACCCCAAGTATGTTACCGAGTCTGCGAAAAATACGCATTTATTTTTGTTTAATTTGAAACCATTTTCTTTTAATCTGGCAAATACTTTTTCTAACGTTTCCATGTGTAGTTCCCTAGTTTTTCGAGTGATAATTATGTCATCCATAAATATACCTACCCCAGGAATGTCTCTCATCAAGTTAGTCATTACGCGGCAAAAAATCCCCGGACCGCTTGATAAGCCATAAGCCAGACGATTATACTTGAATAAACCTCGGTGAGTATTTACTACTGTGTATATAGATGACTGATCTAATTCAATTTGGTTATAAGCTGAAGACATGTCAATTTTAGTGAACTGTTTTCCTCCACTAAGCCCTGCGAACAAGTCTTCGACTCGAGGCAGCGGGTATTTGTCGACCAACAAGGCGGAATTCAAGGTTACCTTGTAATCTGCACACACGCGCAATCTTCCATCAGGTTTATGAACCACTACTAGCGGTGTGGCCCACTCCGATACCTTGACAGGCTCAATGGTGCCATTGCTGAGCATGGCGTCCAGTTCCTCATCAACGCGCTCGCGCAGCGAGTAGGGCAGCGGTCGGGCGCGGCAGAACACTGGGGTCGCGTCCGCGCGTACGTGCAGCGTCGCCTGACCCCCCGTGTACCGTCCCAGCGTCCCGTCAAACAGATCACCATATCTGTCAAGCAAAACACCTACGTCACTTACATTCGGGTTAACTACCTCATTAGCATTTACACTAACTGACTGAAGGTTAGGTATGGAAATTTTTAATTCCGTTAGCCACTGACGTCCCAATAAAGAAGTGGTTCCCCCACTGATTACATATAGATCAAGAGTTTTAGTTACATTCTTGTAGGTTACCAACACTTCAATTAGGCCTACAGGTTTAATTTTACTGCCGTTATAAAACTTTAAATTCAGTTTACATTCTTGCAAGGGCATGTCCTTGAAAAATAACTTGTATGTTTCCGTATTTATACACGAACAAGCGCTACCTGTATCAACTTCCATACAAATATTTTTATTATTAATAATAAGAGGTAGGCTCACCGCCGGATAATTTCTCAGAGACATTTGATAGATAGGTTCTTCGTCCGAGGGCTCTTGCTCCTCCAGGTCTCGAAGCGAACCCTCCTGGCTGTCCTCTTGAATCAAGTGGGTCGGCTGGCCCGCGCCGCCGCGGCCGCGCCGGTGGCGGCGCCCCCGAGCGCCGCGTCCGCGCGCCGCGCCGCTGCGCAGCCTACCCTCATTGGGCTCCGCTTGGCCCGTTGCCGTTTGCCTTGTACACATCCGTTGCAGATGCCCCACAATGTTGCACTGGTCACACTTGTACGCACTATATTTGCACACGGAAGCCAGGTGATCACGCGCACCGCACACTGCACATTCGCAGAGACCCGCGCCGGCGCTGCTGCCGCGGGACCTCGCTCCCGCCGTCGCCGTCATCGCATGGACACTCTCGATGTCACGTGAAGTGGTGTAGGATCCGCTACCTGACTCGACCGATGCTGCGTTTTTTTCAGCAGCCTCTAGTGAAGTCGCTAAAGTTACCGCTTTTTCATACGTCAATAGCTCTTCTGCAAACAAACGTTGCCTAACCACTTCACTTGTGATTCCGCAGACCAGCTGATCACGCAGGTTGTCGGTCAGAGCACTTTTAAAATCACAATCGCGCGAAAGTCGTTTTAGTTCCGCGATGTACTGCGCCACACTCTCGCCGCCATGTTGGCGCCGCTGTCTGAAGCGGTAACGCTCTGCCATGATGGACGGTTTGGGCTGCAGATGTTGACCAACTATTGCCTTGATATCTTCGTAACTTTTATCAGCAGGTGCTGCGGGGCTGACTAAATTCACCATAAGCTCGTATGTGACGTCGCCGACATTTGAAATTAGAGTTGCTAGCTTGAGATCATCGGCAATTTTATTGGCTTTGAAATACATTTCCATTCTCTGACAATACGATTGCCAATTGCCCGCACTCAAATCGAATTCGTTTATTCTTCCGACGGCCATTTTAACGCACGCGAAACCGATTATTTGACCGAAGTCGCCACTGGAATATCGGCGAGCAAGAAAACAACGGGTGTACACTAGACGGCATTTATTAGTGGACTGGCGCGCTAATACAAAATTACCCTACATAACAAAAACCACGTATGTTACAAGGTTCAACGCTGAAACCGCAAAAAATATTTCCTTTTTCATTTCAATGCAGATAAATAAAATGATCCTCTAAAGACTAACACGACAAATTTGCAACATGTTGTATAATTGTACTTTTCTGTGTAGACTCGATGTTCCCATCCTACCTCTAAGCAGGCTTCCTTTACTTTTGTCCAATCTTTTCCGTCGTGGCCATGGGCCACCTCAAACTACATCGGCAAAATCGGCATGTATTTGTCGAGATTGTCTCGCCAGTGCAGCGCCTTATTGACTTATCAGAAACTAATACACCGTGGAATTTTAGTGGTTTTAAAGCCGAAGGTATTTAGTTGCACTCGTGATTCTGAGCCAAATTCCAAAATTTTACTTCAAAACGAGCGAAAAAAAAAACACTTCCTAATACAAACGGCTATCGCCAATTGACACCATTTATATGGAGAAGTGAATTTTTTTTTTCGCGCGTCTTGGAATTAAATTTTGTAATTTAGCTCAGCATCACCAGTGCAACAAAATACCTTCGGCTTTAAAACCACTAAAATTGCACGGAGTATAAAGATGTTCATACCTCCAATGCAGCATGCTGTGAATCATGCTGCAGGGGCTAGGCCACTTTACATCACTCCGGCCTTATGTGTCGAGATCACGGGCCCAGTGTTTTCGATCAAAAAACATAATTATTAAGATATCCATAGTCCATATTCCACAATAATAGTTGTGGCAATAATTGTTTTTATATTAGGCATAGAGTCCTTTGTATTAGGCGGCTGCATAGGGCCGCGGTCTTCATTTCGAATGGTAAATTTGTCGAAGCGACGACGCGGCGGGCGGTCCGAAATTGCGGGCTTATTGCAGCCACCGGCTTGTTTGCGATGCCTGGTCAAAGCTTTGTAAGCTTAAAGGTGCTCCGCAAACGTTCGTAAATTTGGAAAATTATATGATTGTGATATTCAGTTCGTGTTACACGTGGCCCCTCTTAAAGTTAGGTTCAGTTATGAATTTGAATGCCACTGACGACATCAAAAAGGCGGCTGGAAAGCAATGGAACCAATAGCAAGAAACCGGAGAGGTTGGCGTGACGAAGAAAAGGCCTATGCCCAACAGTGAGCATAATTTTATTATTTATGGGTTGGATCGATGCTACTTACTGATCATCAGTGCTGGTTCTGAGCTAAGCGCTCTTGTCTCGTATGTCTTTTTCGGAGGCAGCAACCGGGATTTTGGGAGTGCTGAGTTTCTGAATATTATCCACAAGCATGAACACTATATTAATAAAGGCATGTGATCAACGGTGCTACTTATCACACTCTGACCTCCGATTACTGAATTTCACTAATCAAAAACTTAAGTTCTGTCTGTACAGATGTCACAAAAAAGAACGTGACAGAATGATACTTAATGATATGAACTTATAGAATTTCTCAATTCAGAAAACGGCCCTTAGTCTTCTTAAATGTTTATAAATAAATATGATTTAGGTCGCAAGCAAGTCACCTTTCTAAATGTTTACTTAATAATGTTCTCAGAATCACTTCAAGTTTCATTACAAGTCAAGACCGATTATTCAGTTAGTAACTACAAGAGCGAAACTTGGAAATTGATATAATTTATGGTAAGTTAGGTAAGACTCGAACTTTGAACAACGGCGTTGTAATACACACTAGAATACAAAGAAGAAGATAATATGTATGCGAGTTTTTCATAAGAAGCTTGATTTAAGCACCAATGTGAGATAGGTACAGATATGCAAAATATAACCATGACTTATTGACACAGTGAATGACCAACAATGCACAGTAAATAAAACACTAAAGATAAAAACAATGTTACTAAGGTTTCCTGATAATCACCCCCTATATTGTATGAAATTTGAATGGCGCAGGCGCTGCGCGGCTAGCTACTTTTGTATGAGTTTTGGATGATGTTGCTCAGCTAGATCCATCCATACAAGTAGGTTTAGATGGTCTCACATAACAATGTGCTGGCTGGACCCTGTAAGGATGGGAACTTTTGATTACTTAATAGGTAACAGCTTCAGCGTGCTTATTCTGTAAAAAAACGTACAGTTGCTAGTCCTGAAAACCGGTTTATCTAGGGAAAATATAATTATGTAAAAATCTTTTTTTCAACAAAATTAAACAATACATATTATTTGTCTAAATAAATATAGTTTATCTCGATAAAAGCTATTTTCCAGAAAATAAACGGGTTTTGACAACTGTACCTTCTCTACCGGATTTTCCCTCAAATAAACCAGTTTTTAAACAATATTGTTATAAGTGTGTGGTTCTCCTCTAAACCTACACGAAAATAATGTATATCCTCAATTGTATGTATACCTAAAACCATGTAACTTAAGTATTATTTTCCCACTGTAAATGTTCATAAAGGCAAGTATGAGTAACAGTATGCTGCACACTAGACATATACTTAGAATAAGATCTTTTTGTATTGCTCATTGTAAATTCTTTTATAAATAAAGATATTTTCAAATCAAAAATCAATCAAACCAGTTTTGACGACTAGCGACAGTGTGGTTGTTTTTTTACAGAATAAGCACACATATTACCACAAAACGTAACTTAGCACCGCCTTCAATGAAACTTGGGATCGATCCGCAATCCAGCGATACACTCCCTCACACTAGCACCGCGAGGTAGCGGTCTTTGTTCAGGAGTTAAGGCGCACTCGGGAATCGCTTGGCAAGTTAAATGTAGTGTAAACAGAGCTAGTTATCGCGACACAGCGCAGGCACTAAATCTCCGCTCAGCTCCGCCCGGCCGTTACTCATGTCACCTACCGTCGCTCACTACTCTGTGGCACGGTGCTGACGCCTCTGTTTGAAGGGCTCTGTGGTCGAGACGTCAGCGAGGCCCCTATTAAGTCAGTAATGCATAAGGGAAATTATGTAAGGCAGGACAGAGAGAATTGATTTAGGACGCCGCTTTGCTTCTGAGAAGATCTCTGCCTAATGGCAGGAGAGCTGAAATGGTGGTTGCACAGTGCTCCCACTCAGGGGGTCAAATATCATGATTTTCTTTAGTCATGATATTTGACCCCCTGAGTCTAATTGATATTCGTAAATCATGATTTTTACGAATCTTATGTGCAATTGTTTTCTTCTATTCGCTGCGTGCAATGGAGAAATTTAGTAGGTATGGTGCATGGACAGATAATAATTGATTTAAGATGGCGCTTTGCTTCCGAAAAGATCTCTATGTATAATGAGTTGATGGTAGCTGTGACTTTGGGGCAGACTCGCTCAAGGCATCAAATATGTGTCGGTCCGACTCAAGGTTTCACGTTGTACCCATTTTTTTTTTTTTCACTTCACTCGTCTAAGTATGAGTTAAGGTGCTAACAGACGTTGTATAAATCATGTGATATAGATACATAGGTATAAGTTTTATAGGCAATACATTTCAATGATATAAGTCTCCTGAAATGGTGAATTCGGCACACCTCGGAAGCAATTTACAAATTGCCCCGATAAATAATGGCGTCCTCCTTGCTATTCTTCACGATGTTAAGTATTTAAAAAATGGGACGCGTACCAAACCTTATCTCTCATACATTTTACACGCACAAAGTACGACCAGCGACACGCTAAAATACCCCATGACGGCTCTTATCGTGCGCGGCATAAGGGCGTCACACGAACAAAAAGGTTTATCCTAGCGTGTACCCACCTATACCGGCCTATACTACAGGGTGGACTCTAAGTCGATAGCGGAACTTTAAGTAGGCTGTCTACTGATCACTACAAACAACTTGTACTAGGTGGCGAAAAAAATGGAGCGAAAAAAATATCAGCTGTTCCATACAAAAGGTCAACTCAGTACTGCGGCAAATGTATGAAACAGCAGATTTTTTTTTCACTCCATTTTTTTCGCCACCTAGTACAAATTGTTTGTATTGATCAGTAGACAGCCTACTTAAAGTTCCGCTATCGACTTAGAGTGCACCCTGTAGATAAGCTCCCAGTCGCAGTATACCTACACTGAGTGCGAGATTAAAACGCCATCGAGATAAATCCCCCTGGCGCACACACTTGTGTATAATCTTTGATCTAGAGTGGAGTTAACTTTTGTTCGCATCGCACCGCGCGACAGGCGCGCCTTCAAGCGCAAATTGTACACCGCCAGAGGGTTAACTTAGGTCGACTTGCACCAACATTATTTGACAGGGTAGTACTCATGCTTAAGAATCCCCTGTAGGACCGTGGGAACTCGGCGATGGCCAAGCGCCTAAAAACACTGTTTTCTATAGCTGTTTCACCCAGAGCGAGACGGGGCACGGGAGAAGTGAGAGGCAATGCGCCTGTATGAGTCTACGTGTGTTTGTGTCCTTTCACGAGTAGGAGCTTTCGCGAGCGAGTTGTAGTTATAATGTAATAGATCTACTTTCCCAATTTTTTTCTTAGTTCCGCTGCCATTTCTACATTTTATAAGCTATTGAATTTTTTTTTTGACATGTACAATATATTATTGATGTTACCAAGTTAGTTAGACTCCAATAGGCAGTGTAATAATGTAAGTAAATAACAGCGGAAAGTAACCCCTTTTTCGGCGCGAAAAACGCATCGCTCTAATTTCTTTCAGGCTATTTTTTTATTATAAAAACTATTTGCAAACCTCCGTATTGGTCATCTACTGATATAAACCAAGTTTCAGCAAAATCCAGCCTGTAGTTTAGAAATTAAACCGGAACTACGTTTGTATGGGAAAATCGTGCTCCTGCACCCTCTTAATTGAACGAGCGAGGGAAGCGAGAGAAGTTCTCCGAGTCTACTGGAACAATCAGGCGTTTTTATGTATGTGTGTATGTATGAATGTGCGTTCGACGATAACTTGAGTTTTGATCGGATAAAATTTGGTAGGGGCTAAATGAAATTAGTTTTTTTTTACCATGAGCCAAACCGGTCAAGTCGTTGCCGAGTTATGGGGTTGTAAAGTTTATAATAATAACTACTACGCATACTGAGTTAAACCTCTGTGGTAACCATTTTGTGCTTTTAACTGAGCGAAGTTGATCTCAGAGCAAACAAGATTCATGATACCGTCGACCGACGCCGCTGAGGCTTTCAAAAATGCCCGACAGGCATTTCGCACTGAGCTCTACTTTGTTTCAAGACCATGTGAGAGGATGACTGAGTTTCTGCCTGCCTTCCTTAGTTTATGAAATAAATATATAAGTAAATTATCCTTTTTGTTCTTTTTACCTGACTGTGCATTCAAAAGAGTTCTCTATTTAACTATCTCTTAGTAAAAGACAGCTTAATAGTTTCTTTCTGTTATCTTGACCCGTGATAGAGCGATAAATCTACTTAGGAAATGTTACAAATAGTGTGTCAAGCTTTATACGTTTATACATAATGTATAGGAAATATTAATAGCCAAAGTGCGTATAAAACAGAGAAGATAAAAATCTCTGTTTTGTTGTAAAGACGGAACTAAACGCTTGCTTGGTTGGCTACTAATAACACAGCATACAAGGGTATTTGTTAAGAGATACCTACTTTCATGACCATAAAATTTAGGCGGCCCGAAGTTGAAAGCCTTCCCCCTTGACAAGAAGTTTAAAGGTGGAAGTTTGGTTCGCCTTTATGTATTGATTTTCACGTATGAAATTAAAGTTGAGGCTTAGTGTCAAGGTGTCTGATGTAGTTCTAAACACTTTGACCCTCATTTTTTTCTTTCCAGCAGCCACTGATTGAACTTTCACAAATAATCAATCTGAGGAAATAAATCAGAGGAACATGAAAAAGGTAAATACTAAGGCCCGGTTTCTGAATTGAGAATTTTCCTAAGTAAATACTTAACTATCGTTCTGTCACGTTCTTTTGTGAGAAATCCGCAGAATAATTGATAGATAAACGTTACAATAAATACCGAGCTAAATAAAATACATTAGTAGTACGAAAATTTAAAAAAGTTTACCTCGATATATAATCTTTGAAAAAATTCTATTAAGAAGACTCATATTATTCTTTTGAGTAAAATTAAGGGTGGTATTCTAGAACGCTACTTAAACTCAGTTTAAACAGAGTTCAGACTGTCGATAAAGCAGTGCATGTTTTGATATGAAGGGAGGGATATTCAAATCAAAACATGCACTGTTTTATCGACAGTCGACACTACTAAACTCTACTTAAACTGAGTTTAAACAGAGTTCAAGGAGCTTTCTAGTTTGAACTGAGTTTAAACAGCGTTTAAGAACCGTTCTAGTTTGAACTGAGTTTAAGTATCGTTCATGAATACCACCCTAAGAGTAGCTTTAACAGATTCGACTGCAACGTCTTAATTTCATGTTTTTTATGAATTATTTCTTCTTGCTATTCGACTCTGGCTAAGACCCAACTTCTTGGTTGAGGAATGACCTTCTTCGGGCCTTCTTCGTGAGCAGTTTCTTATTCTTCTTCAAAGCCTTGGTTCTTTTCCCGGGCAACCCCAACAGCTACCAGCGAAACAATGCCCTTATGTTTCAAAGTAATTGAGAAATATAAAAGGCGCACTGTTTTGCTAGAAAGCGGCGGACACTTAGTGGTAAAGTAAGCCATTCCGTTGCACTGCGGAGACTTTTAATTTATTGCATTCCGAGTGCTACCTACCCGATCTAGTGGGTTTATAAAGAACGGACCGTGTGATACGCCAATATTACTTCACTTTTATTACCAAAAGGTTATTGTGTAAGTTGAGAATACACGCTCTTTTTTTAAAGCGGATGGAACTTTGAAAATAAACAAAGTAATAGGTACATGCCTGCACCGGGACTCGAACCTAGGAAGTCCGTAACCCATCAAAAACCCGAGTACTACTTATTGAAGGAGTCCTATTTGTGACTCTTAGGGCCGGTTTCTGAGTTGAGAATTTTGCTAAGCAAATGGGTAAGTATCGTCCTGTCTCTGCAGATTTCTCACTTTAGAGCGTGACAGAGCGATTCGTAAGTATGTGCTTAGTAAAATTCTCAACTCGGAAACCGGGCCTTATAATACCTTGCCATGAGAATATCTTATCTATCAGATATTCTACAAAATGTGCTCTTCTCGATCATTTCTTGCATTGCATTGAAGGCAAGATTTCCATTCTCGATACACATTGGGTGCGAATACCCGCAATTCAGTTCACAAGATCACAATTGAATGCATAATATTTCTGCGCAAATGCAAGGGGAAGGATCGCAATAACACCGAGGGAGCAAGCAAATGCACATTGCACATTGTGGTACACTTGACAGCACGTCAGAGAGTACACTTTTTTTGTAAAGTCGCCCGTAACGAAACCGAGTAGAGTGCTAGCGTGTACGGGTCGACGTGCTGTCGTGTGTACTTACGTAGATCGAGAATTCGAGATACATTCGCCTCTTTTAATACCTACCGTTGCAGTCGATTTTTTTTGTGGATATAGTCCAATAACAGACTTTTACCCCTAAACACACCAGCCGAGAACAACACAAAAATAAACACAAAGGGAGTCCTAAACGTTATCCTAATTCCTGGTGAAAACGATGCTCTGTTCCAGGAGAAATCCGTACCTTCTCAAATTGCAATGCATTGCCAATAGAAATAAAATCTCATGGGGTTGGTTATGGTTAATACGGGTATAATATAATATGTGCAGCCCCGCCTAGCCACTGCATAAATCGCCACTCTTAAATAAGCAACGTAAATATTCCCAAAATTAAATTTAAGAAAAAAGATTGTTCATGACAATAAGAGCCATTTTCCCTGTTTTTACGGTTGACGGGTGGTTGGTTTTTTTTGAGTAGGCGACATCTCGGACAAAATATTTTCGGACACTTTGTCCGAAATGTCGCTTTATTATTTTAATATTTTTGAGGCGACATCTCGGACACTAATAAATAAAGCTGTTTTGTACAGTCGGATAAAAAACTCCCTACGATCTTATTTATGAGGAGACTAATAAAAAAATGTTACAAACCCACATGAATGTTTTGCCTCGTGTACCATTGTTTGGCAATCTGTCCCCGCGTCTCATGTCATTGAGCAGGCAACAAAGGCTCAGCACAGCCAATAAGTCCCACTAGTTATAGTATTTTATCAAGACGTAGCGTAGGGCAGCGTTAAATCAAATCATTTTTGATGAAAAAGTACTAGGCTTACATAAGGTGGTAGGAGGATCACCACCTCAGTTCTAACATCATTACGCGGGGTTTGCTAGAAACCAAATGATCTGAGAACTGAGGTGATGATCCTCCTAGCACTTTATGTGAGCCTAGTACTTTTTCATCAAAAATGAGCCGAACGCGATCTGAGTGCAGACTTTAACTGTCAAGGAAAACGGCTCATTTAAGGCCCTTTAGCTATCCTAAAATAGTCAGCTGTGGTAACGTTATTATTCTGTGTATTATATTTGAATACTTTAGTAGCTATCTGACAGCAGTACAGGTTCAATATTTTGAGAGTGTCCGAGATGTCGCCTCAAAAATATTAAAAATACAAAGCGACATTTCGGACAAAGTGTCCGAAAATATTTTGTCCCAGATGTCGCCTACTCGTAATTTTTAGAGAATATAAGCGCTGAAAGTAATGTACCTATTTGAAAGATAGAGACGCCTAAGCACACGGCAGAAGCTATGTGGTTGTTACATAATATTGCAATCTCCGTCGGTAAACAGGCGGCAACGGCATGCGTTCGGAAGCAATACGTATCGGGCTCCCACTCGCGGTTAAATTTTCCTCTGAACAGCAATCTGCTCTTTCGTATTTAACCACTTGTGGTTGGATCGTCTTGTTCCACATCGAAACAGATGTGTCCAATAAATGCCTGCCGCGCTTCGCTCTGCATTTGCGTTATTGGCTTTGTTTCAGACAAACATGCCATGCACGTCATTGCACTGAGGCCATGCAAGGGATGAGGTAGCAGCCTATAGCGGAAACATAATTGTGTTCCATCAAATGTTCTATCCACGGCAGGAAGCAATTTTATTGATTTTACCAGCTGTATGGGCTATTTGACACGTTGCAAATAAAATTTGGTATGCTATCATACTTAGTTTTAGTTTTAAAATGTTATGTAAAGTTAGTTTTAAACCTTCGTCTTAAACGATCATCACATAAGTACTTACAGGTCCAAGTTACATACTTAATTAAATAACTTGTAAAAATAGTTTCGGTATTAATGAAAAAATATGTGAGTAATTTAGGTAGCTTTCATAAAGCTAGATAGGTACCTATATTCCGGAAAAAAACAGTTTATGTGATAAGTAAAGACAATTTCCTGAATCACTTTTTCACTAATCAATTAATAATGTGAATTATTGTGAAAGCAAAGTTCGTATCGTGATCTATGTGGAAGGGATCAGTAACACAAAAGAGGTGATTAAATAAGCCTATAGACAATTTATAGATCAGGGATAATCCTTTCCCAATGTTATTGAAGGGATCTCCAATTTGATTTCACTGGCATATTGATTGGAATTCGCGTGCCTCCGAGATGCATAGACAAAGTCGAACGGATAGTCTGGCATCTGGTTTTTACCCGACTTTGCCACAAAATAAGCGTAATGTCTCTTAGGTATATTAAGGCGCCGTGCATAGTGAATCGCCCGCGCGCAAAGAAAAATGCACAAAATAGATTCCTGTATCAAATACACTAAAAAAATCGACAATGTTCACATATCAAACCCTAGAATTAGGTGAGACCTATCTAAAACAGCCAGTTTTGTGTTGATATCCATAACAGATTGCAAGATATTTTGCTTGAAAAAAAGTGCGCCGCCTATTTTTTTTCATGCAAAATATCTTCAAAACGATTATGAATGTCAACACAAAACTGGCTGTTTTAGATAGGTCTCACCTAATTCTAGGGTTTGATATGTGAAAATTTTCGATTTGTTTAGTGTATTTGATACAGGACTCGATTTTGTGCATTTTTCTTGGCGCGCGGGCTATTCACTATGCACCGCGCCTTAATCATGCTTTAGGCCTCGATCAATTTTGATGATAACTCAAGTTACAAAATGTATATAACTATCTAGCTTGATAGTAAAACTTACAGTCTAAAGAGAAGAGTATAGAGAGCTATGGCCAAGACAACGGCGCACCTGCCGCGCATACGCCCATACAAACGGAGAAAACGTTTGCTATCCCCTTAGATGAAAACAAAAAAGGGAAGATACGGCACATTCTTACTAGCAGCCGTGAAAAAATGGACTCGAACGCACTCATGCACATAAACTCACACAGCTTTAACTCGGTGAATAAGCGATACGCTAAACCAACAAGCCCGAGCGAGACAAGAACAGTGTCCAACCGGCGGCGACTGAATGAAAGTGAGTCCATGGACTCAGTTTTGCAGGACCACGCGTAATGGGGGAGTGCCGTATCTTCCCTTTTTTGTTTTCATCTAAGGCTATCCCTGAAGATTATCCGATTTCATTGAATCTTGCTTTATTTCACTACGTAAAGCAATATGACTCTACTCGATGGCGGGATAAAACGTTTATCGATGCGTCGTTCCGCTTGAGCAGCCCCTGTATTGCAAAAATGAACGCAACACCTAGTTTTTTTATTGCTTTCAATAAGACCAATTTTCCAGCAAAGAACGATTTTGACGGTTGACGGCATGAGTGGATTTTTAAAGAAGCCCAGCCCCCATAGAACATCCCCGTCGCGCATCAGTTGTCACTCATTTTAAGGCTCCGTATAAGGCTAACTAGCGCCACCAATGTTAAAAAAAACATATCTTCCTTTAAAAGAAGTTTCTGAAAAAATCCTAAGATGAGCCTATGCGCCATGCTTTTCTAGATTTTTAAGTGTAGATACCCTCTTCGAAATTTACTTTTAAGCTAAAAAATTTTCGATAACCGCCAAAAGCGGCCGTTTTTGGCGGTTATCGAAAATTTTTTAGCTTAAGACTAGAAATTGAGTTGGGTACCTACACTTAAAAATCTAGAAAAGCATGGGGCATGAGCTCATCTTAGGATTTTTTCAGAAACTTATTCTGAAGGAAGATATGATTTTTTTAACATTGGTGGCGCTAGTTAGCCTTATACGGAGCCTTAAGGCTTAATAAATTGCGCGCGGTGCACTACACCCACGCGTTGAGTATACAACGTGTAACGAAACATCCTAACTCTTTTTACAGGGTGTAACCTACTGTTCGACAGGATGTCAATTCTGTAAAAAAAAGTTGAAAAAATCAATTTTTATTTTATAACCTCAAAATTTAAAAATTTTCATAACTTTTTTGTTTTTATTATTAGCTCAAATTTAAAAATGTCTGTGGGTTAGGTGCATTTGCATAGCTTTGAGTTGGTAAAACTTTGTGAAAGTCTATGAAAACAATATTTAAAAAATACTTTTCTCCCGCCACAGCTTACATTTTAATAATTTAAAAATCAACGGATCGTCATAGAGAAAAAAAAAATTACGTTGTGATCCCTATCACCGGGTGCTATTTAGGATTACAAAAGTACCTAACTCTTTTTACATGGTATTAAAATGTAAAAAGAGTTAGGTACTTTTGTAACACCTTTTAGAACACAGCTAGAAAATACGCGCGCGACTTTTTGTGACGTTATCTGACATTTTGATGCGCGATTTATATCAACGTCTCCCGAGGCCGCGACTCGCACAGCAATTTGCGATTTTTCTTAATACTCAAGATCAAGAGCTATTTTGTTACTGAATTTAAAATAGGATATAATGGCAAGGATTTGGGTCGCGCATAAGCTCATGCTCGCATTTGCGACTTAAAGTCGCGTGCAATAGGCGTCACGAAAAAAGGCGTGCGCGATTGGGATGTGCTACGGGGGCAGGTTAGGCAATTTTCTCATGCTCTTTGAGCTCGAAAAGTGTTCGTCGCAGTATCGTGCGCCGTTTAGTTATTTTTTGCCGTCGGGTTTATTTTTCAACAAGCAAACTTTTTTATCCGTTCAGAGCCGGGCTTGCGAGCGCCAAAAAGCGCGAAGCGGAGATTAGTTTCGGGTGGTTATGTTGTTTTATATTACGTGTTGTTATCTTTGGCGAGGTGGTGGCGGTGCAGGCCCTTTTGTGCGCTACCAATATCTCTCAGAAGTTAGCTCTGTCTAACTCTTTTTGCCTGCATAGAGCTGCCCCTCTTTTGAATCGGCACTTTTCAATATTGCGTCAGGATAGACTGCCGTTATTTCACGAATTTCAATGCACTTACAACGGCTTTCATTTCAAAGTATGTGAAATCGAAGCATGATATTTGCTAAAGGCATTCGATTGTATTGCAATGTAAAAAATACCACCGTGAGTAGACTACAAAAGTATTCGTCACTGAATCGTATTTGTTTACGTAGTTATTTTTTGCTGTCGGCTTTATTTTTCAACAAACAAACTTTTTATCCGCTCAGAGCCGGGCTTGAGAGCGGCAAAAAGCTCGGAGCGTAGATAAGTTTCGGGTGGTTATGTTGTTTTATATGACGTGTTGTTATCTTTGGCGCGGTGGCGGTGCAGGCGCGGGTATTGTGCGCCGCCGCTTTGTTCGCATGTGTCGCCGATATATCTCAGAAGTTGTGCTGTCCCGAGTCACCATGTAGGAATATACAGTAGTTTATCTTCCTTCAATTCAATTCAATTCAATTCAATTCAATTCATACATTTATTTCAGACGAAGTCCATAAGTGTTAGTAGTACAAAAATAATACTTAATGGGTTGAAACGCGCCTCATAACTACGCTCCTCAAATCTCCGTACGTCTCGAAACGCAGGCAGTTAGTCAGAAAATGCACTGACCTTGCTGTCTTGCGCCGCGTAAAGCAAGACGGATTTTGGAACTTATAACGCAACAAACGGGCACACAACACAAGCGGTCACAGGCAAAGATACACGAGCGAGCGAAGTTCTCCGAGTCTACTTAAACAATCCACCGTTTTTATTTATGAATGTTTGTTCAATAACACCTCGCATATCATTGATCGGAACGCCCAATGTTTGGTAGGGAAGTAGGTAAATGAGACTAAATGATTTTTAAAGTTTGAACATCAGCCAAATCGATCAAGGGGTTGCCGAGATATGTGGTTATAAAGTACATCGCGCTTTCACAGTTCGGGCGAACTAAGTACCTACTCGTTATTTCAAAGGGACGGCCGAGTTATTAAACAACTCTATTCTTATACTGTGCCCGAGCGAGACTCGCCGAGCTTGCACGAACGTAGGTAACTGTTTAGAATGACATTACTTTTCCTTTATTCAAACTCTGTTGACAGTTGCGCTGCTGTAGGTATTTTGCCGATATGGGAGCTTTTCAACGCGAAGTCACTGCAGCAACAAAATATTCAGAAAGCTCCTGTGACACTGAAAGGGGTCGCTTAACTCATCAATACCAGCAACTTTTAATATGGGGCCAAGTGCGAATTAACGAAAAAATATCAGCTGCACCATGCATATTTTGGTACAGTAGGTATCGAATTTTAGTCACAGGACCTTTCTGAAACTCCGTGTATATGAAAACTAATCGGTGTAAGTATCTATTCAATGGAATGCGTCGATTTAGAAGATACTTTGGTTCAGCTGGGGTAGCAGGGCGTAGCGTGAGTGCCATATCTTCATGGATACGTACGATATCTCTTTTTTTTAGCCTGGATGTTAGTGTCCTACTGCTGGGGAAAGGCCTCCCCTCCTGTCTTCCACACATCTCTATCCTCTGCCACCCCTGGCCATCAGGGCAAGAACTTGTTCAGGTCGTCCCGCCATCGTCGCCTAGGCCTGCCGCGCCTTCGTTGTCCGTCATGTGGGACCCAGTCGGTGGCGATCTTTACCCACCTGTCTTGGCTCATACGATATCTCTATATCTTGGACATATTATCTTGAAATGAGACTAAAGCTTCAGTAGCAAGCTAAAAATTTAAGTCGTACCAAACACGTTTTTATTTTATTTTATTTATTTGTTATTACAATAATACAAAAAGTTTACAAGGTTTCGCCAAACTGCAGAGCAGTTTGTTGGCGTGACGCTCATTCTACATAAGTGATATACACAAGTACCTAAATCAACATTAAATTCTTACATTCGTCGTCAAGTAAATTTTATACGCGATTACAATTATCATGAATCACGGAAATAAAAGCGTACGCGTCGCGCTCACGTGAGCGAAAATAAGCAATAAACAGTTTCATACTTGCCGCGGTGCGGTGGAGTGTTATTTTAAAAACGTCGTCGCCCATCCAAAGCCTGTGCCCTTAGCACGAATCATACGCTACGTGCGACACTGTAGGGTACCCCTTTTTGACCGAAATTGGGATATTCTAACGTACCGCTCTGACCGTACTATTCGAACACTCTATCATTGGTGGCATTTAAACACAACAATCTCAACTTTTTTTCAAGTTTCTATTTCAACGACTTTTGTGTTTGTTCCGATGTTTACGTTATTCTGTGTGTGGATATTCGTATAACGTTGTTTATGTATTCATGATTTGCGCAACGGAATTATTTAAGAAAGAAGAAGTGTAGGTAAAAAGAAGATTTCAGAAACTTTCGGGAAGTCAGTTGAATGACAATACCTACAATCTATTACTAGAATTACTAGAAGACTGTAGTTTTTTTTTCTCATATCGTTAAAATCGTGGTATGGTAGCCCTACCGAAATCCTTTTAATGCATACAGAGTATTTGGTCGGGAGATTGCAATGTTTGTTTCAATTTCCGTGCTCGGCCGCCGCTGGCTGGATCCCTCCAAGATTCAGGTGTTACCTATTCTCTTGTGTAATGTATGTTTGTTACCATTACCACTGTGTACTAAGGTGCTACTTTGTAGATGTAGCATGGTCTTAAAACAATATAAGGGATGCTAAGTGTTTCAGTAACGGCAAAAGGGACAAAAAATCATATACAGGGTGTTAAAAGACCGCCAACAAACCCGAAAGCCACGCATACTAGACACCAAAACAAAGTACTTTTTCGATAAATTATTGCTGGGAAATGATTTTGGTTTTTGAGGTTATAATTTTGAAAAATATTTTATCACGCAATGGACGTGAAACGCACAGAAGTCATATTGCGCAAGCTTAGGTATCAGATTATGTAACTTAAGCTTGAAATATCGATGTTTAGAATACATTGCGGGTTGCAATTTTAACGTTTTTTTTTTTGTAAGAAATATTCATAATTTTGATATGGCTTCTTGAGAAAGTATGTTAAGAACTAGATACTGAATACATTTCTACAAAAAAAAAGTTTTGAAAAGTACGACTTTGAACCTCATTATCTCTGAAACTGTTGATTTCCCAGGCATAGTTCCATGGGCAAAAATGTTCCTTATGATGAGGACAATACGTGGTTTTCCGCTCTGTTGGCGGTCTTTTAACACCCTGTAGAGTCAATCAATTAATTTTAATTTGATGTAGAAAAAAAATGTTTTACTTTTGCTATTATTCATTTATATTTAATAGTTAGGGAGGCGAGGTAGCTAAATGGCGTAATTCAACGGCGCCGTCGAGACCTATCAAAATCGAAAAATAAAATAATTTCGAAAAGAAAAGCTCGTATGGCAAAAACCATTTTAGCGGTGGGTTTGGCGTGTACGGTTTTTCAAAAATGTAAAAAAGAAACAGTTACTTGGGCATTCTCGAGCGCGTCAGATATTCATACTACGTATGCCCCGAGTGCCTCTGATAACAACGGTATACTAATCTGCCGGTTTGCGTGGTGGGGGTAGGCATATAAAGTAGTCAAAAATGCAAAAGAAAAAATTTACTCGACCGCGTCAGATTTTCGGAAGGGGTGTTAAGTAGGCCCCAAGGAAGCTCCCTTTAAAAAAACTGACGATTTCGGCGTGACGATAAGTTACGATGAATTTTTGAAAATGCAAAAAAAAAAAGTTTTTTTGAAATACTCGAGCGCGTCAGATTTTCATAGGGGAGGTTTATCTCAGTATCCTGAAAGCATATTTTTTTAATCTGACAAAAATGTTGGTGGGTTCTCTTAATCTGACCGAAAAAGTTTGAGTTTTTATGATGCTTCAAGTCAAAACGTTTTAACTTTGGACAAAAATGTAAAGAGACCTTTTTTGTGTAAAATAAAATTACCTTTTTTGTTTATTTAAACTTTTTTTTTGTAAAATGTATCGTTCGCGACTTATATGCCGTAACGCGTTCTTAGGAAGACGAAATGGCTCCTCCACACTTCCGGTCATGCGGAAACCGGCAGATTTTGTATTTTTAGTAAGTGTTAGATTATATTCTTCAAAATAAAAAAATAAAAAATCGCGCTCGAGAATCCCGGATTAACGTTTTTTTTTTACAAGTTTGCGACCCTATAACTCGGCGGCGTCAAGGACTTATCGTCAGATTAGTTAAATTTAGTCTTTAAACACTAAAATCAACACCCAATATCTTAATCTGACGCGCTCGAGTATTTCAGACTATCCATTTTTTTTTACTAATCTGATCGTCTATCCTAGGCGCGCGTCACTACATATAGAGCTAAATACTTTACAAGGTTGTTCTATTAGGTCTAAGGTATCTCTCATATCTTAAACTGCCATGCTCGAGTATTGCCGAAAATTCCCCTATTCGCCTCCCTAACTATAACGTTCAATTTAAATACATGTTTATTGCATAAATAAAAATAATAATATTTGACTCCTGTCGCATCTATATTTGAAAATATCACCCTTTAACAACCAACCGCAGAAACTAAACGTTCCCCCATCGATTTGCATTTTGAAACTAACCAGCACACACACGCATACAGGAGAGCGGATAATTAATTTAAAGTATGCTGAAATCGGGCCGGGAATAGGAGTAAATAGCGATGTTCTCGCTATACATTTTTTATTCGCCGCCCGGGACTCTAAGCGATCCGCTCCATTTATTCTCCGGGTGGATCCTACTGTCTCTCACATGCCTGTGTATGTGTGTGTACAAGTACACACTTGTCTTGGCCGACGGAAATCTAAGGTTTTTTTTTTACATAACTCTCGTAACCACAGCACATACAAAATATTTAGTAACTTCACTTAAGTTCACACACTTTTATTTTTGATGGTGTAGCCATCTAGTTTCGGTTTTCATTCGGAGACCTTAATTATGGAGCAGAGACGGCCTTCGCGACGCCGTGGCCAGCTTCTTACTGCGCGACAGTAACCGAATCTAGTCGGCTACCCCGACATAAATAAGAATACCTAAGTGAAACCGTTAACTTAATTTTATACGTAGCCTCTTTTCTGTCCCACAATATCATAATAGACATAGCTGTTGACGTCGATATTTAGCTAAAATGCTAGTTTGAACTTACTTCATGGCAAATAAACCTTTGTTTCCAACGGTCGAAAACCTGTAAGGTGTAAAAGTTACATTTTCACATGACAATACTCGGTTCCCGAACCTGCAATAGTGAAATGGAATGAAGATTTTTGAACGAGCGAGCGAAGCGAGCGAAGTTCTCCGAGTCTACTGGTACAATCCGGCGTTTGTATGTATGTATGTATGTATGAATGTTCGTTCGACGATAACTTGAGTAAATTTAGTCGGATCGTCACGAAATTTGGTAGGCAGGTAAATAAGGTAAAGAGAACTTGAGCCAAATTGGTCGAGGGGTTGCTGAGATATGGGGTCGCGAGTTCAAAGTTCGGGGCGAATCACTGCAGGGTGCACTCTAAGTCGATAAAGGAACTTTAAGTAGGCTGTCTACTGATCACTCCAAACAACTTGTACCAGGTGGCGAAAAAAATGGAGCAAAAAAATATCTGCTGTTCCATACAAAAGGTCGACTCAGTACTGCGCCAAATGTATGAAACAGCTGATATTTTTTTCGCTCCATTTGTTTCGCCACCTGGTACAAGTCGTTTGTAGTGATCAGAGACAGCCTACTTAAAGTTCCGCTATCGACTTAGAATGCACCCTGTAGTTATAAGGTTAAAAAATTCGCTCGGGACAGGATTTGAACCCGCAACCTCTTGCATTACTTGACTCGGTAGCTCAATTGGTAGAGCGCCTGCACGGAATGCAAGAGGTTGCGGGTTCAAATCCTGTCCCGAGCGAATTTTTTAACCTTACAAAAATCTTCATAAAGTTCCCTAGCACGGTTTAGTGCTTTAGAAAATACAAAAAGTAGTGAAATGGAATGGTTTTCAAAAGTGCAATGTATACGTATAAGCTCCTCCCCCGCCATGCAGCAGGGCGCAGCGCAGCCCGGTTAACTGCCGGATAATCAATTAACCGTTGACCGGGCGCGTCCGGTTGCACCCGGAAATATAAAGAGACACCAGATAAATTAGCCGGAATCCCGTCCTTTGCGCGGGTAACTACATTAGGTTACACTACAGGCTTGTGCAGCGACAGCGTATCATACCTTTGAGGATGCCCCTGAGAATAATTTTGCTTTTACCGCTGCTGTAGCCTTGGCAAAAATGCATAGTAGCTAGTTCGATCCTGGGTCTACAAACAATGATTACTCTATTTTGTATTTAGTAAGTAAGTAAGATATTTGAACGAGCGAGCGAAGCGAGCGAAGTTCTCCGAGTCTACTGGAACAATTCGGCGTTTGTATGTATGTATGTATGTATGTTTGTATGTATGTTTGTATGTTTGTATGTATGAATGTTCGTTCGACGATAACTTGAGTAAACTTAGTCGGATCGTTATGAAATTTGTTAGGCGGGTAAATCAGGCAAAGATAATTTTTAAGTTCGAAGATGAGCAAAATCAGTCGAGGGGTTGCTCAGATATGGGGTCGCGAGTTGGTAGTTCGGGGCGAACCACTAGTTATTCACAAGATAAAACACAGTACAATGATACTAAGAACTAAAAAATGTAAATGGTTAAACCACCAAATATTATATTTTCTTGTTGACTAGCACGACCCTCGACCAAAGTGCGTTATGACACAAGTCTGGTAGCAAACGTGATCTTTACGGCAAAGATATAATTTCTATAGCATGAGCGTAGACATTTTGACAGTGTATGTAACCCAAATAACTTTTAGGGAGCTACTAGCACGACGTAATCCCAATCTAAACAAACTGCTACCTCTTCCCTGCTCCATATTCCATCCTTCCCTCTTACTATAAACAAAGCAGGATTGTTATTTCCTTTAGTTTTCTTACTATAATCGCTTGATCCGCCTCCCCGGGGCAACGTCACGGCATCGCTCGATATTAATGCAAGTCTCTAAACTTAAATCTCTATAAATAGCTGAGAAAATTTTAATAAATCCTCATACAGGTGTCTCCAACTCTCCACGTAGAGCAAGCAGATACAGGCTCGGATGAAGGGGAGTTAATAGGTCCCATTGCCCCCTCTATCAAGCCACTACACACTAGGTACCTTTGAAACATACATACATAGACTTACACCTGTAGGTGTGATAGAGGGGAAAGCAGAGAAGAAAATATGCCAGTTTCTAAGCGAAATCATAAAGAGTTGTGGTGAAACCCTGCCCGTGTTTTGACAAACACAGTTGTTTGAAAGATTACTGTTTCCTGCATTCAACATTTTTGAAAAGCAAAACCTGAATCACTAACTACGTTAACTGTTGCACTTCTACACAATAGCAATGCTTCCTTGACTTGTCAAGTACCTAGACCCCCACTGTATCCAATCCTGGGATAAAACCAGACCATCTCTTTGGATAAAACTTTAAAGTCCGTTTCAGCGCCGATAGATTGCGAACTTTAAACCAAATCCCGAGGCCAATCCGTGACGCCAAACAAATCCTTAACCCTTTATCTTTCAATCCAAGCTGGGAGTACCCAACCCGAATGATTTCCAAGTCATTTAACGTACTAAGCAAGACAGACACCATCTGACTTAGATCCGTATCGGAGAATGTGCCCGCGTATGCTGGGTTTACTTCACGCACCACATAACTGGCAGGCCGCAGGACGTCAACTCGGTAGCACTAAGATCTGGGGCCTTAGCCTGTAACGCAATGGCGTGTCGATGGCGTCTTAGCAGAAGGACAACATCGGGGTTTCCTCGTTTTTCTCCTACAACCAGAGAAGTAATCCTCTAGAATTTGAATCAGAATATTCTTTGCTGTACTACAAAAACATTAAAAGAACCAACAGCATTAATAAATCGTAATTGATGCCGTCAACTGGGAGCCCATTTTGGCACCATTGCGTTACAGGCTAAGGCCCCAGGCCTCGAAGCATGGGGGGTATTGTCTTTATTCTGTAAAAAAAACGCACAGTTTTTAATCCCAAAACCGGTTTATTTACAAGAAAATATACCGGGTTTGAAGTCTAGAAACTGTGCCGGTTTTTTTACCAAATAAGCATACTAGTCGGGCTCTACACCGTGTGCTGTCATGCGGCGGAAGTGTCCCTTTGTGCCTCTATTACTCGTAGAGTCGGTTAGAGAACGCTGTATCGAACTGTCAAAGCACGATATTTTATGTTACATCCAACTACTCGTAGTTGCATTTGAGAGCTGGAAGCGGCATTGATCGCATTGCAAAACTTATTGAGACAGCTGCGAGCTTATCCCGCTCGCTTTCTCATTAATTCCATGATAAAACCACAGGATCCTTGCATCTAATTCGAAGTAGTGGATAGCCAATGGTTTCGAAAGATTTTGTAAAATACAAATAGAAGAAACTGCGACTCAATTCCAGCTATTAAATATCGGTTGCATTGAGAAAGTGAAGTAACCAGGCAGGTATACTACAATGTAGCACAGGGAGTGGATGTAAACGGGGCTTCACAGATTAACTAAGCCCGCTATTACACGGAATTGCTCCAGTTATCAACCGCAGACGCATTGGATTCGTGCTATCTGCCAGTAATAGTGGCTTAGGCGGCCCCAATCAAACTAGGCAAACCGCGCCGAAATAACAACACAATAAATACTGCCGAAGAACAACTCCTGTGGATAGATTTAGGACCATAAAATAGTCATATTCTTCTCTCATGTTAAAAAGCATATAGTGCTCTATATTATACGTATTTAGTGCACTCTAACTCACTCTAATGACCTACCTAAGTGTGGGATAGACAGCTTTCAAAGCCGTATATGGTTAATCATGCGGAAGTTTTTAGAGACGTCGTCGTATTGAGAAAAAAATCCATTAGGTACCATTACAATACCAAGCTCGAGTCTAGATTGAGAGGCAAGATCTTGAGATAAAGTAACGATGTTTTATATTTGACGACCAAGTATTAACCTATTAACGGTTTAAATATTAATGCTGGGCATAGTGAATAAGCCCGCGCGCAAAGAATTCCTGTATCAAATACACAAAAAAAAACGAAAATGTTCACATATCAAACCCTAGAACTAGGTGAGAGCTATGTAAAACAGCCAGTTTTATGTTGATATCCATAACAGATTGCAAGATATTTTGTCTGAAAAAAAGTGCGCCGCCTATTTTTTTTCAGCCAAAATATCTTCAAAACGTTTATGAATCTCAACACAAAACTGGCTTTGTTAGATAGGTCTCACCTAATTCTAGGGTTTGTTATGTGAAAATGGTCGATTTGTTTAGTGTATTTGATACAGGAATCGATTTTTTCTTTGCGCGCGGGCTATTCACTATGCACGGCGCCTTAATCCTACAAAACTTTGGCAACAAAAGAGGTACCAATAACTTCTGTTGTAAGTGTTCGAGCGAATACATTCTAGTCGAAGTTAGTTTCGTTGGATTACGCTGCATCAAGACAACGTTAATCGTCGCGTCTCGAACTCTGAGTCGTAGTCGTAGTCGTAGTCGGTGGAAAAGTGCCCAAGTTACATTGTGATTGTGACGCTAGAGCGAGCCGGTAACTTTAATGTTGATTGAGTTGCGAGTTTGCCTCCGCTAAGCTCAGAGTTTTGCTGGTCAACTGTGAAGCAGTGTTGGCTAAAATCTTCCTTAAGGTTGGATGATAGCAGCGTGGCGGGAAATTCAATTTTTTCACAGTTTTTTTTTATTTTGTAGTTAAGCTGAGCTATTTTTGTTCAGCGTTTTTTCGTTCACGGCAATAAAATTGTATTCTTTTCATTATTGCAAACAACAGAACGACAATAATTCAGCCCATTATGTGTTAAATTACTTTTCATCTCCCACGCTCGGAAAGTTTGCTGTTACTAGTAACTTACGATCGTGTAAAGGCCGGATTTAAACTATCTGAACTTTTGTGCGCTTCGAAATTTGAACGCGACGCCGGGGCAGTCTTTCTCGCGCCCTATGGTTTTGAAAAAGAAAAAAACACTGGCCGTTTAAGTAGATGCCAGATCCCGATGGAAAATAAAACCTCATTCATAGTTCGTTTAAACGCGTATTTCAGCGAAAGCGATTGTTCGTGCCCATTCTCTATACAAAACTGTGAATGTAAATGGTGCATAAGCATCTTTTAAAAAGGTAAAGTCACGGAATAGAACATTCAGAAACGCGGTTTCTTCTTATAGTCTTTTCAATATTTTTTACACATATTTATTTTTAAATACCAGTAAATAAAAAAAATGCTGCGCTTCTGTTTTATCAAATAGATAATCATGTTTTGGTTTGTTAAATACATTTTTTCAAACGATATTACTAATTTCATTTTTTATCTCCTACAAATTTTTAATTTATATGGTATAAGTTCAGAATGCACCCGGAAAAAAAACATTCTTTTATTTACATTATTTTTGTGTCTGGATAAATAGACTTCAAGAAATTATTAATAAAACGAATGGTTTTAATACCAACGAAACTCAAAACTTTAGTGCGGCAGCCGTAACTACAGTAAAATATGCTTTTAAAAGGAACTTATTTGACTCACCTGTTTTGCCTGTAAGTAGTTGTCTATAGAGTTTGTCCCGCTTGGCTAACAAAGTCATTTCCTCGCTTCTGTGAGATGAAAAGTTTTGTGTTTCGCACGAATGCAATATTATTTGCGTCTCGTGCTTCTGAATACCTCGCTACGCTCAGGTTTCTTTTTTTGAACCACTCGCTACGCTCGTGGCTCAATTTTAGAAACCTTCGCTAGCTCGGTTTTCAATACAAGCACTCGCCGCAAACAATAATTTTGCATTCTTGCATAACAAATAACTATTTTTGGGCAGTGCCACTGCTTTGATGACCACAAAACAAAATCAGCTTAATTTTTGTTGTTGTGTTGTTTACATTCATGAAAATAATACTATTTGATTGCCATGAACGAAAAACCACTGAACAAAAATTGCTTAGTTTAGCTTAAAAATTTAAAAAACTGTAAAAAAAAATCGCTACTCTGCTTTCGCCCAACCTTAAGGTGAGGTACGAATCGAAACTAGCTATCAAGAGCAGAGTAGAAGATGGATAGCAGATTTTTAAATTGCAACCATGATAACAGTGTTTAATGTAACCAAACATTATTACACAGGGTGGCATTTCGTTATCACTGCAACGTTGCAGCTGGGCACTCTCTCAGATGCAATTAATTACGACCGCCCGCCCACCATTTATTATGCCGTCTTGATCGAGTTAATGTTGCCTCCATTAAACGCAACTTAACAAAGTAGGCATCTACGGTTACAAAATAATAGTCTTCTCTGTTTTTAAGAAATAAAACGTGTACCTACCTACCTTGGTATGGATGTTTTTAAGTGTTCCATGATTTTCGCTGATAGCATTTATAATAGGAAGTGAGTCTACGTATTGAGATGATTTATCAGCGTCCAGTGGCACCTTCACTCACACCACTAGATGGCTAAAGTGGCTACTCGGACGTTGCAATGCCTGGTACATATTTAGGAAGCATAAAGCACCTTTTTCGAAGTTCTTTCATCCTATCAGACTTGAGGACTAAGGCAAGATAGCTTTCCCATCGCAGATAAACGTTTTCAGTTGAAATAAAAATATTACGAGATTTATGTACTTATTTATTTAAGATTGCTAAGTTTTAAATAGTTACTCAAATATTTTCTTAAGCAAGCAAACTGATTATATTAATAAGTTCAGTTTTATAGCTCACAAATTGACTTACGAACTTCAAATATTTCATTTTGAACTAGTGCGCAAAGATAATTATAGTTTTCCAATCGAAATAGCATAGACGCCACCTGCAAGAACTGTATAAATAAAGTTTATCCTACTCTTTAGTTAAGGGGAGCACTAGCGCAACTAGCGCTGACAATTAAAAAAAAAACATTTCCTATTTTTGAATAGTGGACTCTGAAGCGAAAGGTCCTAGGTTCGATTCCCGGTGCGGGCATGTATCTATGACTTTGTTTAATTTCAAAGTTACGTACATTTGTGAATTTGTAGTAGCAATACCACTCGCTGACGGTAATGGAAAACATCGTGAGGAAACCTGAGCGTATGAGGCATTATACCCTCAACGCAAAAATCGCCAACCCGCATTGAGCACGCGTGGTGATTAAGCTCGAACTCTCTCTCTCTCTGAGAGAAGGCCTTTTCCCAGCTAGTGGGACATGTACAACTGAACAGGCTACATCTTACCTCTTTTTGGAAGCGTTTTTTTGCTAAAAACGAGTTGTTAAATGAAAATCCCTATGCTTAAGTTCTAGAACTTAAGGTCTAGATTCCAGATCCTAGAACCTACGAGTAAATCCCGCCGCCGCCAAAAGTGGCCGTTTTTGGCCTTAGTCTTTAGCAGAAATATTCAAAAAGACGCATTCAAAAAGAAGATATGATTATATTTTCATTGGTGGCCCTAGTGTGCTTAGAATAATTTACCCTATTGGGTAATTCTACGGCAGAGCCATTCCCGTGGCATTTTTTATTTAAGGGTTTTCAGATAATTTGATGTTCTCACATTACTTTAGAACACATTAGTAACAATTTTATAATCATGTAACAATAAAATTGTTACTAATGTGTTCTAAAGTACCTAATGGGAGAACATCAAATTATCTGAAAACCCTTAAGGCTGGAAGATAGCAGCGTGGCGGGAAATTCAAAATTTTCACAGTTTTTTACATTTTGTAGCTAAACTGAGCTATTTTTGTTCAGCGATCTTTCGTTCGCGGCAATAACATAGTATTCTTTTCATTATTGTAAACAACAGAACAACAATAATTCAGCCGATTATGTGTTCTGGTCTACGACAAGTTTTTTGGGCAGTGCCACTGCTTCGTAGACCAGAACACATAATCGGCTGAATTATTGTTGTTCTGTTGTTTACAATAATGAAAAGAATACTGTTTTATTGCCGCGAACGAAAAATCGCTGAACAAAAATAGCTCATAATATTTTCTTAGGTTTGCACGAGCACTATACATAATTTAAACACAGATTTTAACGGATTTAACACTCGTTTTATTAACTTAAAATCCGTTAAAATCTGTGTTTAAATTAAAAATAGCTCAGTTTAGCTACAAAATGTATAAAACTGTGAAAATTTAGAATTTCCCACCACGTTGCTATTGTCTTCCCTTAAATAAAAAATGCCACGGGAATTGCATAATGCAGCTCTGCCGTAGAATTACCCTATTAATCTTCGATTAGCCTTCGATCAATTAGTTTAAAAATATAAGTTGCCAAAAACCTGTGACAGTGTGACCACGTGACTGTCCATATCGGCGTATGTGGGTGGTCCTGTGGATGTGTCAGAGAGAGAGAGTCCTGAAACTGAAACTTTCTTTCCCAACATCAAGTAAGTGAAACGGTACCAAAGCCATAACATCGTTCGTAGCTTTTCTTGTCCTTGACATAAAGATTACAACTTCACCGTAAAAAATCTAATTTTATTTGCAAAACAAGGCTTATGAAATAGTTATCTTGTTTAAACGTGAGCTTTGCATCTGGATGACATTTTTATGTGATGTTATCTACTTACTTAGAATTCTGGAAGGGGAAAGCTAAAGGCTAGGCTAGACTTTCTTACTAAGGGTACTTTAGAATTTGATACATCCAAAAATAAAAGATTCCGACGTATCCTTCTTCTTTGAAGTCGGTTAAAAACCACATAACGACCGTGCATCACTTTACTCCACAGCATCGCGGGCTCTACTCTATCCAGCAGCTCCTCTCAGTTCAAAACCACAAAGCCCACTTCTTCGCAAAACCCCTAATGAAAGAGGTCTCTAGGAATTTGAGCGCACATTAATTATCTCGGGCCATCTTGTCGGGTGCGACGGACTCAGGCTTAGTAAATATCGGGCGCGTTCGTCCGCGCAAACTTCACAGAGTGCTTAGTCATCGCCTCGGCTGTAACAAAAGAGATTATTTGAGAAAACAACCTCTAGGACACTCTTTACTGCAATAGCGGCCAAATGGAAGTGGTGTAGAAGGACTGCCTCTCTTTGCCGATATTTTCTACCGGAAAACCTTTAGTCGCAGAATATCATGGGGACATGGGTGACAGAGAGAGCAAGAGAGTAGGCACAATCACGACCTGAATAGATAGATTCAGAACAGATGATAATGATAATATGGCAGGATAAGGTTAATAAAACAAGGAACGTATTTAGCGAAAGGCTAAATAAAAAGTACCAACTGAAAACTAGACAAAACTGGAGAACTGAACTGAACTGCAACGAATAAGAATTGAAAAAGGGTGCAATGTAGAGCTTTTTCAATAAGTAACATATTTCTAAACATGGAGAAAACGACAAAAATTTGAGTTTTCGAATATTATAAAACTCCTCCTCAAATATTATTTACACCAGAAATAGTTGGGAGGTATGTCCATCAAGCAAGCAGAAGATAAGTCCATCTTGAGGACATTTTGCATATCCTCAAATAAAGAGTCAGAGTTGAAGTGGGCTTTTTATCTATATTCTGCTGTCGTGCCCGTAATAGGTGCACAGATCGCTAAATTAAAAAAGTTTTTTAACACGTTTTGGAACGCTCCTTCTCCTCAGTTACACAACTAGGTAAATATATTTAAGTCAGCCTAGTCTCTCTCTAGATAACATCCTTTCAACCTTGTGTTTTTTTCTCGTCTAAGGTTGCCCGGAAAAATGTGCTGGTGCCTTTTATTTTTGTGGGATAAAAGGCACCAGCCGCTGACATGGAGCCACCATTGATGCCATGCCAGCGTAGACTTATTTTTATCCGTTATCGATTTCAGCTTGGATGAAGTCGCGAGAAAAAGCTAGTAATTTATAGTCTATCTATGTGTTACTCATTGTGGCCGTATACGACCCGAAAGCCACTGATACTAGACACCAAAACAAAGTACTTTTTTGATAAATTATTGCTGGGAAATGATTTTGGTTTATTAGGTTATAATTTTGAAAAATATTTTAAAACTCAATGGACTTGTAACGCACAGAAGTCATATTACGCAAGCGTAGGTATAAGTTTATGTTACTTAAGTTTGAAGTGCCGATGTTTAGAATACATTGCGGGTTGAAATTTTAACGTCGTTTTTTTTAGAAATATTCATAATTTTGATATGGCTTCTTGAGAAGATATGTTAAGAACTATATACTAAATACATTTCTGCAAAAAAAAAGTTTTGAAAAGTCCGACTTTGAACCTCATTATCTCGGAAACCGTTGATTTCCCAGGCATAGTTCCTTGGGCAAAAATGTTCCTTATGATGAGGACAATACGTGGTTTCCCGCTCTGTTGGCGGTCTTTTAACACCCTGTATATAATGTACTCTTTGTTGTGGCCGTAGCACATTGCTTCATTTGTCACTCGTTTTACTGCGCGCGCTGCACCATGTCAAAGTAACTAGCGCGTGGAGCACCAGGGGGCTAATTCCCGGGAATCTCGCATTCGACACGCCTCGAAGGAAAAATATCATGTCTATTCGATCTCGACTGCTCCCGACCACTAGAGTCGTGTCGGGCGCGAAAGGCAAACATCTCGCAGAAATCTCGTGCCTTATTATCGAGGATGACTTCGTGAGAATAGAAGATGTGACATTAGCGGCAAAATGAGATTTTTCCTTCGAGATGTGCCGAATGCAAGATTTCCGAGAATTTGCCCCCAGAGCTTAAAGTACGCGAGCGACTTTTTGTGACGATATTTGTGATTTTTCTTAAATAAAAATTTTCTGTGCGAGGCTTATTTTCAATTCAATGACAAAATTGCAATTTGTGAGCTATTTTGTCACTGAGCTGAAAATATGTTTTGGGTTGTGCATAAGCTCATGCTCGCATTTGCGACTAAAAGTCGCGTGCGCGGCGCCACGAAAAAATGTGCTCGCGTTATAGACGTCCTACGTAACGTAAGTGTGTAAACTATCTCGTAACCGAAATTCATCCAAATCCATTTCAGCGCGAAATAGTAAGAAACATCAATCCATACAATATTAGTGTGTTTATAATATTAGTGTGATTGAAGCCTCTAATAGAGAGGAGAATATTGGTAAGCCACAACCACAACGTCTCAAGACTCGTAGGTATTATAATGCCTCCATCGCATACAATTAATTGCAGTCTTACGTATGTCTAATACCTGTAAACAATAAAACTAATTCTGAGGTAAACTTTGTTGCGCTAAAGTCTAGCTAGGCACTACATAGCGGAAGTAAAGTAACTGTATTTTGTGAACACGAGTAAACTTACAAGCAACAGTAGCTGAAATGGAAAAAAATATTGAAAAAAGAAAGACTATCCACTATAGTCTTTTTTCTCATAACTTTTGTGTATTGAAATAGTAGTGATTTTGTAGACGATTAAGGCGCCGTGTATAGTGAATAGCCCGCGCGCTAGAAAAATGCACAAAATCGAGTCCTGCATAAAATACACTAAAAAAATCGAAAATTTTCACTTATCAAACCCTAGAATTAGGTGAGACCTATCTTTTTCAAGCAAAATATCTTCAAAACGTTTATGAAACTCAAATTCTCAACACAAAACTGGCTCTTTTAGATAGGTCTCACCTAATCCTAATTCGATTTTTTTTAGTGTATTGATACAGGACTCGATTTTGTGCATTTTTCTAGCGCGCGGGCTATTCACTATGCACAGCGCCTTCATCGTCTACAAAATCACTACTATTATATGATACAGTAATCGATTTTGTGCATTTTTCTTTGCACGCGGGCTAATTTACTTTGCCCAGCGCCTTATTTGAAGGAAAATATCGCGAGGAAACCGGTGGTTGCTACTAAACTGAAAGGATCAGTGCTGGGCAAGCCTACCCCATCTAAAAAACAATGCCCCAGGCACTGCAGCGCCAAGTTGTCACTTCATCCATCTCGTGGGAGTGAAGGTGCAACTGGACGCTGTACAAATCATCTTATTACGTAAATTTACGTAGATGCAAAGGCCTTCAAAGGTTTTTCACCAGTGATTGCAATAGAGAACGGAACTTGAAGTTGGTTTTTAAATGTTTGTGATTACGATTATTTTCTAACACTTCAAGGGATTCTAAGGGTGGTATTCTAGAACGCTACTTAAACTCAGTTCAAACTAGAACGCTACTTAAACTCTGTTTAAACTCTGTTCAAACTAGAACGCTACTTAAACTCTGTTTAAATTCAGTTTAAGTGGAGTTTAGTAGTCGACTTTCGATAAAACAGTGCATGTTTTGATTTGAATATCCCTCCCTTCATATCAAAACATCTACTGCTTTATCGACAGTCTGAACTCTGTTTAAACTGAGTTTAAGTAGCGTTCTAGAATACCACCCTAAAAGTTGTTTGATTCGTCAAAAGATTTTAAATTCACCGTGTAGAGTCTGAAACCCCGTTACAATGTGGTGTGTCGGCGGCGGCGACGGCGCACCTCGGGGCGTTCATCTAATGAGCATCCTGCCGCTCACAATGTAGCTGCGAGATGATACCCAGCCGGCGACTACAGTCCCGTATCTAGAGAGACAGTATGAGTAACTGCCTATGGGCGCAGTCGAGGGGCCCCACCCCGGAACGTTCATCTAATGAACATCCTGCCGCTTACAATGTAGCTGCGAGATGATACCCAGCCGGCGACTACAGTCCCGTATCTAGAGAGACAGTACGGGTAACTGCTTATGGGCGCAGTCGAGGGGCTCCACCCCGGAGCGTTGATCTAATGAACATCCTGCTGCTCACAATGTAGCTGCGAGATGATACCCAGCCGGCGATTACAGTCCCGTATCTAGAGGGACAGTACGGGTAACTGCTTATGGGCGCAGTCGAGGGGCCACACCCCGGAGCGTTGATCTAATGAACATCCTGCCGCTCACAATGTAGCTGCGAGATGATACCCAGCCGGCGACTATAGTCCCGTATCTAGAGAGACAGTACGGGTAACTGCTTATGGGCCCAGCCGGCGACTACAGTCCCGTATCTAGAGAGACAGTACGGGTAACTGCATATGGGCCCAGCCGGCAACTACAGTCCCGTATCTAGAGAGACAGTATGGGTAACTGCCTATGGGCGCAGTCGAAGGGCCCCACCCCGGAACGTTCATCTAATGAACATCCTGCCGCTCACAATGTAGCTGCGAGATGATACCCAGCCGGCGACTACAGTACCGTATCTTGAGAGACAATATGGGTAACTGCCTATGGGCGCAGTCGAGGGGCCCCACCCCGGAACGTTCATCTAATTCTATTCTCAGCAGAAATAGGCACCGATTATTATTAGCTGCGTCCGAGAGCCCCAGGGACCCTAAAACTTGCAGTGCCAAAGAGCCTTTACATGTCTTGATCCGGCCCTGTCAACTATTATTATATTCCACAGAGCGCAGCGCCCTAGGCCCGTGACAACCTTTTCGAGAATAGGTAGGTACATTGAGGAGCAGATCCACGTTTACATCTTACTGGAAAGTCGACCGTAAACTTATGTGGTTACGGGTTCAGATTGTACAGGTTCATGCGCTGTCGACTGTACTCAACACCAGTGGCGTCCAGCTACATATTTTTGCGGCTCACGTTTGCATAATATTTTAAGCTAGATCTAAGAAATGATTATGTGAATATGTTTTTTGCGCTTTAGAAAAAATACGTTTTTTTTATCAAGTTTTTCTTAGGTTGTAGGTAACTAAGAAAACATTTTGACAGTGAAAATCACTATATTTTCAACTTCAAACCTACTCAAACTTGATATAGACGAAACTAGGTCTATTTTTTAGCTCTAAAACAACCAATGCCCAAAAATCCGCTAGGCATCGTCAGATACTTATACCCAAAATTTAAACAGATAGGTATACAAGGTGTTACAAAAGTACCTAACTCTTTTTACAGGGTAATAGCACCCGGTGATAGGGATCACAACCTAAATATTTTTTTGCTCTATGACGTTCCGAGAATTTTTAAATTAATAAAATGTGAACGATGTGGCGGGAGAAAAGTATTTTTCAAATATTGTTTTCATTGACTTTCACAATGTTTTAAGAACTCAAAGCTATGTAAATGCACCTACACGCACAAACATATTTTTAAATTTGAGCTAATAACAAAAACAAAAAAGTAATGTAAATTTTTCAATTTTGAGGTGATAAAATAAAAATAAAAAAAATCAACTTTTTTTTACAGATTTGACATCCTGTTGACCAGTAGGTTACACCCTGTAAAAAGAGTTAGGTACTTTAATATTACCTTGTATTTTCAACTTCAAACCTACTCAAACTTGATATAGACGAAACTAGGTCAATTTTTAGCTCTAAAACAACCAATGCCCAAAAATCCGCTAGGCATCGTCAGATACTTATACCCAAAATTTAAACAGATAGGTATATACAGGGCGTCCCACGGCTATGCCACATGGAGGGAAAGTACCTTGAATATTGTAGATGGAACATTTTACTGAAAGAAGACATTATTTGAATTTAAAAAACAATTTAAACTGCATTCATAGATATCTAAATAATTACATGGTTGAACCGGGAATGGAACCCGTTACATGAGAAAAATAATTACCCTGTAGTTTTATCATACGGATCGAAAGGCTTCATCATAAGGATTATTTTTTGGTAAATAACATAGTGTCAGAAATTAAAGGAAGACCATGAATTTTAACATTTTTATTACCACACTAGTTGTGCCCGCGACTTCGTATGCGTTTTTACACATTTGACATTTAATTTAAATTCGACTGTGGAGGTAAACTCAAAAGGAAGGTTTTTTTTAACCCCCGACCAACAAAGAGGGGTGTCATAAGTGTGATAGCTTTGTGTGTGTGTCTGTTTATGTGTTTATGAGGGTGTGCCTGTCTGTGTGTCTGTCTGTGTGTGTGTGCCCTAATCTAAACAATACATTTATGATAAAATATGTTTTGTTTAGATTAGGTATCGCCCGTGTAAGATACCAGGAAGCTTAGCATAAGAATTGCCTGGGAAGTATGGGGGTTTATATGTATCTCCCTCGACGTAGAGTGGGATAGATAAAGTTATAAGCCCATAGATAAGGTCTTACCCATTCTCATGCTAAGCCAGCAAGCAAAGCATAAGGTTGGGTTAGAGCGTATCTACCGCAAATAACTCTGTCTATCCCGCTCTACGGCAAACAAAATATATTTTTTTAATATCAAGTTGGGCTCAGTAGAGTAAATATTAAAAAAAAGGCACAAAAAAAATTTCAACCTCGCGTGGTTTCAAACCCAGAACATTTCGACCGCGACGCAACAGTACTACATTTCTAACATCGATAAACTTTGTCCGACCTCCACCGAAAACCACTCACAATTCCCTCCAGCAAGCATCATAAGGCTGGGTTAGAGCGTATCTAGGCTCTGTCCATCCCGCTCTACGTCAAACAAAAAAGTGAGATACCTATTGTTTTAAACCCATAGATACGCTCTAACCCGGCCTTATGCTACGCTTGCAGAACTAACATTTTCCGCCAAAATAAAATAAAAACAAATGCCGATTTTTCATTTACAATATGCGCCCCAAATGCCAAAAGTCGTAGCGTGCTATTATACAGAGTGTTAAAAGACCGCCAACAAAGCGGGAGACCACGTATACGTACGTATACGTATAGTCCTCATCATAACGAACATTTTTGCCTAAGGAACTATGCCTGGGAAATTATAAAGTCGGACTTTCGGAGATAATAAAGTCGGACTTTTCATTTTTTTTTTTCAGAAATGTGTTTAGTATCTCGTTCTTAACATACCTTCTCAAGAAGCCATATCAAAATTATGGATATTTCTTACAAAAAATCAAGTTAAAATTGCAACCCGCAATGTAGGTTTCCGAGAAAATGTGGTTCAAAGTCGGACTTTAATTATTTTTTTTGCAGAAATATGTTCAGTATCACGTTCTTAACATACCTTCTCAAGAAGCCATATCCAAATAATGAATATTTCTTACAAAAAACGAAGTTAAAATTGCAACCCGCAATGTATTCTAAACATCGGATAGCCTAAGTTACTCCCAGAAACGTGAGTTACGACCATGTTAAGTTTGGTTGAAAACTATTCAGCGGTTTTCACGTTTATCGTGTTCATACAGACAGACAGACAGACAGACAGACAGACAGACAGACAGACAGACATAAACCGTTTTTTTTGCATTTTTGGATTTAGTATAGTGTACTTAGTAACCCCTGCTAGTTTTTTTCTAAAAATATTCAATGTACAGAATTGACTTCGCTAGAGTTTTATTATAAGTATAGATTAATCAATTTATCAATGAAAATCACAGTAACAAAAGAATAAAAGTATGAAAATGAAACACATTTCTGAATTATTTCTTTATAATCAGCCAGCCGCATTGCGATGGACAAAATTTTACGCGTCTTTCGGCTCAGGATACGGCTCGATTTGTTGCATATTACCAGGTAAATGTTAAAATTCATGGTCTTCCTTTTATTTCTGACACTATGTTATTTAGCAAAAAATAATCCTTATCATTTATTCCCGTTAAGCGGTGGTGGTCTAGTGGGTAGAACAGTGGACTCTGAAGCGAATGGTCCTAGGTTCGATTCCCGGTGCGGGCATGTATCTATGACTTTGTTTAATTTCAAAGTTACGTACATTTGTGAATTTGTAGTAGCAATACCACTCGCTGACGGTGAAGGAAAACATCGTGAGGAAACCTGAGCGTATGAGGCATTATACCCTCAACGCAAAAATCGCCAACCCGCATTGAGCACGCGTGGTGATTAAGCTCGAACTCTCTCTCTGAGAGAAGGCCTTTGCCCAGCTAGTGGGACATGTACAATTGTACAGGCTAAGTACACATACAATCCTTATCATGAAGCCTTTCGATCGGTATGATAAAACTACAGGGTAATTATTTTTCTCATGTAGCGGGTTCGATTCCCGGTTCAACCATGTAATTATTTCAATATCTATAAATGCAGTTTAAATTGTTTTTTAAATTAAAATAATGTCTTCTTTCAGTAAAATGTTCCATCTACAATATTTAAGGTACTTTCCCTCCATGTGGCATAGCCGTGGGACGCCCTGTATATGACTTATGAATGATGTGCTTAAGACTTTGGTATGCGTTGAAGTTGTTGAAGTGATCACAATACAAGGTGTTGTTTTGTAAAGTTACACCCGACTCAGGGGTGATTATTTACACGATACCGAAGCCAGAAATAATATTTAAAAAAAAATGTCAGTGACAAATACCCAAAAATCATTAAATTGTGGCCTCGCGTACTATTACACTAACGCTTGCGGCGAGTCGGGCGCCACTTCGCGCGCGCGCTTTGAGAAGGCGGGGGTGTCCGCACCTCGCGGTTATTATAGGACAACTTGAACAAGGTAATATGTGTATCAGAAAATTTTGAGAAAAAATTAAAACTTATTTTTAGTTTCAAGCGTTACTCAAACTATCGTCCCTTAGTCGGGTGTCACCGACCAAAACAACACCCTGTATATCAGACGTAGAGCTTACACTCGCGGTACACCCTTAAGATTCAGATTAAGATTGCTTTAATTAAACCCTGTCTGTGAGTTAATAGATATTAAAGGGCGAGGCGTACTATACACGAACGGATAAAGCCATTTTGCCTTGAAGTGAGCTTTGCGTTTCACTCCTCACCCAATGGAGGTTATATTCTGCGAGAAAATACAATATTACAAATACCATAATTATTTAGTCCTTATTGCATTACAGCCTACACAATATTTTTATACAAAACTTAATGCTAGAGTGCTGTTTTGTAATAAGGGGCTCAAATCTTGTTAAATGCATTGCTGTCAAGGTCCTCGTTGTTAACAGGCCTTTAATTTTAAATTAAAAATTTGTAGGTACATGCATATAGAAATCTTCACTTTTACGTCCTTTCTTAATTTCACAACCACCAGCCGATGTCCGATGCCATACTTCTCTCTGCGGCACATCTCTACATAGACAGACATGATCTCGAATCGCTTCCTTAGTCAACACCTCAAGTTGCAATGCACACAGATGCAGAGCCCACTTCTCGACGAAAGACGCAGCTAAACTGGTGCGAGTATATCCAGAGCGCGGCGGGCGGGCAAATCTCGGCTAATCCGGGATTGCTAGCAGATCGCTCCACCCCGGCTAAGCGATAACGCATTGGTGTGCTGCAATCACAAACATCACTGACTTGGGTTCCATGTCAAGTCAAGGCATCTACATTCTAAATAATCACGCCGTGAAAGGGCGCGGACGTGAGTGTGGACGAGTTTTATTCACGCCTGTTCACGCGGGTCTAGAAAGTCGGACTTCACGGCGTGAATGTGCAGAGGAAATGAAAACTTTAGCGATCAAAGGCATCTCTACATACACTGTTTTTTGGGGGTTTTACTTTGCTCTATTTATCAATTCATATTGTATGTCATTCAGTGCTGTATAACAGCCACTATTCCGTTTTCCACACATTTCTATCCTTTAAACCATTCTTGCAAAAAAAGGTCGTCGCCACAGACTTTGACATCTGTAAGTATGCACCGTACAAATAAATAAACAAATGTTTAAAATATCTGTAAGTATGTTAGGTTGGTTAAATTTAGTAGAAGTTAATCCTGGTTTCCATATCTCATCTAGTCTAGCAGCGTGTGTCGGAGTTTCGAGATTCAACATAGGTGACATGGCGATAGCACACATCGCGGCCCGCGTTCAACTATAAATGGGTCGCAAAGTTACCGGCAACTTCTGTCTGTAAACCAAGAGTTACCTTACCTACTGTTCGATACACGCTCGGATGTGGTGGAAGTTTAGCTAGATATTTTTAGAGAGCCGTTTTTATTACAAAATGTCTGTACGTCCAAGGTTTCCTCGCAATGCTTTCCTTTAAAATTGGCGAGTTTTTCCTGCTGGCCGACTAAGCTGAGAAATTGTAAGGAAGTTTAGTTTTTTGTCCAAGATTGTTGCCACACGAATAGGCCGTATTGGCAGAGAGTCTTGAAAAGTGTCCGAAAATTTATTACATTTTGTGACCGGACGAAAACTCACGAACCTCTACTTTATAGTGACAACAGCATACCTAAATATCAAACATTTATTTGCCAATAAATAAAACAATCATATAAACATAGTTATTGTGGCATAAAAATTGCTCGAGTCAGGAGTTGGCTCAAGTCAAAATTCATTTACAGATTCGTTTCAGACTAATTTGCGCCCTTCCGACTTTTTCTTTTACAAGTGGTTTTCTGTACCATTGGTTACACTAAAGCTCTACTACCCTGAGAAATAAATTAATCACACACCACCATTACCATAACAATGACTCATCAGCAGGGATTTTTTTCACTTCTCGCTGAGGGACCGAGTTTCCTACGACTCGACTGGGCCAAAGACTGAAGACGTGCCTGTTAAGAGATCGCGCAACTTGCCACTGGCTGATTGCCCCTATTGTGGATGTCAATAGTCCATCCGCTGCCGCAAACTGGGCCTTAGTAGCTTAGGACCGTAGTAGATGCAGTATTTTAGCTTCATAGAAACGGCCGAAAGGTAGGGCACACTAGCGCCGCCAATCGCAAAAAATCAATCATGTCTTCTTTTTGGATGCGTTTTATTGCATGTGCGTTTATTGCGTGCAGGTTTTATTCATAAGTTTTAGGATGTTAGGATAAGTATTTTAAAAAAGTTACTCAAAATAACAATAAAGAGGGTTTATTTTATGAAAAAAAAACCTGTCAATGTTTTCTATTGTTTTTTCTAGTTCGGTGGTTTTATCACTCATGCCTCATGAGCTGCATTAGCCACTCGAATATTAATAATTTATTTGCTTCATTTATTGAGCAGGTGGAATTAAATCTCATGTGAGTACATAATATTTTATCACTAAGTTAGCGTATTTTTTTTTTGTTCTTGGACAGTGTTTACCCACCAATACAAGTAATATAAATTATCTTGCACAGTTCAAACTTTTTGTAACCACTAATTTTCCCCAGGCATCTCAACTACGTTTTTAAGTTTTCGATTTAAATTATTACGTTTTTCGGACCTAGCGTCACGGCCTAGTTATTCTACTGGTTTATCGTGATTACGGCTTCATATGTATATTTTATTTGCCACTTGTGGTCACACAAATGAGGGAGGAAACTGCGTTCAAGAAACACAGGCTGTGTTTGAACTTTCCCAATGCTGGCATAGAATGTTATTGAGGAAAATGCCTTCGCGGGTCTATTGTGTAAAAAAAAACACTTAACGTTTGAGCTTCAAAACACTCGAAAATAGCCCTTATTGAAATGAACAACCTCTTTTTTGAAATTTAAAAACCGTTATTTTTACGGTGGATATTTTAGAAAATACAGGGGCTGGCCACGTGGTAGTATAACGGTTTGTGCAACCACGTTTTTTTGCAAAATTATTTATTCTAGTGAAAATTAAATCTTTTTATAACATATTCGCGCTCACACTCATAAACCTACTGAGAAAAAGGAGAGAACGTTGTGCGGCCCTAAATATTGTCAAATTTCGTTAATTTTGTTGTCAATCGTTTCTACAAATTATAATCCATGTCTGTACGTTTTACTCGTTTTTATTAATTGAACGAGCGAGCGAAGTTCTCCGAGTCTACTGGAACAATCCGGCGTTTGTATGTATGTATGTATGTTTGTATGTTTGTATGTATGAATGTTCATTCGACGATAACTTGAGTAAATTTGGTCGGATCGTTATGAAATTTGGTAGGACGGTAAACGAAATTAAAAGAATTTTTAAGTTCGAACATGAGCCAAATCGGTTGAGGGGTTGCCGAGATATAGGGTTGTATAGTTTATAAGCAAAGCGCGCGCGCGCCTGCGCTAATGGCGTAAGCAAAGTTACACATCAGTTAACTTTGCTTTCAGTTGATTATGAGGTAACTGGGGTCGCGAGTTCATAGTTCGGAGCGAACCACTAGTTATAATCAAAATAACTTTTGGCATTTCTTGGTCGATATTATTATTTTACTTATTTCCTGCCACGCGAAATAGATCTTCAAACACGATTAGGGTGGTATTAATAGTCGTCTGAGTTCACCTACTTGAGATCGATCTCAAGGAGGTAAATGTCAAGCCTTGGGTAATGTCAAACTTGAGTAGCTGTCTGCTTATTAATAGACACGATCTTGAGATTGACATTGACATTAGCCGACTTGCTTGAGTGAGTCGACTTACTTGAGTCGACGCCATATTAATAGAGCCGACTTGAGATCGGAATTGAGTGAGTCATTCATCTTTTGACAGTCCGTGACGTCTCAATTTCAATACAACGTGGTTTAGAGTACTAGGCATGCATAAAATGTTAAGAAGCTGTAAGATCACTTACTTGAGACCGGAGTCGCTGGCTTATTAATAGTCACAATCTTACGTGAGTTCACCTACTTGAGACCAGACTTGCGACTGTCATTTCCAAGTGCAGGCGATAGCCGACTCAAGTTCGTGTTTTTCAAACATTTAAAATAAGTTGAAAAAATTCACTCGGGACAGGACTTGAACCCGCAACCTCTCGCATACCGTGCAGGCGTGCAGGCTCTACCAATTGAGCTACCGAGTCAAGTAACTGTCGATGCGAATTTCTTCAACTAGTCTCCGTCAACAGTTACTTGACTCGGTAGCTCAATTGGTAGAGCCTGCACGCCTGCACGGTATGCGAGAGGTTGCGGGTTCAAGTCCTGTCCCGAGTGAATTTTTTCAACTTATTTTAAATGTTTAAATTATTCCCTAGCACGGGTTAGTGCTTTAGAAAAAATAAAAAGTGGTTCGTGTTTTTCATTACCCGACTACGCAAAGCAAGAAGGGGAGTTATTTTCTTTGATAATTAATATACAAAAATGATGTTTAGTCAGCGCGCATCCAAAGCGAACCTACCGCAAGAAGTTGCAGCTTAACAATATACTTAGGACCATAGTCGACATCGGAAGTTACGTGGAAAGGGACGTGAAATAATTTGTCGTCGTCATTCGACCGGCACCTCTACCACATCGCTATGACTAGCCAGAAAAGTGTTTCTACCAGCCCGAGTTCTTCGAGCTGCAAAACTCCAGCAGTTCAGAGCCCCACAGTCATATTACCAAGAAAGAACTCCGAAGAGCTGAGGTTAAAAAAAATAAGCTGGTACTAAGTTTGAGTTTAGTTTGGTATATAGCCTCAGACGCTCCGGTTTCCTCACGATGTTTTCCTTCACAGTCAGGGAGTGGTATGTATGCGACTTTGAAATAAATTAATGTCATGGGTAGGGTACATGCCCTCATCGGGACTCGAACCAGGATCCGTCGATTCCGAGTCCATTGTTCTACCCATTAAGCCACCACCGCGTCACCATCTAAAACTCAAATACTACCTATAAAGGCATGGTAGAATCAGAAGCTACGAGCTTGTACTTGGCCAAATACTGAAGTGTTGTCAAAATTAAGTTTTAATTTCAAAGAAAAACTACTATTTGCAGGCTCCCATAATCTTGTAAGAAACTACACCACACACTAATAAAAAGGCAGAAAGTATATTTCAACTCTTTCCTTACTGAAAATCCGGGCTCTATTGCGTTTCACGAAAGAGTTCCCTTGACGAAACTCTTATTACGATGTAATAGGGACTATTTTTGTACAATCCAAGGGAATTATTTCGTGAAACGCACGTACACACGACAACACGTCGACCTTTACACGCTAGCACTCTACTCGCTTACGTTACGGGCGACTTTACAACAAAAGTGTACACTTTGACGTGCTGTCGTGTGTACAATAGAATTTGAGTGCTGTAACGTGAATGACGTCATGTCAATGTTCTGAAGGTATTAGGCGTGCATAAACATCCGGAATCTCTTATATGGCGATTGGTGACAGAAAGCTTCATGTAGTATGATACATATCATGTAGATGGCAGCACAACATACAATTCAAACCTCTTTACTCGTACCTAGTTTTTTTCAAAGCCCAGTTGGACCATAGAGGTTACTAGGCTTACTAGGTTAAATATAAAGCGGATATAGTAGGGAAAACTAGAGGGTGTGGTATCATTCAGAGGAGTAGTAGGTATTTAGTAAATTAAGTTGATACTTGAAGATAAATCTGAATAGGGAAGACCTTAATTAATGTTACATAATTATAATTTTTTTTTTCTAATTGGAAAATAAACAAGCCTGGGAGAGTTGTAACATATTTAATTTTATTAATACAATATTGTTTCCTAATCATCATCTAAAATTTCTACACCTGACATGAATTTGCGCTGAGTCGAGTGTTCTTCCCCTCATTTTATGTGTTCATTCTCCACACATTATTCCAGGTTTCGGGACCAAAGCTGGTGTTTTAAAATTGCCTTGGTTTTTATCCCTCCTATCATAACGCCCTAACTTCGTCGATTATGCGTCGGACAGTAGGTACTTTCTGATTTTCCTGTAATCAAAATAAAACATTAATGTAGTAGAATGATGTGCGCAGCGATCAAACGTTAGGTTTGCAGTCGCTCTATAATTTATTTTAAATTCGCTTGGCTAATTACTACTTTCTCTACGTAAACATAACCTCTAAAGTTATATTAAATGCGCAAAAAACGTTGATGATGGGGTATTTTAAAGACCTAACTGACGATATCTGTAACTTATATCGTAAACTAGACGATATCTGTAACTTGTATTGATGTAACGATATCTGTATTTTATACAATTATAGTGAATAAATACCTGTCTTGTCAGCAACTCGTTTGTAGAGGTCATCCAACTGGGTCCGCTAGGTACTGAAGCTCGAAAAACGGAAGCTCGAATAACGGAAGCTCGAATGAACTGAAGCTCTCTGTTGGAAGTTTCCGGCATGATATTTTTCGGCCAAAATATTGAAAATAACCTCTCTGGCGCCACTTATTATCCATAACCGACTAAAACGTTCAATATACTGAAAATCACAAGAATTTACGAGACATTTTTATAATAATTATTTTCGTACTTTGACTGATGTTTGACAATAGAAAAAGTTTTTTCTTTTATTCGACAGTTCTGAAAACAGTGAAAAAAGTTGTTCACCTTACGAACCTCTTTGAAGGTCAAACTGAGGTTGTGGCTAGCCTCTTTCTAATGTATGGTAGCCTAGTACATTCTTTACTCAAGTCGTTGAAATAGTTCATTCTTGACACAAGTCGGGGACTTGAGATCGGTCTCAAGTAAGCGCTGCTTTATTAATATGCTGAGTTACTCACTCAAGATCAAGCTCTCTGTTGCCAAAGTGACGAATAACAATGCTGAATAAAAATGGCTGAAGCGAGTCAGATCTGCTCCTTTTTGTCTAGACCAGGGTGCCGCTACAAAATTGTGTCGTCATATTGAACGAGCGATCGAAGTATGTTTGTATGTTTGTATGTATGAATGATTGTGTCGTCATAAAAATATAAAGGCGGCTTAATGGAATTAAAAGAATTTTAAAATTCTAACATCCAAATCCAAATCGGACGAAGAGTGGATATGGGGTTAGCAAAAAGTTAGTCATCCTGAGTTCACAGTTCGGGGTGAACCACTAGTTATTATAATCGAGTACCTATTTGGAGTAGAGTTCGTGTTATATCTTGTAACATCACTTTTATGTTTGTGGAATCCTGGACTATTATAGAAATGACAAGTGGACAACTGAATAACACCGGACCATGGACAATTTTATGGACCAAAAGGAGGCCAAACTCAGGTTGTGCCTTTTCGAATAGTCTCTTTATAATGTATGGGCGCCTAGTACTTTTGAGTTGGGTTTAAGCTTTTTGACCACATTTTGAACTTTAAATGGTATCATTCGTTCAAATAGTTCATTCTTTACTCAAATCGAGGACTCAAGTTCGCGCCTAAGATAGGTTTATTAATAAGCCAATGTCTCAAGTCGGTGATTTTTGTTTTCTGAGTTCACCTACTTGAGACCGATCTCAAGTAGGTGATCTCAGAGGACTATTAATACCAGCCTTAGCACACACGCACGATAGCTACCTTTAAAAGAAAACGGTTAATAGGATATTCCCTAATGGCAAATTTCTCTTAATCTTAACATGAATGATAAAACGTACAACAGAAAAGTCGGAGGCGGCGAGTGACCGCTTACCAATATCACAGTTGAATAGACCTCAATTAAGGCCTACCACTGAATATATTTGAACAGAAGGATAGCATCTTGTTAAATATTAGTTAATATAAGTCTCTACACTTCGTCGTCCTCGTTAACATTTTCAGCCCCTCAGGAAATCCTTTCTCATTACACCTTTACATCCCGAAACGTAGGTTACGTTCCAACCAAACGCGTTTCTATTTCCTGTGATTTCGTCTCTGCGTTGTCTGTCAGTAAGTGAATCTATCAGTGTGCAGTTCTTGCAATTTACGAGCTTGCGTGAACCAGCAAACACGTACAGCTACTAAGTAAAATTCGTCGTTCGCTGGTCCACACGCGGTCGTGAATTGCAAAAACTGTATCATGGTACTGCCAACGAAAGCAAAATGCACAATTTTCACAGTTTTTCCAATTTGTAGCTAAACTGAGCTATTTTTGTTTAGCAATTTTTGTTTCACGACAATAAAACAGTATTCTTTTCAATATTCTAAACAACAAAACAACAATAACTCAGCTGATTATGAGATTTGCTCGAACTTCTAGTTCTATGGGCAGTAACACTGGTTTGTAGACCAGAAAAACAAATAAGCTTAACTATTTTTGTTCGTTTCGCCAAACTCTATCAAAGCCTAAAGAGCTGTACCAATTATTTGGCAGGATTTCGCTAGCATAAGCACTCAAGAACTAATTTCTTCGAGCTTTCAGCCGTTCGTTCGTTACTGGTAAAAGCCTTTCCACCTTACGCTAGTAGCCAAAAAGAAACTATCTTCAGCAGGTCCTGTGGGTAAGTATTTATTTTGTGGTTCAACCTCGAATAAATCTCAGTCCTACAGAATTCGCGAGTAATGGAGAAGACGACAATCGAAATGTAGATTACATCCGCCTCCAGAGATGGATTTTTATGAATTATTTCACCGAGAATCCATAATCCAATTTGTGACACTCCAAATCACGTTTGCAGCGATAAATTATTGATTCATTCATCGTGATAAAAATATTTCATTCAAAGATTGCGGATACAATGGCTTCATTATGGCATGGGGAGAGAAAAAGCCAAGACTAAGCTTTTAAAGGTATTGGAAAACGTACTGTCTATACAGGGTGCACCCTTGAATTCGATGGTGGAACTTTAAGTAGACTTTCTACTCATTAATAGAAACAAATGTTACTACAAATATATGACCAACAATTTTTATGAAAAAAACAAGCTGTTTCATACTTTTGGTGCAGTACCTACTGAGTCTACATTACTTAAATATATTGTATGAAAAAGCAGTATTTTTTCGCTTATTTTTTTGCTACGTAGTACAAGTTGTTTGTATCGACCAGTATCGACGAATAGAAAGCCCTGAGAGCCTACTTAAAGTTCAAGTTATCGAATTCGGCTGCACCCTGTAGATTGAAATGAACAAAGGCAGTTTTCAGCGCGCTTGCCAGTGTCCCATCAAAATCTAGTGGTTGTTTTTTTTTTATCTCCATATTGGTCGTTGCGAGCGATATTTGGGACAGATCCAAAGAGGCAATCGGGCTGCCTTTTACCAAAATTAAAGCGAAAACACCCCTATACTGACCACCCGGTGAGTCGAGCTATGGGAATTAAAAAGCACCTAGCCACTCGTTTGCATGGAGACAAAATAAAAAGACGAAAAATAACAACCGGGCAAGTGCGAGTCGGACTTGCGCGCCGAAGGTTCCGTAGTGTACGGTAATCGTATAAGGTAGTGGACACCCCTAGTGTCAGAGTTTTTTGGCGTTCGATTCGATGCATGTATTTAAAAGAAAAAATACTGACTTTACGGACCTCAAGAGGTGAGTCCATGTTTTAATTTTTTTTGTTGTATAAAATAAGCCCTATTAACACACAAGTTCTGTGCCTAGTATAATGTTTTGGCGATGGACCAAAAAACAAAACAGGCCGAAAAAACACGTTTTCCCCCTCTACCTATATTTCTTATGATTGATTAATAATTACTTTTTTAGGTAATCCGCTATAATAATACGTACTTATTCTGTTATTAAGTTTCAACCAACCAAGCAACCTGCTTGTTCCAAAGAAAGACTACAGCCCTTTAGAAGTCGAACAAACTGACACACGAACAGCAGAGGCAGAGTAATAGGGTCCCGTTTGGCACCAATCACCAACCAGTACAGAACCCTAAAACCACGTCTTTATTTTGGCATCGGCCGTTTTTGCCGCCTCATACGTTGTATAAAAGAAAAATATTGCTCGCATCACGCAAGTATAATATTTCTCGTACTCTCCTCTACGTAAACAAGTCGACTGCGATGGACACTTTCTAGAGAGGTTTTAGGTAAAAGGCTTTTATCGAAACGCCTCGTCGATAGCACAATTTAGGAACAGAGCAAGAGAATAACTTGGCCGTCGTCGCAGTGTCTACGCCTATACATATACAGGGTATTTTCAAGTTTACTGAAACGCTCAAATTGATTGCAACAACTTTTAGTCTAAGACCTTTCCAAATTCCATATCCGTAAAAAAAATTGCGTTACCTTGTTTTGTTTTCCGTATGCTTAGAGGCAGCGCAGTAAAACCATGTTATCAAAATGGAAAAAATCATAAATAATGTGAAAAATATCAAGCTTGGGACAAAGTCGTATTACGTTTTGTATCTAGAGGAGCGACTACAGCGTGCTTTGCCGCGCTCTCGCCCAAACAAACGGAGTAAACGTAGAAGTCGTTTTGCTCCCTCTTAATAATATCCTATTTTGTTGCTTTTGGTGTCAATAGTTTTTGTAGATTTTTATCTATGTGGAAGCTATTTCCTTTTTTATTAAAAATTATTCTTTAATACTTTTTAGCAATAACGAATTTAAAAAAAAAGAAAAAACTTAGGCATAGATAAACATCTATAAAAACGATTGACACCAAAGTCAACGAAATCTGATAATATTTAGGGGTAGCAAAACGACTTCTTCGTTTCTATGGGAGTGAGCGCAGTAAACAAGTCAATCTGTATGTTGCTAGTAAAAAGCTTTCTAGGAAATTTTTAATAACCCTATCCATACATAAAATACGTAACGCGAGTTATAAAAGACTATCCTTACAAGCGTTACCCATACCCATACGTACCTACCTACGAAATGGATGTCTTAACATAAACTACTTTATATTCCTTTAGTATGTCGATACAAGCAGCGTTATTACCGGGCCTATTCCTAATGGCCTTTTAAACTGACTGTCTATGGCGGAGACACTTTACAAATAGAGAAACTTGCTAACCGAGAGATAGTGGAAATGCTCTAGAATTGTGTATCGAATATCTATTAAACAGTTACAGGCATTTTGTGGAGAAGTGTTGTGGAAAATTGCATATTTAAATGTATGGGTATAACCAATGACATTCCAATGAATGTCATTGGGTATAACTATGTTTTTAAGATGCATGGTGAACTGCTGGCATAGCACAAGAATGGCATAGGATATATCGATAGGCTTTTTACTATATCTACCCCATTTTTTGTATTTTTCTAAAGCACTAACCCGTGCTAGGGAACTTTATAAAGAATTTTATAAAATAAAAAAATTCGCTTGGGACAGGATTTGAACCCGCAACCTTCTTGCATTCCATTATCTACCCCATTTTTATTGATATTGATCTCGACAGAGTGGTTGGTACAGATACTGTAAAGTTACAAACTAGTATGTAGATATGTATAGCCTATCCCATTATTGTGCTGCGCTCTACGCCAGCTGAAGGTGATCGAAACATAGGTTTTTTTTTAATTGTTTTTACGACCAAGAAAAAGAATGCAAGAATTTATGTTTTTGGGAAAACAATAATGTCCTCATTTCAAATTTACTCTACATAAGTAGAGCGCACACACACTCGGTAAAAGACGCATAAAATGTGAAATGAAATTCAGAGCGAATAAATTTCAAAATACGAGCGTCCAGTAGTCGAAAAGCCTCAGTTTAGGCCAATGTTCCTCAACATTTTACATAAAAGACATTGCTAGTGTGAGTAAGGACACTGAATTGCTTTTAGAGCGGTGAATCACAGTGTGTTTGAATTCATCATATTAACTGACTGCGGACAATTTTGTAGGCTTTCACAGTCAACAAGGAACTCTATCAGTTTCGCTTTGTCCGTCCGTCAGTTTATTCTTATCTCCGAGACTATTGTGTGTGACTACAGATAGCTTTAAAAGTTGGTAGATTTATTAATAGCTAACCGCCACTACAAAAAAGTGCATAAACCTCTCTAAGAGTCACAATCTGTGGGAAGAAAAAACAAACTCTATTTGTACAGTCGGCCACACGCTAGGATATCCCTTTTTGTTCGATTGGCGCCCTTATGCCGCGCGCGGTAAGGGCTGCCATGGGCTATCTGTGACTGTGGCCGACCGTAACTGTAAAAATAACTTTAGAGAGCCTCGGAAGGATCACCGATTCGCCACGACCCACAGAAGGTTGAAGACCACTGGCCTAAACGTTCCCACTGTACTTGGCCGGTGCTTTCTATTATACAAGGTGTTACAAAAGATGCTAACTTTTTTTACAGGGTAATAGCACCCGGTGATAGTGATACCTAATTTTTTTTTTTGCACTATGACATTCCGTTGATTTTTAAATGTGAACGCTGTGACGGGAGAAAAGTATTTTTTAAATATTGTTTTCATTGACTTTCACAATGTTTCAACAACTCAAACCTATGCAAATGCACCTACACCCACAAACATATTTTTAAATTTGAGCTAATACCAAAAACAAAAAAGTTATGAATTTTTTCTCAATTTTAAGGTTATAAAATAAAAATTGTTATTTTCAACTTTTTTTTTACAGAATTGACATCCTGTTGACCAGTACGTACGTTACACCCTGTAAAAAGAGTTAGGATGTTTTGTAACACTTTGTATACCTGTAAAAAGACCACTAAAGAGCCTCGTAAGGATCACCACAACCCAAAGAAGGTTGAAGACCACTGGTCTAAACGTTCCCACGGTACTTGGCCGGCGCTTGCTATTACTTAGCTGTAAAAAGCGCTGCGGCGCTGGAGAGGCACAATGCAGGTGCTTAGCCCGCGGCGGCGCGACGACGTGGTTGGATAATACCTCTCCACTGAGCGGATTATGACGCGGAGCGATTCTGGGGTCCAATTGTGTAACTTCTACATCGATCGTGATATCGTCGGTATAAAGGTAAAAGTCATTAAGTGACATTTTGGTCAAAAATCAGTTTTTCGGTTCATTAAATACCAAAGACTGTTATCTATTAAAGGTAACACTCATTAAAATGCCAGCAGCAAAATGCAGCAGGCAATGCGGGCATTTTAATGAGTGTTAACTTTAATAGATAACACAGTCTTTGGTATTTAATGAACCGAAAAACTGATTTTTGACCAAAATGTCACTTAATGACTTTTACCTTTATACCGACGATATGTTTGAATTGTGATGTTTAAAGAGTTGCGAAACCCGCTACATTATTGAACTTTAAAAGCAAATCCTCCGGGTTTTGCAGCTAGATGACTCAATTCTTCTTATATCGTGGCGAAAACACCTTATTCTTACGCGTCGCCAGATCCCTTCTTGCCACTTCAACAGCGTTCGGTGACGCCTCTATTGGGGCCTTACTGTCAGCTGCACTGTGGAGCATGCAGCTTCGCATCAACACGAAACACTGGCATCTTCTGGGAGGAATTTCAATTTGTAGGTGTTATCGAAAGCCTATTTTACACATCTTATTGTTTATAATGATTGTTATTGTGATTGTATTTTTAAAAGATTAAAAAATCTGTAATTAGTTCTCAATCTCTTTCAATTTATATGTTTTGAGTCATTCGTGATTTTGGCAGTTGTTATTTTCAAGTGAGCCAATTCGGTACTAAAGTCCTGAAAGCTGTAATCACGAAATCTTTGAAATAGGATCGCGAACTAGTGATGGACATTGGAATTACACAATTAGACCCGCGCTTATCAGCTCGTCTCGGTACAACCGCGCTAATGCCCTGCGCGGTGACTTTCGGACGCTGCCTCTTGGACGCAGTCCTAGGGTGGTATTCTAGAACGCTACTTAAACTCAGTTTAAACAGAGTTCAGACTGTCGATATAGCAGTGCATGTTTTGATATGAAGGGAGGGATATTCAAATCAAAACATGCACGTTTTATCGACAGTCGACACTACTAAACTCTACTTAAACTGAGTTTAAACAGAGTTCAAGGAGCTTTCTAGTTTGAACTGAGTTTAAACAGAGTTTAAGTAGCGTTCTAGTTTGAACAGATTTTAAGTAGCGTTCTAGAATACCAGCCCTAATGTCCTAAGGGATTGGACTTGATCTATCAATCTAACCAGCCCATGAATGACGCTCACTGTTGGGCATAGAACGCTTCTCTGTCAGGGCAACTTCCGCTTGAAATTGCGGCCCGAATGTGTAGACGCCTGAAGATGGTCTAATCTCGGCTGCAAGACACCGCGATAAACGTACTAGCGCTCTCTGGCTTTATTTCACTAGGTAAAGTTAGCGACACGCTGAGATACCCATTTTTGTTAGATTTGCGCCCTTACTCTGCGCTTGATAAGAGCTACTGGGGTATTCTTGTATATCGTGGCAGCGTGGTACCAACAATATGGCGCTATTCGATAGCACTATACAAACTTTTCTCGCGTACTACTTGACTAGATGGCTAGTATCAAAATCATAAATCATAAATCTTGTCATCAGTCAACCAGTCCTGTAATAAAGGTCCATGCTCTTTTAGTATGGAAACTTAGAACTGGGGCAGGCAGCCCAGTTATTTAGAGAGAGCTGTTTTGACTGGCCCGCTCATAAATGGCAGCTTTACCAAGTTGCTGAGTGTTTTGTTTTATTCGCTTTGTCTGGGCGTTCTAAATTCAAAACATAAAACATTTTTTTTATCTAACCAACTCAAGGCTGTTCATAATAACGAAGGCTTTAATTAAAAAAACAACAAGTTTGCAAGTTTTTACATCTCAACCTACCTACTCTATTCTATTCTATTCCACTTTAGATTTGGCCTACACCAACACATGTCCCACTAATTGATTAAGTATTAGGCATTAGGCCTTCTCTCAGGGAGAGGTACTTAAAGACTTTGGAAATATCAAATTAATCAATCGTGTCAGCAATCCCGTATCCCCGTAGATAAGTACCTAAGTACTACTTGAAAAGTTATGTTCGCGAAGAAATAAACTTTTGATAGCGCTTTTTTGTTATTGAAAAAATGTAAATTCATCCAATTGCAGCGTCGGCGTCGAGGAGTGTGCAGGTGCTGATAGGTAGCGACTGTAAAGGCAGAGGAGTTAGGATAATATTCAGCACAGAATGTCCCACATTGGGCGCCACTGCAACCAAATGAGGGCTACCGTTTTAGTGCACACTAGTTGGCACCAATGTCTAGTAAGGCCATGAAGTATAATTACATATTTCTTTAAATTACGTAAAAAAAGGTTAACATACATTAAAATGATATTTAATACCTACTTACCTCAAAAATAACACAACGAGCACTCTAATAAAACACATCAAGCAAGCCTCGTTTGGTTCGAAAAATAAATTAGAGCACAATTTTCCGAAAGATAAAACTTCGTGGGCCCATACAAACAGGGACATTTTTAACCTCACGCTACACCAGCGCCCCTAGCGAAGAATCCATGCGCGGTAGTTCTCATTGATTTCGGCGATAGCTGTCAGATTCTAAATTAGTCAATTTTGTTTTAGGTTGTATTCTGAAGTTCTCAATTTCAGATTTGTGCCAATTTCGGTTCAAAGTCAATTTCTGAGGAGGTCAGATTCTCAGTAGGATGGTCGGATGTCACGTCGGAATAGAAATAGGTTTGAGTCGCAAAAAAGCAGAACAGTCATGAACGGATAGACATTGACGGATTTGTTCAGTATTTCGAAAAATATTGGATGACCATAGTTACCCCAAATCTATTTGGATGATGTTTATTAGCCTCTTTTCCCTCTTTTCTGCCTCTTTTCTGTCGACGCCTCTTTTTTCCTCAATCTTAAGATGTCTGTACATATTATAGTCGACAACGGTTGGGACGACGACGGTCAGTCAGTAGGCAAACCAGCAGCCCGGTGGACAGACGAATCTCTAAGGCGACGAGGGTCCGTGGATGCGTGCAGTTAGAGACCGAGGAGGATGGCGTGAAGGGGAAAAGGCCTATACCTACCCAGCAGTGGGCAAATGTCGGCTGAAAATGATGACATATTATAGTGTCTAAGTACCTAGTCTAAAGGCAAACGATAAACGGTACTTGTGTATCTACCATTGCGATTGGGTTCGAAAGCAATACCTACAAATACAAAATACTTTAGATTATTTTGGACTTAAACTTTCGTAAGCACTTCACATTTTGTATTTAGTAAACGGATTCACTTACTTTTATTGACTTTCTTATATCCAAAGATTTCTTACTTTAAGGCACTGGGCATAGTGAATTAGCCCGCGCGCAAAGAAAATGCACGAAATCGATTCCTGTATCAAATACTTACACTAAAAAAGTCGAAAATGTTCACATATCAAACCCTAGAATTAAGTGAGACCTATCTAACCGAGCCAGTTTCATGTTGATATCCATAACAGATTGCGAGATATTTTGCTTGAAAAAAAGTGCACCGCCTATTTTTTTTTCAAGCAAAATATCTTCAAAACGTTTATGAATCTCAACACAAAACTGGCTGTGTTAGATAGGTCTCACCTAATTCTAGGGTTTGATATGTGAACATTTTCAATTTCTTTAGTGTATTTGATACAGGAATCGATTATGCCCATTTTTCTTCACTATGCACGGCGCCTTAACGAAAAGTCCTTCAGAGTAATCCAACCTCGAAATCGGTAACATGCAAAGACTTTCGTAGCGTATTTAGTAGGCAGTTGTCCTTCTAATAGATACTACTTTGTGGCGTAAGAGTCTGAAAATATTTCCCCTCTCCCGGCATCCGTCCGCCGAAGTTCCGTTGACACTTCGGACCAAGTTGGGGGAAACTTTTTATTTTCCCTCACTCTATTGGCTTCTTTTACACAAAGTTTCTAGAGGGAAACCAACCGTTAGAGTAGTTTTGATGCCTTAATTCGGGCGGTAGGATAGATTTATTGAAAAACTAAACTTTTCCTCGGGACGGGAGGTGTTTGAAAAGTTTCACAGTGTGTCACATTTTATTGGCAACAGACTGTTGCTTTAACAGACTGTCTGAAAGTTAAGTTTATCAAAAAAAAAAGATTGTTTATTTCGATAAGGGCTTTTCCCGCAAATAAACCGGTTTTGAGAACTAGCAACTGTGCTGTTTTTTTTACAGAATAGGCACACTGATGAGTTGAAGTGACCACTCAAACGCTGCAGGAATGTTTTAGATAGAGTAGGTACCTATGCTATGATTCTTAAGTATTTTTCGGGGAAAACTGTTTAGAATAATGCCAAGAATACTAGACGCTATTTTAGGTAAGTAGGTACATACTTTCTGCGATCAATCATTGTAAGATAATGGTGCGTTTACACGGGTTGATTTTCGCCGCACGGCTAATCGCCAATCGAGTCGCATGTGAAAATTGAATCGCCACCCCGCCCCGCCACGGTCGACCAAAATCGCAGGTGGGTGACAGAAATCGAAAATACCTACTGTAAATCGCAGCCTGCGACTGAGCATTTACACAGTCGATTTTAGTCACCAGCCCCATGCGGCCGGTCGCCGTGCGGCAAGTCGCTTGCTAGTCACTTGGGAAGTTTCGATTTTAGTCACTGCGGCCTAGGCGAATTGCCATTTACACGTTCGATTGCCGCCGTGCGGCGAAAGTTGTACGGCGAAAATCGACCCGTATAAACGCACCATAAGGCAGCCCTAGGAGGCTAGGTTAGTTCCGTCGACCGAAACCACAGACCGAACACACACAGCTGGAGACGACAGGGGTCACTGACCCACTCACGCTAAACCCGGGGATTTGCAACGCGCGCTCTTTCAATTACCTTTTGCTTACACGCGGATTTTCTCGCCGAAGCTAAGAAGAGCTAGGAATCGTGTTTTCTGTTGAGTCTGCAGTAAGGTAGGTAAGGTGCTACCTATGCTTATGTTTAAGACATGTGTAGGTATAGGTACCTATACGCTACCAGGTACTATTTATAACAAAACTGTACAGTCTAAAGTGCTGTCGACTATACCTACATACACAAAGTTAACAGCATCTAAAAAGAACCGGCCAACACTTAGGTAGGTACACACGACAGCACATCGACCCTTACACGCTAGCACTCTACGCAGTTACGTTAGGGGCGACTTTACAACAAAAGTGTACAGTCTGACGTGCTGTCGTGTGTACAAATAGAGTCAAAGCTTCAATAGGGCCTAATCACATGGCGTTTATTTCACACGCCGTCGACGTGTGTTTTTTTTTCTGCTTGGCTGTAAAATTACCTCTTATTTTTGCGTACAAAGAAACCAATAAAACGCACGCGGCTCGTCTTGTCAAATAATAACACCGTGTGCACAGGCTCCTAAACGCTATAGGTCTCGTCCCTCGTATATGTACCTACTGAAAACCCTTCTTTGCATCTGGTAAATATTCAGGACCAAGCAAAAACATAGAGAGAGCAACATGAAAGAGATGCCAATCTCTTTACCTAGGGACCTACCCATAAAAGCGAAACTACGATAAAATGCGAATTCCTTTTTAATGTAATAAAAGTTGACCTCAAACGATTTATGGAACACTTACTATCTCATAAGATAAATCGGGACGGAGCGTCTCCGAGGACGTATCGCAAACCAAACTAAAAGACCAAAGTTTTTGCGTACCTAACTACAAACGACTGACAGCCAAATACAAGGTGTTACAAAAGTACCTAACTCTTTTTACAGGGTGTAACCTACTGGTCAACAGGATGTCAAATCTGTAAAAAAAAGTTGAAAAAAACAATTTTTATTGTATAACCTCAAAATTGAAAAATTTTCATAACTTTTTTGTTTTTGTTATGAGCTCAAATTAAAAAATATGTCTGTGCGTGTAGGTGCATTTACATAGCTTTGAGTTGTTAAAACATTGTAAAAGTCAATGAAAACAATATTTAAAAAATACTTTTCTCCCGCCACATCGTTCACATTTTATTCATTTAAAAATTAACGGAACGTCATAGAGCAAAAAAAATATTTAGGTCGTGATCCCTATCACCGGGTGCTACCCTGTAAAAAGAGTTAGGTACTTTTGTAACACCTTGTATAAGCCATACTCTTGAAACCTTGCTCGAATTCGATAACTGTTTGTCAATCTTCGCTTTGGTTGACAAAGGAGCTTTTAAAAACAATATAATTTAAAAAAATCTATACCGGGTGTTAAAAGACCGCCAACAAAGCTGAAAACCGCGTATTGTCCTCAACCTCATCATAACGTACACCTGCCCAAGGAACTATGCCTGGGAAAACAAAACAGTATAAAATAGATAGTAGGTACCTACTGTGAGTAATTATTACCCGTAGTATTATAATTTTGCATTTCGCACATGAATAGTCAGAGGGTATTATCTCGGAAAATGCAATTTTTTTTTTACGACGGATTCGAGTTCGCAAAATTTTTCTCTACAATCTGGCAAGACAGCCATATCTGTAGGTTAATTTAAAGCCGAGAAACGGAGCTTTACGACTGTCTTCCAATTTGGTTTGCGATATATTCGAGCAGGCAAGACTGTCACATTTTAGTTAGCCACTAAGCACCATCCGAAATTGACGGGTCACTCGTGTTATTTCAGGTTATGACAGGTGATCTGTCAATAATTATTACAAAAAGTTAAAATGTGAGCAGTCTAGAGCGTATTATCTTTTAGTTAATACTCTTTAGCCTATTTTGAATAATTCGTCATTTGTATTATTTTGACTTAATACTCTATAGACCGATTTTTTTTCACTACTTTCGAAATACCATTGGTTTTATATTGACTTAATACCATATTGCCATCGGTTTCTTCTAGATACTACTCTCTGTCCAGTTTTTTTTTGTAATATTTTTTTGTTGTAAACCGCATAATACCCTTTTGACCGATAATAAATTCTAAATTCTTGTGCAAGGAAGGTGGTTTTTGCTGCCAATCCCGCTATCAAAGTAGATAATAGTGCTGAAGACCTGGAAATAGCGTAAGAAGACTGTGATGATGAATAATCAGACCCCACTTATCGTCCATCTGGAGAATTTCTGCCTCTAAGTTCCCCGGATATTATGCCAGATCACCAAATTTTGCATTGCTAACTTAAGAATAACCTAACATAGGTAAAATATTTGAGCCAGATCGCCAACGTCGCTCGGTAGGGTAGGCTGGCGGCGTTGCCCCACTGGATGGCGAGGCTCAGCTTTTGCCCTTGGTAAGCACCAGCCCTCGAGTGCGAGGGGTCAACCAGGCACAACGAAATCTCTTGAGAGAGTTTTCGCGCACCTGGTCCCTGAGGGTCTCTACGCCGAAGGGCGCAAATATGTAGCCCTGTACCAGGACTGCATATTTGTGCCTCTTGTACCCCGCTGTAGCCGCACCAACGCCGCCGGTGCGGCAGGAGGCTACTTTTATAAGAGACTGTGTTACTATGTCGACTTACGTAGTGTCCCAAACCAGCGACCGCCACAGTGAGCGTCACCCCATCAGGCCTATTGCCATTGTCTCTGGCTATGCCATGCTAGGCTAGGATAAGCAGGGACCCGGATCAGATTCAGCCGCAGATCCTGGCGTGGGCCTGCCATGTCTGGCCAAGCGCTCCTGGCCGATTAGGTCGATCGTGCTGTCGACCGAGGACAGAAACGCTGGCAGCGCGATGCTTGAAGGCATTCTTATGCCCAAGCAACCGTGACGGATCGACAATTTGGTCTGGGTCTATTCTCTAAAGGGCTATTTAGGACTGCTTATAAGGTTTATCTTATAATTTTGCCTCAATGTTGAACAGCGTAATACGTACAAGAATTTATGAGTAAGAAAAAAAGTAAGATGTAGCCTGTACAATTGTACATGTCCCATTAGCTGGGCCTTCTCTCTCTACGCGTGCTCAATGCGGATTAGCTATTTTTGGTATAATGCCTCATACGCTCAGGTTTCCTCACGATGTTTCCCTTCACAGTCAGCGAGAGGTAATTGCTACTACAAATTCACAAAACATAATTCTGTCATATTTGGCAAATTCATCGAATTTGATCAATTTAATCTTTCGTAGGAATCGTCTTGCACTGGGGATCTTAAGAGGCACAGTGATGAGTGATTAAAAATATGAGGCCAAGTCATGTTTTTCTTCGTCAAGGAGGTTCTCTCTAAGATCGCACTTCGATAAATTGAGTTCGAAACCAATTGACTAACAATTTTGTGTCAGCTATTCCTACCCCCTTAGCACGCTACCATTTTGCCTACTCTCAACTGTCACCTTAGCCACTGTTAACTGTCACCTCAGTAGTGTTAAGCGGCTAAGGTGACAGTTGAGAGTAGGCAAAATGGTAGCGTGCTAAGGGGGCAGGTCTAAAATTACTGATTGTGCGTCGCCTCCATGTTTCCTCGCTAGAATTATTGATTGTTCCTAGATTTTTAATTACAAACGACTACCTTTAATAACTTTTTCTTAAAGTAAATAGCACAGAGGAAGTAGTTTATTTAAAATGAATTAATTTAATTAAATTATAAGCGACCTAAAACTAAATTAGATTGTATTAGTTTAAGTACTTTATTGAAGACTGAAATACCCAATTATTTATACCAATTTTTGTTTGTTGGCAAATATGTGACTTATTTTGTTATTTACTTGATGATTACTTAAGAAAACTACTGTCAATGATAACAAAAGTCTGCTTTCATGATTTTAAATTAATTTTAATACACTTTAAAAGATATAATTTTCAAATTCAGGTAAAAAGACCTGTATTATTTTGAAATAATACATTAGAATTGCAAAAAAAAACTGGCTATAGAGTCATAAATACAAATTAATTTAATTTTGTCAGGCTATACAGTATTATCTTGATAGAGTGTCAGGAAAAACAGTATAACTATTAATCTACTTCTTTTCAACTCTATTTTTTTCATGAATCATGCAGAGAAAGAGTCAACCTACAACGCAAATACAAAAAGTTATCAATTTGTGGCCTGCATCAAATGTAGCGAATTTTCAAATATTCAAAACGCTTTTTCTCGAAACTCACTTTTTTGAGATAATACCCTCTGACTATTCATGTGCGATTTCTTTTGCGTGATTCCAAGTTTATAATAAAATTTATTTATGGGTAATCAACAAATCAATACCACTAGGTAGGGTAAAGGAACCAGTAGTCGGCCACTTAGTGAAATGTGCAACTTCAAAGACCATTATTTCTGTTGTTGGAGGTTCTAGAAGGACGTAACCAATATTAATTGAAGCTCCGGTTACTTAGGTTTCAGTAAATAAAACGATTATTCTTCCAAATCATACTGCGATGGAGAAAATTAGCGTTAAACAAAAAAACACCAATTTCTCTAGTACTCGGCCGCCTATCACCTAAAGTCGGCCATGAGGTAGCCAGTGGTCGGCCGCACCATATAAGGTATGAAAAAGCAATTGCTTGTGGCCGACTTCTGGGTTGACAAAATTTCTTCGAGACTAAGTCCAAAAGTCGGCCACCTAATAGGCATTTTTTTTGGTGGCCGAGTATTGGGTTTTTGCCAAAATAATATTCTCAATGCTTTGTGAACTCTATACAGAACAAAAAGATATGTGCAACCTGTCAATTTGGGCTGCTTACGTGAAATTTACAGAAATTCCATAAGTCGGCCGGGGGGCCGAGTACTGGCATTTGTATGAAATTACTGATCCCAATAGTCGGCCCCCTGGTTTTTTAAATTGATATCACAATTATGGGTTTATTTAAGTTATCAAGAGGTCAACAATTAATAAAGGAATGAGAATAAAATAAAACATGGCATACCACAGTACAAAACACGGCGAAAATCTTAAAGATTTGAGACTCCCTTCAACTAGCAAAAAAAGATGGCGGACCGTGATTCTGAATCGCAAGTTATTAAAACGTGTTTTTTTAATAAACACAAATAAGTATAAATATAACAAAATATTACAGGTATCGTTAATTAATCAATAAACCATAGAAAAATACAGATAAAGCTATATGTTAAAAACTACACTAGTTATTGAACTTTAAACCCGCAATGGCCGACTACTGGGGGGTGGCTGTCTTTAGGCGCCTCTACCCTACATACTTTTTTTTTAATACCAATATTTGATTTGTTTATTCCTGGTTTAATTAATTTAGCAATTTAATAGTAGATTAAAGACTTTTTTTTTTATTATTTTACAAGGAACTTTTTTTTATCATATCACCGTGCACCGATATACTTTAAATAATAATATCGGGAATTTCTCAGAAGAATCTTCTTTCATTCTTCTTTCTATCTATTTTGTTTTTGGTTCGCAAGAGGCCCTCGGACCTCAATATGCCTTGAGTTACGCATGACGGGCCGGCAAAGGACATCACGACCGTATTTATTATATACGAGAAAGTATCCGATAGTTTATCAAATATCTACCTATCTAGAGAGATATTTTGTTGCTTTGTGCTATTAATGTCAAAATCATTTGGGAGGGGAGAGATATCTCTTCTATGTTGAGCTGTTTGGATAGGTACCTACATAAGTATACAAGAGTGTGCTTTAGACTTGGCTCACACAAAATTAAATCTCTGACGGGGAAGGCAAACGTCGTGAGGAGGCCTGATCTCTTGAGGATTGTTACTATAGCCTCCTACACGCTCTTGGAACTATAAACCACTTGAAAGTACCAATAGTTCATCTTAGTATTTAGTTTTCGTAACATTGAGTAGGTACCTACTCACTTACCTACGTTAACCGTAGAGGAGAAAATCGTGAGAAAACCCGCGACTAGGTGGCTCCGCACGTACACACGACAGCACGTGAGACTGTACACTTTTGTTGTAAAGTCGCCCGTAACGTAACGGAGTAGAGTGCTAGCGTGTAAGCCTCGACGTGCTGTCGTGAGTACCTACCTATTTGCTGAGAGGATGGTAGGTATAGATGCTGGACGGACAAGCCTAATCAATTTAAATAAGCATGTCCCAGGCAATGCAGCATCAGAGGAGTCGCTTCACCCATCTAGTTTAATGGAGCTACCACTATACAGTGTATAACATTGTATAAAATAGAAGTTATCGATTAAATTAAGTTACGAAGGCAGATGCCGCCGGAATAGCACGACATTCCTGTATGCTTAGCATGGTCGTTTTGACACTCTCTCGAACTCGAGTGACAGACGTGCCTGTCTATTGTGCGAGCATGGCAGGCGGGATTCGAGATGGCAATAGATTAGGGTCATGTCGAGCAGAAAGTAGATATTGCAATTTTTAATAAAAATGTTGTATTTTTGTCTCCATCGCCATTTTGGCGTAGAGCCAACTCGAGCCCGACCGACAAGTTGACAGTTTTGCATAGAGAAGAGCCTATCTCGGGCTTACCATGCTGCACGTACTACCCTATCGAGATGTCCGGATAGATTGGCATCTCGTGCTACTCGCGATGTCCGATAGCTAAATAAACTAGCGGGCCGCATCGATTACCTGTCACCGACAGGGTCCCACTGACCGCTCGCCACCGGCCACTGGCCAGCCAGCCCTCTCCACACAATATCTATCTGGGCCTGTAACGCAATGGTGCCAAAATGGGCTCCCGGTTGACGGTTTCAATTACGATTTATTAATTCTGTCGGTCCACTGTCAGTCCTTTTAATGTTTTTGTAGTATAGCAAAGAATATTATGAGTCTAATTCTAGAGAATTAGTTCACTGGTTGTAGGAGAACAAAGAAAAAATCCTGGTTTTGTCCTTCTACCTGGGACGAAATTGATACGCCATTGTGTTACAGGCTAAGGCCCCTGCCCTCTCTACACAATAACTATCTGAACTGTTATAAAACTGTAACGGACCTGTGATATACACAGGGAAATTTTTAACAGCTTTATTCCTGAAGCACGTTAACTTCTCTAAGTATTGTGATTTCCAACAACTTTTGTTCTACGGCTAATGACGCAAATGATGTGCCTACAACTTTTCCTGCGGAATTCCAAGAGAAAGTTAAAATAAAGGCAAAGCCACTGACCTATATTTATTAGTCGTCGTTGGACAGTAACAATAGAAACTTCGTCCCTGATCAAACTTCTGCGCACTTTTAATAAGAGCTCGCAACCGCATACTTTGTCTGCGAGTTGGATGTGGCGGTCCCTTCCACTACGATGCAAGATAGAAAAGAAATAGTAAGATAGCCTATAACTACAATACAGGTCCTACTAGATGGGCACAGGCCCCTCAGTAGGTAGGTACGACAGCGATTTGTCGATTTTAGCGTTGAAGGCAAACATGCGCTTAGGTCTCCTCAACAACTTTTACTTCACGATTGCTTGCTACTCCACAAATTCACACATGTAATTAGGTAATTAACTTTGAAATAAACTAAGTACCTAGTTCATAGGTACCAAAGGTTTCTACATGCCACCACTGCGAGTTTGATCCAGGTCCTTCAAAATTCTTATAAAAGCTTTATATATGGAGTAGTACCGTACCTAGATATGGGAGCCAACTTTGGTGGTGCGGTGCAGGATTCGTAGCGAATACAGAACAACGAGGAAACGCCCAAAAAAAGCGGCTCTATCTAATGCCCGTGACACGAGAAAATTTAAAGTGCACCGTCATCAAGGCCGGCCGCGCGGATGGAACAGAATGCTCCGTGCAACTTAATTAATTACTGACGACACGTCCGATAGGACGTGATTAGTGGGGCTCTATCTTCTGAAATAAGATAAAAAGCTGGACAAGGCCTAAAGATGTGTAGAGATTTAAAAAAAAATAGTCAGGATTTAACCCCTTGAGTGCCCTTGATCTTTAGGGTTCCATGGCATTCAACCACGGACAGTGGCAGTTGACCTAGGAGGGCAAAGAAAAACCATTCATTTGTAGCTACGCTACAACCCTTTAACTGTGTGTAGAGCATAGCAGAACCCGCAGAACTGGGGCCTTAGCCTGTAACGCAATGGCGTAATCCGAGATTTTTTCATTTTTCTCCTACAACCAGCGAACTATAATCCTCTAGAATAAGAATCAGAATATTCTTTGCTGTACTAAAAAAACATTAAAAGGACCGACACTGGACCGACAGCATTAATTTGGCACCATTACGTTACAGGCTAAGGCCCTAGAAATTACTGTGTACCTAACTGTACCTACGTACCTACAGCATACCAACAGAACAGAAAGTAAGTACAGGCACCTGGGTACTTACCAATATCAACAATTTATAGTTCACCCTACCTACTTATTTCAGACTTCTGCACACTTCTATAATATATGTAGAGACTTAGAGAGGGAGTGACTTGATATCGGATCTAATACGCAAATGGTTTACAGTTGTGCCATCGAGTGGAAACACGCTGATAGCTGCGAATTACTTAGCATAGCTATAGATCGTTTGAGCGCATGAGACGATAGAAGGTAAAGTAAAACAGTCAGTAGACAAGTACGCTCTGCAATACGCCTAGATACCCCTTGGTAGCTCTTACCGCTCACGGCATAAGTGCGTCAATCAAACAAAACGGGGTATCCCAGTGTGTCGCTGACTATAGGTACCTACCTAACATGCTGATTGATTGACTGATAATAACATAACACACGAGACCTTGGAATCTTTGATCAACGAATAGGTAGGTACCTAGACATTCGTGGCGCGAGTGGAAAAGGCCTATACCGAGTAGGTGAAGGTAGGCTGATGATTGATGATGATGATGATGTGCTGTACAAAGTAAGCACCAAAACATTGTATAAAAAAATCTGTTCAAATTTGTATTTTCTTGTTTGAGGCAATAAACAACTTTTTATCTTTATCTTATCCCTTTCGACGCCAAAATCGCTGATGGCTGACGATTGTCCGTCTCTTAAACTAGGTTGCCCTGTATTTTAGGAGTCATTGCTCAGCCAGTGATCAAAATAATGTTTACATACCTACCAGTACGTGCAGCATGGTAAGCCCGAGATAGGCCCTTCTCTATGCAAAACTGTTAACTTGTCGGTCGGGCTCGAGTTGGCTCTACGCCAACATGGCGATGGAGACAAAAATACAAAATTTTTATTAAAAATGGCAATATCTACTTTCTGCTCGACGTGACCGTAATCTATTGCCATCTCGAGTCCCGCCTGCCATGCTCGCACAATAGACATGGCAAGTCTGTCACTCGAGTTCGAGAGAGTGTCAAAACTACCATGCTAAGCATACTGGCATTAGGTACCTACCAAGTTCATTTGTGAGGACGGAAAACAAACTTGAGGTTAGGTTTCAGCAAACCGATAGGTATTATACCAACAGGGTGTTCGATGAAATTTTCCACAACATAACAATTTTGCGCGTGACGCGGCTTTGCATTGCTTGCTTGCAGCTTGCAGTCATGCAACTCATTTTATAACCGCGGGATCTCAGTCTAAAAAAACAGCTTAGAAAACAAAAAAATGTATAGCATGTCCACCACGTTGAAACCGTTGAAATCGTCAAACTAATCGTTTTAAGTAGTACGGTCGGCCACAATCTCAGATACCCCATGGCAGCTCTTATCGCGCGCGGCATAAGGGCGCCAATCTAACAGAAAGGGGTATCTGAGACTGTGGCCGACTGTACCTACCGAAAAACCTAGAGTTTTCATACGTGCATTACACCTACGCCTTATAGAAATGAAATCGTATCGCTTCTTTTGAGCTCACTCTCGTTCAGCTATATCTCGTAGTCTTATCAAGGCTAGAAATAAGAACCAAACCATTTTTTTGCTCTCCTGGACAAATGGCTCTTGCCAGGTTTTAAAATTGCACAGCCGAGTAGAAAAACTTCATAATCGATCGACTGTTATAAGATTCTGTTATCATGTTAGCACATCACTATAACGACTGAGATACCAACGCCATAAAGACGATCGTTCATTCAAATCATTCAGTCATTCACTCTTCATTCATTATTGACAAGTCAAGCGTGCAATTTCGAAACAGATTCTTCTTTGCAAAAAACACCGGAAAATAATAGTGAGTAGCAATAGAAAAGCTGCATTTTTCAACTAAACTATAGTGGTAACGACAATCACTACATAATTTCATTGTTGCAGATGCGATCTCCAAGAGAAACTTGTTAGAAATGGAGCCACAATTTGCATTGTCTTGGAACAATTTTCATGGGAATCTAAGCAAGGGTTTCGCCGGTTTACTGGGCAACGGTGAATTTGTTGATGTCACAATAGCCGTGGAAGGGCACTTGCTTCAAGCCCACAAAGTGATATTGTCAATATGCTCGCCGTACTTCAAGAAAATGTTCCAAACGAATCCTTGTCAACATCCGATTGGTGAGTATGCTACTATACATAACTACTAACTTGAATTGTAATTAATTATATAAGTCCTTACACGAAACAGGATGACTTTCTATTGCAAAACTTTTTAAACTAAAATGCTTTATACACATATTGCCTATCTACCTAAATACAATAATAGGTTAGTAGGGTTCAGTGATAGATAACTCAGAGAGATTACAGACTCCTTGTAATGCCTACTAAAGCTTGGCATTTCATAAGGTTGACTATATTACTGCCGATTTCTGAATTTAGAAATTCACTAAGCAAATATTATGTAAGTGTTGTTCTGTCTCTGCAGATTTCTCACAAAAGAGAGTTACAGAACGATACTTAAGTATTCACTTAGTAAAAATCTCAATTCAGAAACTGGGCCTTAATCTTTTAGTTAGATGCTCAGGTCAGCTTCACAGTTTCACCGAGGCGTTACTAATTCATTTGTTACTATTCCAGTGGTGCTAAAGGATATCACCCTCAAGGCCATGAAGGACCTGCTACAGTTCATGTACCACGGAGAAGTGAGTGTGAAAAGAGAAGATCTCACCAGTTTCATTTGCACCGCAGAAGTTCTGCAAATCAAAGGATTAACTAACAAACGGGTAAATATTTTGCAGCCATTCATAACCCAAAATTATTGGTCCTTGTTTTACTTAAAATGTTATACCTTTGTGGTCTAATAGCATATAATTTTCTGTCTACGGGCAATTTGAGCGGCAATCAAATATTTTGGTATGGTAATTCTATGCCTTTTGAGTAACTTTCTTATCTTAATATTTCAGACTGATGAAGAAAATACTGAAAAGGATCGAGAGCTCCAAAAACATGCGGCATTAGAAACACAGAACAGCACACCTGATGTAGAATCATGTAACTCGGAACCTCTAGAAGGAACTAATGTAGAGGAGACGCAACCAAACAATGAGGTGGACCTGGTAAAACAAAGACAATTTATTGAGAGGCTGCAAAGATTTAGCAGCCTAAAAAGAAAATCTGAGGAATTCTTACAAAAAAACTATTATTCCCCTGATATATTCAACTTTGAAAAGAAGGCAAAAAAGGACAGACCTCACAGTACACTGAATAATAGCAACTCACAATCGAGCAATAAATATAACCAGCACCGTCAAATATTTGAGGACAATGCTTTAGATCCTCTCAGTTTGAAGGATCCTATAGATCCACTAAGTTTCAATACACACAAAACTGATACTACAACTAAAAGTAACAAAGAGGATACAGACAAATGTAGATTGGACCAAATATCACCAGGTAGCTTGAGTACTGAGGTAAAAACTGAATGTGAAGATGGTGACATTATCATCACTGACCCAGCGGTCTGTGAGACACCAAAAGGCTTTGACACGTCAAGAGAAGGTCAAAAAGACGGACTGGAATACCAATCTACACAAGACAGTAAGTGTTTTTAACTTCTCAATTTTACACCACTGCATTTTTTCATCTTTTGAAACACTTTTAATTTTATGCTTATTTTTAGATTGTGTTGAAAATGCAATCAGATTTTTTAACAAAATTATTTCCCTTTTTTTTCTTTTGCATCAATGCCTTCATATTGCGAAAACACGATGGCATTTTCAACATTTACTGCATTTGAGAGATTCCTTATTTTAACGTGAGAAACGCATGGAAGAATTGTAACGAAAATGCCCATCGTGATTTCAGATTGTAGCGGTCTGACCTCTTTGTTCATGGATCTTAAAAATTTAGTGAACGGTAAAGTATCCCATGATCACGACATATCAAGAACAAACACGTACGAGGATATTGCAAGAGGAATATTGGACCACCGTCTTGTGACTATACCTCAGAAGGAGGATGGCAAGAAGAAGTATCCGCAGCGGTCTTGCAGACTGTGCTGGAAAATTGGAAAGAGACGGGACACACGTTTCATGTGCAGCGCTTGCGAATTGCCGTTTTGTAAATCTCCTTGCTTCGAGATACACTACAGTAACATGATGAAAGCGTCCCAGCTACAGGGATACTATTATGCTCCATAGAAACGATATTATCAGCTCTAAAGAGGTTACAAAATGTTTCGAAAACAATATATTTTTCTCAAATAATTAAGTAGAGTGTATCCAATTAGGGTAGGTACATTTAATGATTTCAGAGCAATTTAATACCTAACTTGGTGAATCAAAGATTCGCAAGCTATTATAGAAATGGGACCAAAAGACTGTTTATGCAGATTTACTGAAATCAGAAAAATTGCTGACTGTTGACATTTTATAATAATAATATAAGGAGTGTGTCTCATATTTACGTATGAAATAAATTAAGTTTCAAAGGAACCATAAAAAAATCATTGGCGGGACCAATCCCAAAGAAATCAAAGTTTACATACTCAATTTAAAAAATTAAGACACCTAAAGAGACTACTTAGTATTGTAAAGAGATTATGAAAGAAAGCACAATATTTTTTAATAATCGTGATAGTAAGCATTTTCTTCCCTTGTGCCAATTTTCTAAATGATTCGCTTGGCTTGCAGGCTTTGCCCACTCAACGATTTTATTACAATTTATGAAAAATATTTGTGCCATTTTTTAACCAATATTCTGCCATAACAATGGGTACTTCATTAGATGGAGATATTTTATTGCTCATCTTCTAGTCTATTGTAATTGTATTAAATAAGTTCAATTAATTGAATGATTTAGTACTTAGTTTTTATGATCTCTCTCTAAAGACACCAGTTTTATTATATTTTGGATTTACATCTTTGAAATTAAATAATTCCCCAATGTAATTAAATATGTAAGGTGTAACCAACAATATTTTTCATCACATTAATTTTATCTACTACATAATAACATTATTATACTTGGTTTTTTTCACCTACTATGATTGATAGCTAAGTTTTAATATTTGTATTTTGTGACATTCCTATTATAAATTGGGCATTTTTGTCATAATAATTATGACGAATACTTGGGATTTTATAGACTTTGTACTTTGTGTGATTTTTATACCACTTAAGTTTAGTGTGTGATTTTATTTTTGGATTTCTATTGAGTGTATTTTTTTTGTAATACCCATATCCAATAAACTTGTAAAAATATTATGGCAAATTGTAATTTTTCACATACTGCCACGAAGTGAAAACCTCAAACTAAAATATTCGCTAGAGCGACATCTGTGTTTAAAGTTAAAAATCAGCAGACTCAAATCTACCTAAAAAATATACAATACAAGACTTTCTCAATGCGCTTCGTTGATAACAACACACCTACAATAGATGCCCTTAAATTTTCGAATCAGTTCCCAAGTCTCTCACACACAGTAGTAGCTAAATTCCTATGTCTGATCTATTCCAGATGCACTATCGCTAGTAGTGAACGGCTCCACAGGCAGCCAACAGTTGCCGGTCAGATACAAGTACATTTACAGTCGGAAGGGGCACAAGCAACTCGTCCACTGCAATTTTGTGTACACGAAACACTCGACGAGTCATGGTAAGACCGCCTGGCGATGCGTTCAGTATTTCTCGCTAAACCGATGTCCGGCGACGGTGGAAACCATAGATGCCATGATCTTTGGCATCAACCATCAGCATAACCACGAGGACTGCTGCGAAAAGCTAACCAAACACCCGATTTACTTGGAAAATAGTGAATCCAAATGAGAGTGGAGCGAGATGTCAATTTTGTAGTGGAGATTGCTACCTATTCTGGCAGATCAATGATGATTGCAATTTGTTAGAAATATTTTATTTTACAGGTAGTGTCACGCACGAGTAATGAGAACCTTTAATGCGCAGAATGCAGAAGTCATTTTGTATCGCACAGACTGAAGGCGATTGTATGCGCAGACATCCCCCACCACTTTCGTCGAGCGCTTATATAACTCGTGACGCTACCTATACTAACGCCTTTTTCACCTGGCAGTATTTTTTGGCAGCTCATTTGTGCTACCAGAATAACTAGCATAATCATTCTCCCACACTAAAATATAAGATTTATTCCGCGAAACAATTTGCTAAAAGTTCCTACATTTTTATCAGAGAGTGAAATATCTTTATGTCGCATCGGCTTGTAAATAGATAGTTATAGGTCCTCTGTAGATTGGTTCCTCATAAGCACTAGTCAGAGTATAGAGCATTTTGTTCATTATTGAGGGCACACCGCGACCTAGACGCCAACATCACGACCGAAAGTATTGCTTTACTTAGTTACATACTAATATGACTGCAATTTCGAGCTAGATGTGTAGATAGATAGCACTTGAATATTCTTTTCTAAGTGCTGGACAGGTGTATCGAGCTGTAAATATGATAAGAAAGCTGTGGAGACCAATCACTAGAAAATGCTGATATGCAACTCAAATTTTCTTAACATCGTATTCGTAACGTCTAGCTCGCTATTATACTTATGGTCGGAGTCTATCACCTTACGTCATGCCTTAGGAAATGGCCCATTTCAGCGTGAACCTTGCAATATCACTTGCAGTAGTATGTTGCGTTGGATGGAACTAGTGTGAAAAAAAAATACAGTCTGGACCCTACTGGGAACGAAGTGTACCTACCTATTAGGGTACTTTATTACCTAATTGGTACACACAACAGCACGTCAGACTGTACACTTTTGTTGTAAAGTCGCCCGTAACGTAACCGAGTATAGTGCTAGCGTGTAAGGGTCGACGTGCTGTCTTGTGTACATGCTCATTCTGAGATCAGATGATTTTGTTTTACGATAGGTAAATGGTTTTTTTCCTACTGACATGACGTAAGAATAGGACTAGAGCACTAAGGCCACGCCCACTGATATATTTCTCGTGTAAAATACTTTAAAAAATAAAGCAACTATTTTAAACAAAATATCACTTTAATATTTTTATACCTATACAGGAGTAGACAACATTATGTACTTACATCACGATTTTGAAATCTTAGCTATTACTACATTATTATCTTCCACTGCTCCCCTTTTTCTCTGCCTGTGTTTTTTCTTGAATCCAACACCTGAAACAAGACACACAAACATCAACAAGTTTGTCTAAGTCCAAGCAGCTTAGGAACCCTATGGGCTGTAAATATCCTGTGGGTAACCATGCAGCGAAAACAAACTGGGGCCTTAGCCTGTAACGCAATGGCGTGTCGATAGCGTCCCAGCAGAAGGACAAAACAGGGCTTTACTCGTTTTTCTCCTACAAACAGAGAACTAATCCTCTAGAATTCGAATCAGAATATTATTTGCTGTACTACAAAAACATTAAAAGGACCGACTGCATTAATACATCGTAACTGAACCCGTTGAGCAACTTTGAGCCTGTTTTGGCACCATTGCGTTTCAGGCTAAGGCCCCTGGTTACATTGTGGCTATTTCTAGAGCACGCGACGGTTGTTTTACATGCCGGCAACGCGCATTTTCTCTTTTTCTGCGTGTGAATACGCCGTGTGTTAAGGCCCTTACTTATCCCGACTTATTACGGCAACGGTACAGCTGCGGTGGTCACTGGTACTTGGTAGGTTAGAGTAAAGTAATGATTTCTTCGCACAACCTTTGACCCCCTGCTGATAAAACATACCCGCGATTCGAGCAGTTTCTAAAAATATAAGAGCAAAAGCTTCACGCCTCTGACCACTCCAAAAGGGGTTCACAGGGACTAAGAAAAAAAAAACAACTTACGAATGTCAACATCCGGTTTCTCCTTCAACCCGAACGACATTGCTAGCTTTTCCAAGTCCAAAGTGATGAGATTGAAGACATTCTTCAGTCTTCTGACCTCGAATGCTCTAATGTAACCTTCGTATGCTTCTATAGCCAACTTGTGGAAGGCTTCGTGTTTGTCGACTGTATCTTCCAACTGCAAATAAAGAAAAATGGTTACTGAAGGTTTCGCGTATTGGTAGGATCCCTTACAATGCTACAAATAGGCGTTGTTTCTTAACTTAGGGGGCGTGACGGCGTCCATTAACTAGTGGTTCGCAACCCCTCGACTGATTTGGCTCATGTTCGAACTTAAAAATTATTTTAATTTTATTCACCCGTCTACCAAATTTCATAACGATTCGACCAAATTTACTCAAGTTATCGTCGAACGAACATTCATACAAAGGCTGGATTGTTCCAGTAGACTCGGAGAACTTTAGGGGTGAGGCAAGCTTATCCCAACCAACCTCAATTAGGCGGCAGGGGGTCTCAGTTTTTTTTAAAATATCCTAACAAATGGACGCCCTGAGCCCCAAGTCTCCCAAGTCTTCAGACCCTTTCTCAAAACAGGTTTATTTTAACTGGAAACAGTGACACTTACCACCATCCACACTTGCTTAGCTACCAATTTCAGTATCGTGGCCTCAGGTAGGTACTTACCATAGACTGCAAGCTATCAAAATCGTCCCACATTTTGTACAGTTCCAAGAAAACTTTCGCCTCTTGTAGATGGACGAGGAATTCCCTCTCCTCAGGCCTAAGTAATAAGACCGCGTTTCCTACGGCGCCCAAACCTCTGGCGGTCCTTCCAACTCTGTGAATGTATTCCTGAAACAAGAGGATGCCGACATCGAAACTTATGGATTATAATTTTCATGAGATCTAAACTAAGTTTTGGGAAACCAGTCGTAAATACTTAAGTGACCTGAAAAAAATATCTTAAAGTTAGAAACGCATTCGGCGACCCTAGCGACATATGGAACAGCCCCACAACTCTATTAAATAGATTTTATCGACACAATTTTTTTTGGGTCGCTGAACCATCGAAGTAAGTAGGTAAAAGGATATAATCATCAATTTGAAAGTAATAATAACTACAGGGTGCACTCTAAGTCGATAGCTGAACTTTAAGTAGGCTTTCTACTGATCACTACAAACAACTTGTACTAGGTGGCGCAAAAAATGGAGCGAAAAAAATATCAGCTGTTTCATACATTTGGCGCAGTACTAAGTCGACCTTTTGTATGGAACAGCAGATTTTTTTTTTCGCCCCATTTTTTTCGCCACCTAGTACAAGATGTTTGTATTGATCAGTAGATAGCCTACTTAAAGTTCCGCTATCGACTTAGAGTGCACCCTGTAGTAAAATACCTACACCAGGGGTTCCCAAAGTGGGTGGCGCGAGCTTGTGCCAGGGGTGGCGCAGGCATTAGCCAGCAGTGCCAGCATTATCTTAATTTAATACAAAAAAATCGAAACCCTTTTTCGTGCGACCCGAAATAATAAACCAACTGGGATGACAGAGTTAAGCCAGTTTAAGAGTGGAGTACCGCGATATTTTTTAGCACATCAAGGGTGCCACGGTGAAAAAAGTTTGGGAACGCCTGACCAACACTATTGAACCCTCGCTCTGTCCGTCCTGTTGGTTTCTGTCTGACACTGAAAGGGGTCGCTTAATCCACAGATACAAGCAACTTACTTGCAAGATATTTTTTTCGACATTTCGCACTTGGCCTTTAGTAAAAGTTGTTTGTAACTATTTTCAGTTTCACAGGACCTTTCTGACCTCTGTGCAAAGGGTTTTAGGGTACCTAATAACTTGGACGATATCCGCCTAACCTTGGGACCTTACTGGACCAGAGTAGCAGAGGATAGAGCTCAGTGGAGAGAGCTGAAGGAGGCCTATGCCAAGAGGCACGCCAATTTGCGAGACATACTTTAAATACACCGTGGAATTTTAGTGGTTTTAAAGCCGAAGGTATTTAGTTGAACTCGTGACTCTGAGCCAAATTCCAAAATTTTACTTCAAAACGAGCGAAAAAAAAAACCACTTCCCAATACAAACGGCTATCGCCAATCGACACCATTTGTATGGAGAAGTACATTTTTTTTTCGCGCGTTTTGGAATGAAATTTTGTAATTTGGCTCAGAATCACCAGTGCAACTAAATACCTTCGGCTTTAAAACCACTAAAATTCCACGGTGCATAAATAACTTGAAACATGTATTACCAAAATTGTAGCAAATTCGGAATAAAAGGGCTTTATTATTATTAACTTGAGAATAACAAGACAAAATACCAACACTAGTGTCTCCCGGCGGGTCGAACTGCACGATCCAGTCCACGGCGGGTATGTCAAGCCCTCTGGCTGCGACATCGGTGCAGAACAACGTGCCTCGCTCCGCGTTGTAGAACTCCGTCATCGTGCCCGTACGGTCGGTTTGGTTCATTTTGCCCTGGAAAATGGAGTTGGGATAATGTCTTGTTGCATTTTTGTTCCTTTTGAGCTAGACATTAGAGTTAGATTAGCGCCCTTCACGTGTGAATGAGACGAGGCCTATAACCAATATTAAAAATAACATGCATGAGGTTATTGTTTTTTTTTTTTCAGATAGCTTTTTTCAGATATTCCTTCACTTTGACCTCATAGGAACTTGGTTAAAATCACCATTGTAACAAAATACCTTTGGCTTTAAAACCATGAAGAATATTTTCTGAAAAGCTGCCGACTTTAAGGCCCGGTTTCTGAATTGAGAATTTTGCTTAGCAAATACTTAACTATCGTTCTGTCACGCTCTTTTGTGAGAAATCTGCGGAGACAGGACGATACTTACCCATTTGCTTAGGGAATTTCTCAATTCAGAAATCGGCAGTAAGTCTCTCAATAAATTATTGAAACACTTGAAGAAACATATTCAACCTATTTGAAGAATAATTAGGGTCCTCCACCCCTTTGCTGCCCCAGGGCCTCCACCGCCCTGGAATACCCTTATTATTCTGAAGTTTTGTGTGGAAATCGAGGCGAAATAACTTACATGTATGCAGAGCACAGGTGCGTTGCAATGGCGGCTAAAGAACTCGTGGTGAAACTCAACGGATTTGCAACTCGAGAAGAATACCATGACCTTCTGTTTCCTGGTCTTCTTGAGGACCTTGAACAGCCACCAGAGGCGGTCTTCCGTCTTACAGATCACGTAACTGTAAAGATTAGATAAATCGAATTATATCGGAGAAGCTGTGGTGGCCTAGTGGTAAAACATTGGACTCGGAAGCAAGAGACCCAGGTTCGATTCCCGGTGTCGGCATGTACCTACCTACGACTTTGTTTATTTTTAATGTTACGTACATTTGTGAATTTGAAGTAACAAAACCAATCGCTACCAGTGAAGGGAAACATCGTGAGGAAACCCGCGGCTTAGTTGGCTCCACACGTATTGACTGGTCTTTCCTGTGATCTAGGCCGACTTAGCTGTCAGGATGGTACCTATAGGTGCTGGGCAAGCCTACTCCATCTAAAACAATGACCCAGGCACTGCAGCGCCGAGTGGTCTCTTCACCCATCTAGTGTGAGTGAAGGTATCGCTGGACGCTGTATAAATCATTTCATGCGAAAGGGCCTTTATTTACGTCGCGGTTATTACAGAAAAAAATGATCAAGGGTACTTAACTTTTGAATAAAAAAAAATACTAAAAGTAATTTTTAGTTTCAAGCGTTACTAAAACTATCTTCCTTGACCTGTCGGTGTCACTGACCTAAACAACACCCTGAATACAGGGTGTTGTTTAGGTGTAGGTGTGTGTAAAATAAGGTGTAACTTTACAAAACAACACCCTGTATTAATTACCCATGACTCAGTCCCTCGACGGTAGCGGTGGGGTTGTCCTCGTTCGTGTTAATGAAATCCACTGCATCTTTCATGGCCGTCATTGTTAGCTCTTGAGTCTTGTCCGACTTGGTTGCGCTAAATAGCATGGTCTGTCTGTTTTCTGAAAAAGGTTTTTAAAATCTAAAGCCGATTCAGCCGATTATGTGTTCTGGTCATCAACAAGTTTTTTGGGCAGTGCCACTGCTTTGACGACCAGAACAGGGCTGAATTCGGAACCCAAAGTTTTTTGTTCGAAAGTCCGTTATTGGCTTAATCTTATCTTTAGACAATATTGAGAAACTAATTTAAATATTTTTTATTTTTGTCCAGTAGTTTTGTTTTTATGCGCTAAAATGTTTTGTTCCTATGACCGCCAACAGTATGCAGACCGTCGCGTGACGTCATAAAACTGTACCTACTGTACTGTAACTACTGAACCAAAATAAAAAATATTGAAATTAGTTTCTTATAATAGCCAACAGTTTTGAATAAGCCAATAACGGACTTTCGAACAAAAAACTTTGGGTTCCGAATTATTGGTGATCTGTTGTTTTGCAGAGAAGAAAAACAACACACCACGAAGTATTTTAATTTTCACTTTGAACTTGAAGGTACCAATGTTGCCACATTCAATAACGCTTTCTATTAGATATTTAGCTTTACATGCCATGCAACAACTTCATGTCAGAAGATTTCTTTCAAAATCATACTGTCTTACTACAAAAACTTGGTGTACACTGGTCTAACATGCGTTTAGCTAATCACTGTCTAATCTGCGGATTCAACGGATTCAATATCAGACATGTCTATGTCACAGTGACAGTTTTGTGGTAACAATATTGTTAATCATAATCACATACTCAACACTTTAATGTTTCTTACTAGGCAATCTGTTGATGATCTGCTTGACATCTTCTTCGAAGCCATACTGCAGTATTTTGTCTGCCTCATCCAGAACTAAGCAGCTAACGTGTTTATATTCAAAGTACTTTGTCTGCATGTGGTCAAATAACCTTCCCGGTGTAGCTACTACAATATTCACACCTATAAAAAACCGAATTTGTTAATAAAGTTAAATATTTAATAGATGTCACAATTTAAAATAAGATCTAACCTTGACACTATTGCGATGAAATTGAAAAAGTTTTAAAATTAATTTCTCTGTGAATTTTCAGAGTAATGGTTTGATTTTAAATACTTTGTAATGTTTATTCAAAGGTAATGCTGTTTTATTCAATAAAAATACAAAATGCATCTTAATTTGTAAAATATTAAATTTTCTAAAATTTGGCTGTTCTGTACCAAAAAAACACACACAACCAACTTACAATATAAATAAAGATTTTTATAAGGTTAAAAAATTCGCTCGGGGCAGGATTTTAACCCGCAACCTCTAAAGTTCCCTACCATGGGTTAGTGCTTTAGAAAAAAATTAGAATAACTTTGAAGGCTTCCTGCTGAGCTAAAGGATATAATATACTGAGTGAACCCACAACTTTTTTCTATCTCTTTATGGTGGACTAGGCTAATCTGGGAGGATGGTATTGATAAAAGCCTAGCCTAGTAACCTAAGTTTCCTGCAAGCGTAGCACAAGAATGGGTTAGAGAGTATCTATGGGTTTATAACTCTATCTATCCCACTCTATGACAAACAAAAGCCATCCTTATGCTACGCTTGTTGGGCAGGCATCACAGTATCTGACTGGTCACTGTACCTACCCGTCTTAAGTGGAGGCGCTACATATCATCTAGGCACAAATTACAAAAGATGTAAAGCCTGCCATGCCCAAGTAGAGTAGCATGGTAGTAACTCTAACAGTGTAGAGTTTTAGCTACTCTTCCCAACCAAATTTTACTACCTATAAAATTGGTATAGTTCGCTACTCAGTTCAGTGTCTATTCTGAGAAAAAAATCTGCATAGTTGCTAGTCCTCAAAATCGGTTGATTTAGAGAATAATAGCTCTTATTTATTTTATTCAACAAATAATACGTATTATTTGCGAAAAAAAGTGTTTTATAATATTTTCCCGCAAATAAACCAATATTGAGGACCAGCAACTGTGTGGTTTTCTTTACTGAATAGGCACACAGTTCAGCTAAGGTTACTTTACATGTACTCAAGTACCTTTTGATAGTTCTTCAGTCTGTTTCTTTCTGTTTTCGCCGCCAATGACTAGAGCTGATGATATTTTCATCTCATGGTATGTTAAATCTTGAAGTACTGAGTATGTCTGCATAGCTAACTCTCTTGTTGGTGATATAATGATGCAGTAGGTTCCTGTAACAGCAAGAAGTGTTTAGAAATATTATGCGTCTTTCTACTACAAACAATAGGATTCGTGTACAAATGTTCGCAAATGGGTGTAAGAATACATTTGCTCGTGTAAGTTACCTTGTACCTCATTCTCCAAATGTTTCCTAACAGTTTCTACAACTGGAATTAGGAAGGCTAGAGTTTTTCCGGAGCCAGTATTGGCTGTGGCAACCACATCGGCACCTACTAACACCTTGGGCAGAACTTCGGCTTGCACGTCAGTCATGTGATTGAACCCCAAGTAATTTAGGGAATCTAGTGTAGTTTTAGATAATAGCTCTCCCAAGCTGGAAAACTTGGGACTTTCCTTAGGAATTTCCATGTTTAGTGAAACAAACTCATCCACTCCGCCACCATTGGCCACCATGCTCGTTTGACAGATTTGACAGTTCTCGGTTCTCTTATCTCTGGTTCTCTCTCTGATTCTGACGTTTGTCATTGTCAACCACAGACTACAAAAAAACATGATTCAAGCGAAAACTTTTTAGAATGCTTGTGGAATGCATACACCGCCACGCAACACGCATCGCACCTTTCTTTTCACCACCTCGACTCACTCATGCTGGCTCAGCGGTGTATGCCACTCACTGTAAAAAATAACAAATCATAACATAGAGCAGTGTGCGAGTTCTTCGTTTGTTCACGCAAGAGAAATAAGCAGCACATGTTTGCACGTGTGGACTTGGGTTAACATATATTTTCACTCTGTGTCCTTACTTTTCTCAGGAAAAAAAACTTTGCGATGTTTCTGTGAACGTGTTCCTTCTTTTTATTTTATTTTTGGTTTGTTTTGACGTGGTTCGCTTTTGTTGAAATTCTGTTTTCAGTTCAGATATTTGTTATTTCCACTTCCACCTGATCTTGTACCGTACCAGACTGCGCTCCTGGATTATCATCAAACCTGCCCCGTTACTGGTTGACCTACGTAAATAAGTAAGTAGGTACCTACCACTTCCTACGATCCACATCAAATGAAAGCCCTTGAAAGTCAAAATTTTGTCCCACGGTAAAAATAAAGGTAATCAGCGATGCGCGATAGTTAGTAATACTATTCGAATTACCTGTCCATTCGTTCGTAGCGTAGTCGATAAAAAATGCGCGATAGATCAGTCAGCTGAGTCGCGAATGATTGATTATTCAACTAGGCTAGCTATTCGTTCGTTTCGATAGCGATCGTGGTTACGTTCGGCCACGCGCAATCGGCTATCAATCATCGCCCCGCCACTGGAGTCTGGAGTATCGGTCGCCGAGTCGCCGCGCGCTGTGATACCCGATTCAATGTTATTATTAACATCGATCTTCACTACTTGCGTTGCGTACAACTAGCAACCATCCCTTTCATTTTTTATTAGATAAATGAAAGGGATGGTTGCTAGTTGAGTGTATTTTTTAGTTTACCGAGTTACAAAATGTACTGGTCCACAGGATGGATGACAAGCCTTTTAAAAAAGTTTTATTTTTTTAATAATTATTAAAATAGTAAAAAAAAGGAAAACATAGGGACATGGCAGATAGAGGTGCGCGAAACGCTTCAGTGAAAAGAAAAGAATGATATAGTTCATTTCCTTCACTGAACTAGTTCACTCTTTTAGTTCACAGTTCATTCATAGTTCACAGCTCATTCATAGTTCATAGTTCATTCATAGTTCATTCACAGTTCATTCATAGTTCACAGTTCATTCAAAGTTCACAGCTCATTCATAGTTCATAGCTCAGTAGTTCGTTCACGTATCTTTTGACTCACGGTAGTCCGCGAATGACAAAGGTGACAAAGGGGAGACACATCAGTTACAGAATTTTGGTCCTTAGTGTGGTAGATTTAAGAATGTTTCTTGAAGAATGAACTACGTGGACTAGAATGAATGTGACACATAAAGATTTACAGAATTTTGGTTCCTATTGTGGTAGATTTAAGAATTTTTCTTGAAGAATGAACTACGTGGACTAGAGTGAATGTGATATGTAAAGATTGGTAGTGAATGAATGAATGAATGGTTTCATATAACGAATGCATTCAATCGAAGCATTCATTCGCGAACTACACACCTCTAGGCAGAGGTACATTATAAATTTAATGGCATAAACATATTTTTTCGAAAATAATTATCCAGGTAGGAAACAGGTCTCCCTTTTTGATGGAGCAGCGGCTACCCGCTTTTCCGCATGAACTCTAACCACCCCTCCTCTTTCGCCGCCCGGCGGTCCCGCTCGCATAGAAACTAGAGAAGCGTGCCAAATTATTGTATTCGATGGCGCCCCTCCCTTGCTGCCCGGCAGCGGTCCCACTCGCATAGCAACATAAGCCGCGTATTCACAGTCTTATAGCACTAAAACCAAAAGAGCCATCCAAGAAAGTAGACGCTTCTGATTGGTCTTCTGATTCTGTACAGCAGTAACTTAAAACAACATATAAAAAAAATTCACAGCCGCAACCAGTGACAATAGCCTACAATAAAATAGATTGGCCCAGTCCACTGAGTTCATCGTAATAGGCAAAAAATTAATCAAAACATAAATTCAATTTAAATTCGTTAAAATATAAGGTTATGTTACCTATTTTGTTTGGCAAATCTAGAATCATAATAATATTTGTGAAGAGTATGGTTTTTGTGCCTTGGTTGGTGCTGAGGCGCTTTCCTCACTATAAATTTAATAAAAAACCGCAGCACACCGCAGAAATCTTGATTTTATGTTCAAATAACCGCACACCGGAGCGGTATCCAGTGCAATGTGCCATGATGCGCCTTAATAATTAAATATTGTATTGTTTGCAGTGTTTTCTTCAATATACTAAGAATAAATGTCTATTAAAATTATGTTAAATAAATTAAGAGATTTCTTAAAATAAATAAATACACAATATTTTATTCATGGTTATTGGTTATTACAGGTATCGTCACGAGTTATGAGCGCTCGACGAAACTGGTGGGGATTTCTGCGCAAGTGTGTACAATCGCGCGCAAAATGTCTAATATCCACGCGGGATCTAAGACTGACGCTGAGCTGAACTATAGTTGAGTGAGATACTATAAAAATCGGAGAAACTGACTAAACTTAACGATTTAAAGTATTCTTTGCGGACGTTATATTTTAAATGGTTTTCTATACAATAATCCTGACATTACGATAAAACGGGTGTACAATCAATGAAAAATAATCTCAATCCAATATTATTGTACTCAATAACTTTTTTGAATCTTTCTGAACCGTCTTTTTAAAATATTTTGTTTCGGCATTCTTTCTGCGAGGAAATAAAAAAACGTTGTGTGCGACTGTACCCCGAGGCTGGAGCGACTGATCTACCAATCACGCGCCCGCGCTCGCCGGCGACCGCGCCTCTCCGTCGCCCCCCGCGTACCCCACCAAACAGACCGAAAAAATGAGTTCTGCGCATTCAAGGTCAGCGCTCATAACTCGTGACACGACCTGTATTATTGGGTAACGTTGTAGTGGGAAGTGACAACTATTGGGAACCATTGGATATTGGCAACGCCACGCCTTTGCTTTCTGTGTGTAACGAGATCTTGGTAAATCTAAGGATTTACCGCAGTAACATAACATTTTAACAGAATTTCTAGTTCACGGATTAAGACTCGTTTTATTCGGTATTTTATGTATAATAGTTCTCGTGATTACTCGTAAAAACTTAAGAAAATATTAAAACGTACACACGGCAGCACGTCAGACTGTACACTTTTGTTGTAAAGTCGCCCGTAACGTAACCGAGTAGAGTGCTAGCGTGTAAAGGTCGACGTGCTGTCGTGTGTACTCCCAGGGCCCTTAGCCTGTAACACAATGGTGCCACAATGGGCTGTCAGGTGACGACTTCAATTACGATTTGCTAACGCTGTCTGTCCTTTTAATGTTTTTGTAGTACAGCAAAGAATATTTTGATTCTAATTCTAGAGGATTAGTTCTCTGGTTGTAGGAGAAAAACGAGGAGAGCCCGGTTTTGTCCTTCTGCCGGGACGCCATTGACCCGCCATTGCGTTACAGGCTAAAGGGCCCTGTGCATAAACACCGTTTCATGGCGAGCGTGTAGTATCCGTGGCTTCACGGTATTAGTGTGTAGAGGCATTTATTTATTATATTTGTATCCATTAAGCCTCCACACGCGTGCGTGGTGTTGGGTTTCTTCCGTGTTATCGTGTATGTCTCGCTTAATCTTGCTCTGTGTACGTTTTGGTGAACGTAAAAAAAAAAGTGTCCACACATATTACAAAAAAAAAATCTGTCAATCTGTCTGTCATTGACAAACAACAACACGTGGGTTTTTCTCTTTGTGGAAATATTTGCAAATTCAACTGCAGTTTGGACCAAAAATAACACGATGCCCCCCACACCAGATAAAATACTGATGCGGAAGATAAAACAAAGGGAAAAGAAAAAACTTAAACTTTTAGCTAAGAAAACGATCGCCGTCCCAGGTAACTACATAACCTATTATAAAACGCCTGTTTTCAATGCATTTATTTATTACCTATTCTATCATTTATATTTGCAAAGTATGAGGAAGTAATGATTGTTATAAAAAATTACCCCGCTTAGACAAGTTGCACTTAAATAACCCTAAATACGTGTTTATTTCAGCCTCCGACAATGCTCCTAAAGATGCTAAGAAAAGGCCACTCGAAACCACTATCTCTAGCAGTAAGTATTTATTATTTCCTTATTACTATTTCGGCATTTATAAAAATAACACGATGCCCCCCACATCAGATAAAATACTGATGCGGAAGATAAAACAAAGGGAAAAGAAAAAACTTAAACTTTTAGCTAAGAAAACGATCGCCGTCCCAGGTAACTACATAACCTTTTATAAAACGCCTGTTTTCAATGCATTTATTTATTACCTATTCTATCATTTATATTTGCTAAGTATGAGGAAGTAATGATAGTAATAAAAAATTACTCCATTTAGACAAGTTGCACCATAACCCTAAATACGTGTTTATTTCAGCCTCCGACAATGCTCCTAAAGATGCTAAGAAAAGGCCACTCGAAACCACTATCTCTAGCAGTAAGTATTTATTATTTCCTTATTACTATTTCACATGATAGCCCAAGTCTATCCGCTCAGAGTTCCGTAGGATCAAGCCTTGTTAACTGGACAAAACTGTTCTATAGCCTGAATCAAATGCTTTGTTACCAGCCAGCATGTCATTTACCAAAAATCTTGCAAGTTCATGACTTCTATTCTTCGATGCAGGCCTGAGATAATAATAGACTTTTGGTGGGTTAAATTTTCTTTACCTACTTACATTTTTGATTTTTCCTTATGTCTTTAACCTTATATTAAATATCACTTATTACATGTATTATCCTAACTTCCAGAAAAACAGAAGAAACAGAAAAAGCCTAAACTTGAAGTGAAAGAAGAGCCAGAAATTAAAGAGGAGCAGTCAGACAGCAGTGACCATGAACAAGATGAGGAATCAAATCAGGGAAACACTGAAAATGAGGAAGAAGCCACACAAAATAATAGTCAATGTAAGCACAGTAGAAAATCGATTATCTAAATGTTGGTTATCCGAACGACTTAAATTCAAACTGTGATCCCAGCTGCTGGTGGGAGGGTAGGCTTACTTCGACTGAGATTTTTCAATAGCAAAATATTCCCTCAAGGCGAATATGAGGCTCTATTGCAAATAATTTTATTAAAAAGCTGTCTTTACTTTTGAAACTTGCCATCAAAAATATTATTAATATTGGGAAATTAGTAAATAAATGTTCGAGAGTTCGATTATCCAAACAAACCAGTTATCCCCCAATTAGTTTGGATATTCAACGCTGTACTAAGACAAATATTAACGCAAATATTGTTTTTGGTGATACAATCGCCTTTTATACTTTTAATTTTGCTTTTAAACATATTTATTTTCTGGTGTATGAAATATTTTAATAGGCTTGTGTGTGACTACCACGCAGATGTGACTGCTTGTGAAGAGCTGTTACATGTCAACAAAATAAAAGGAGTCACATGGAACTACAGTGTTTTGGGCAAATAAGAATTCTGACTGGTGGCATGTTTTGAATTATTTAGACTCAAGAGTGAATTACACAGATTTATGAGATTATGTCATAAATTATTAAAAGGCCTAGGTATCTATTTTCAGTACCAGGATCCAGTCTATGTCTGGGCATTCTGTCCGAACAGAAGTTCACAGCCCTTGAAGGGAAAGTATGCGAGGCCACACTGATGGGTGTCAAAGACATGGGATTCACAACCATGACCGAGATTCAGGTAAGGGACAGTTTGATCCATCGTGCACATGCTAATGTTTTTTTGTAGTAAGGGAGTATCCCACATTTTTAAATATTTGAATATTTCAAGTTTCCTATCGCTTCTACTGAGTGAATATTCTAGGCCTTTCTCAGATATCTTTGTTTTCTGAAAAGTGGCAAAAATACAATTTCATATTTTCAAACTTCTCATTGATTATCAAACTTCAAGTATAAATTTAGAAAAACATTAAAAGTCTTGTTGTGTTTATCAGATGGCTAAACCATCTGAGATTTAAATAATACAGGGTGTAATCCAATCCGATAGCGGAACTTAAAGTAGCCTGTGTACTGATCACTACAAACAATTTGTACAAGGTGGCAAAAAAATTTAGCGAAAAAAATATCAGTTATTCAATTATTTATATCTTCATGTGATTACAAGATGTTTAGAGATTTAGTAAGTAGGTACAAGACATGAGCCCCGTAGGGGCAATGCAATATATGAAGCTAGAATTTGAGTAGGCGCAATGGACGGCACTCAGTGCTACCCCATGGTAGCCCTTGGTATTAGTTTACTATAGGAAAAAAGTTTTTACAGGGTGCGGTCAAATGCACCTACCTATTCTAAGATTACATGCAGAGTACACACACAAGTAACTATAAGATATTGTCCTAATCAGCTGTTCCATACATAAGGTAGACTCTGTACTGCACCAAATGTAAGGAACATATTTTTTTTGCCACCTCAATTTACTTAAATTTCTGCAATCGAAGTCTACTGCACCGTCTAGACACAAAAACATATTTTTCTTTTATTCAGTTACAATTTTCAAGCATTTCATATTTCCAGGCGAAAGCGATCCCTCCACTCTTAGAAGGCAGAGACCTGGTGGGTGCAGCCAGGACGGGCTCCGGAAAGACTCTGGCTTTCCTCATACCGGCCATCGAGCTAATATACAAGTTGAAATTCATGCCACGCAATGGTAAGAATTCATACTCTTCCTTCAGTGGCTGATTCACACAGATTTTGGGCTGGATATTGATTAATTTTATGTTTTGGTTCAGGAGAAAAAACAAGAAGCATTAAAGACAAGTTTCTCACATGCTCGTTTCTCCCAGGAGACACATGATTTTTTACAAATTTCTTAGCAAAAATTTATATCGTATCTACCATGCTTTTTTTTTTCACAACTAAAAAACTACAGTACTTAATGATTATTGTTTGACACATAACTACAATATTATTCCAGCTCGATAATCTGTGTGAATCAACTATTACATTGTTGTTGTAGAACTCTAGCATTATTAAATGATGACAAAAAGGCGAATATGACGATCTGGCTCCATATGCCCCATCGGTGTTGGTAACCCAATGGCTACAGACCCGAGTCTCCAGTGAAAGCTGTTGAGGCACGTTTGTCACCATTCCTAACTCTCACCATAGGCGTATGTTTGTATAAAGAGTTGTTTCATGAACACAGAATGGATATCTGAAATTAGCAACATAATAATGCGAACAAAAAAATCTGACCACATTTTTTAACCTTTTCCTTTTTTTGCCCGTCCATATCACAGGAACAGGAATAATAGTATTGTCGCCAACAAGAGAATTGTCAATGCAGACGTTTGGAGTATTGAAGGAGTTGATGAAACACCATCATCACACCTACGGACTGGTCATGGGTGGCGCCAACAGAAGCACTGAGGCGCAGAAGTTGTCTAAAGGTAAGGCCTACCCAATTCGCAAGTCTGCTTGATTTTTGTTGCTCTCAATTTTTTTTTATACATTATCAAGTCAAAGTATAATCAAAGAGCGCGCCTCGGCCCGCCTTTGTCACGGCCTCAAACTAAGTCCGTAACGCAGTAGTAGGCTCAGCTCAGTGTTGTAAGAAAAAGCCGGTTTTATTCTAATAATACTGTGACTAACAAGACTTGAAACCCTGATTGTTCTTGATTAGTTGAACACGGTTTTTATTTTTCTCCTTCACCTGTGGGATTTTTAGGTATGTGTAGAATACAGGGCATCCACACTTGCTACTGGATTTAAGGTCGGCAACAGTCTAGGTTACCCCATGGTAGCTCTTACCGCGCGCGGCATAAGGGCGCTGATCAAACAAAAAGGGTATCCTAGCGTTTGGCTGACTGTACTGGTGCCAATAAAAAGAAAAACTTGAATTTTAGGCAACTTGAAGATTGAAGTTGGCGATTTTTCGCTTATTTATTAACTAACACGCACGGCGCGCTCGCACTGTTTATCAAACCGAGAGAACGCGCGCCGGGCCGCCATTTCCAAATGGTTTCTTCACTGGCTCACACACAGCACCCTTGTGTTATACAAGGTGTTGTTTTGTAAAGTGACACACAGGGGTGATTATTTACACGATACTGAAGAAAAAAAATATTTAAAAAAAAAGTTACTTTACTAAGGTGGTAATTTGTCTATCAAAAAAATTTATAATATTTTAATATTTTTTTTAGGTTTGCACGAGCACTATACATAAAACGAGTGTTAAATCCGTTAAACATTTTGTTATATTTTTTTTTTCTAACACTACTCATACTATTTTCCCTAGATTTTCCTTGAGTCGGGTGACGGGTGTCACTGACCAAAACAACACCCTGTATAATAACTCAATTTTCCCTCCACTACTCCAGGTATTAACATACTAGTAGCGACGCCCGGAAGGCTGCTGGATCACCTGCAGAACACGCCGGATTTCCTCTACAAGAACTTGCAGTGCCTGGTCATTGACGAGGCTGACAGGATACTGGAGGTCGGGTTTGAGGAGGAGGTCAAACAGATCATCAAGTTGTTGCCTAGTAAGTACCTTTATAAAGATTTATTTTTTTATAAGGTTAAAAAATTCGCTCGGGACAGGATTTGAACCCGCAACCTTCTTGCATTCCGTGCAGGCGCTCTACCAATTGTGCTACCGAGTCAAGTACTGTCTTTGTGAATTTTGTCGCAAAAAAATCTAAAGATAAAGATCCCTAGCACGGGTTAGTGCTTAAGAAAATACAAAAAGTAGTAAGTACCTGTCACAAAATAGTACCTAAATATTAGAAGGTGACTTGTAGGGAACCTACTTAATTTATTAATTATTATTATTAATCTCACATACACTCACACACTTAAATATATACACATACACTCACTCACTATACTCACTATCATTCTTACATTAATTATTCATACTCACATTTCATACTTACCGGTGAACTGGTTCGCCGTGTCTCGGTGTGCATACAGTGGAAACGCGATTACTTACCTTGCCCCGCGTCCCGCTCTGCACACCGCCGCTGCCGGAACAAAGGAACTTCGAGAACCTTCTCCCCGCCGGCCGTCGCTTGCGCAACGGCCCGCCGTACGGCAGTCGGTACTGATCTTGCAGCGAAGCGCACGCTTCGCGCTCCCGACAACACTCGCTTACGCGCGCGCTCTGCCGCCAACTAATATTGTTGTTATTGTGTTACTATCTCGCTACCTAGCTATCTAGCTACCTGTGCTATCTATGCTTGTGAACTATTCTTGTGCTTTACTCTATTTTCTACATCCTTCTAAAAACTAATGGTGTGTGCCGTGTGTTGACAATAAACCAGTGATACCTAACTATAAACTCTTAGTTCACTCATTCACCGGCATCCCCATAACTGGTGACCCCGTCTATACACGCGAAGGAAAATGAGTGCAAATAATAATAGCAGCGACAGTGACACGGCGCATTCGCAGAATGTGAATACGGCCCATAGAAAACGCCAGCGTCGACCGCGCGTTTCCACTATACCGACCGCAACTCCGGCCGACTTTCGCCGAAGCAGTATACACCCGCCTACGTTTTGGCCCGAGAAACCCGCAGTATGGTTTTTGCAGCTTGAAGGTCAGTTTAACCTGGCCGGCATCACAGATGAAGCCACCAAGTACTTCTATGTCGTCTCCTACCTCGATAGCAAATACGCCAATTTGGTCGAGGACGTGCTTACTTCACCACCAAAGACTGACATGTACGAACGGCTGAAGGCAGAATTGATCAAACGATTATCCGTCTCCAAGGAGAACCAGATCAAGCAACTGCTGATGCATGAGGAGCTTGGCGATCGCAAGCCCTCGCAGTTTTTGCGTCACCTTCAGCAACTGGCGGGCACCGATATACCAGACAGTTTCCTGAAGACTATATGGACCAGCCGCTTGCCTAACAACATGCAAGCGATCATCGCATGCCAGGATTCTTCTCCTCTTCAATCTCTCGCTGACATGGCAGATAAAATACATGACATCGTGCCATCTACTCCTCAAGTCGCAGCAGCATCGACATCGCGTGCAGAGTCCGTGCTAGATGGGATGGCCAGACAGATAGCGGAGCTTACCAGGCAAGTCCAAGCCCTGACCAACTCCCAGCACACGTCCAGATCGAGGACCAGGTCCAGCGGAAGACAACGCAGCCGCTCTGCTTCAACCCGATCTCAGTCCAACTACAAACAGTACCCAATATGCTGGTACCACGCGAACCATGGAAGCCGGGCGAGAAAGTGCCTGAAACCATGCGACTATCAGTCGGAAAACGACAAGGGCAGTCGATAGAAGCGACTGACGATTGCCCTACCAACAGTGGTCGCTTGTTCGTAACTGTTCGCAGTTCCCAGACGCAGTTCCTGGTTGACACCGGGAGTGACCTGTGCGTCTATCCGCGATCAGCAATCCACGAACGGCGCACAGTGGTCGATTTGTACGATTTAGGCGGCCAAAAGTCCATTTCTCAAAGTTAACTTATAACAAAACTAATTGATTCCTGGAAAAATAGACACCCCGACTGCCCAAACCCCACCCCTCCCCAGTTCCTAGAACTGCGTGCGCGCCCCCACAGGTAGTCGGAACTTGATCGTCGCGCAAGCTGTACGCGTTCGTTCTCGACACTCTTAGCGCAACCGATATTCTAAAGTGAATATTTCATTGGATATTATTCAGTTACAAGTGAAAGTGATGGAAGTCGAAAATTCAGGTAAGCTCCTTCAAATATAATTTAAATTAAGATAAGGAATATCAATATTTAGTGCAGTTACAACGTATCAAAGATCGCCCTTTTTCATAGAAAATATTATCATTTTTTTATTTTCAATAGTAAAAATGTTGTACTTCCGAGACCGTCCGAGTTAAATTCCTTATGGTTTCTAATAGTATAGCTCTTTGAGCAGATAACCACAAAAAAAATAGCCACCACCTTTGACCACTTCGCGAGAAAAATAATAATTCATTAACTTAGGCAGAAAGTGACAAAAATTCCTTTTTTGTTTCTTTTGCGTTAAAATTCCTTTTCGTTGTTCTAGGTTCATCAAGTTACTCGGGCATGGAGGTAGTAACTCGCAGATATCTTTTTGATAAGATGATTGAGGAAAACTCTCCATCAATAAACGACAAATTGGAATACTTACAAAATTATTTGTTAGTGTCTTACGGGGACTCCGACGAAGACAAAAAGTATATAAATCATAAATTTTCATATTTTAAAACAGAAATAAAAAAGAGATGGTCCAAAGCACGCAACACGCTAGAAAAATTTCTTATAAGCAATGATGCATGGTTAGCAGGAACGTTCGAGATGCCCATAAAAACGCATAATAAGTCAGGACGACCTAGCAAAACATTCAGTGAATGTAGTGAAAGAACTAAAAGGAGGAAAACAGAAGAAGTTCGCTCCTCTGTAGGCAAAGAAGTGATAGTTCACGCAGCGCAAGTAATTTTACAAAAAGAAGGAAAAAGAAACGCCTCGCAAGTCCTAAAAGATATTACAAATTCGCCTGCAGCCGCAAACGAATGTAAAAAAAGACATTCCAAATCAAAGGCACAAGATCCCCTTACGCCTCGGGAGGCACTGCGAATGTGCGTGGACGCTGATTTGACACGAAGTCAATATGAAATTGTGCGAGCAACCAACAGAAGCTTTTACCCGTGCTACGAATTAGTGTTGAAGGCTAAACAGGAATGTTACCCACCCAAAGAGACGCTACGAGTGACCGCTTCCTGTGCTGAAAGTGATCTACAATCTTTGTTAGATCACACCGTCACGCGATTATCAATTTTCCTCGAAGAAGTACTAATGACTCTTACAGAAACTGAGAGAAATTCCTTGCAGATTATCTGCAAATGGGGTTGTGATGGTTCACAACAAGCTCAATACAAACAAAAGTTAATGAATGACGCCGACTCGGATGCAAATATATTTTTGAGCTCATTCGTGCCTTTACAAATTGTTTGCGGCGAAGACAAAACAAAAATGGTTTGGCAAAACCCGACTCCTTCTTCACCACGATATTGCCGCCCGATACGATTCAGATTTATAAAAGAGTCTACAGACATTACAAAAGATGAAATAAATTACGTTCGGGACAGTGTGAAGTCCCTAAAAGCCACGGAATTGGAACTGAATGGGCAAAAATTCTCGGTTAGCCACAGTCTTAAAATGACCATGGTGGACGGCAAAGTTTGCAATGCGGTGACTGACACCAAATCAACGAGTAGATGCTACATATGCGGAGCCACTTCAAAAAACTTTAATGACTTAAGTAAAAAAAACGAAATTCACCCAGAATCGCTTGAATTTGGCCTATCAACTTTACATGCCAGAATTCGATTATTCGAGAGTATTTTACATTTAGCTTATAAATTGCCCGTTGGGAAATACCGTGAAAAAAGAACCAAAGCAAAAAAGATGCTAGAACAACAAAAAAAAAAAGAGATTCAGCAAAGATTCAAAGAAGAAGTAGGTATCTTGGTAGATATGCCAAAATGTAATTTTGGTAACACAAATGACGGCAATACTAGTAGAAGATTTTTTGAAAACCCACATCTGGCTGCTGAAATAACGGGAATAGACTTTAATTTTATTTATGGAATTAAAGTTATTTTGGAAGCCATATCAAGCGGTCACAAAATAGATGTCCCGAAATTTGATGAATACGCCATGGAGACAGCAAAACTGTATGTAGAGTTATATGGTTGGCATTCTATGACTCCTACCATGCATAAAATTTTGGTACATGGTGGAAAAGTTATAGAAAATTCTCTAGTGCCTATTGGTCAACTTTCGGAGGAAGCTGCAGAAGCTCGTAATAAGCACTTTCGCTCATACCGTCTAAACTTTGCTCGAAAGTTTTCACGCGAAGACTGTAACCTTGATATTTATCACAGGTTACTCTTGACATCAGATCCACTCATCAGTTCAATGAGAAAAAAAAAGAAGATCCGATCAAAACCATTTTTGCAGGAAACTTTGGAGCTTTTGCTTCCTGCAGAGCCAAATACAAAAGGCACTTGTGATAAATGCATGGAAAGTGACGGTGAGGAAGAATTGTCTTTTAAAGAGTAACATAACTATTTGTATGTTAAACTTTCATAAAATATTGTCTTATTGTTTATGATTCGGTACCTAACATTGTAAGTAACATTTAGTATAATAATGTGGTAATAACTGTTGACCATTTAATTTTAGTGTATACTGTATTTTTTTGTCATCCATATTTTATTTTCAATTTAAATAGGCATGCAGACTGTAGAGAATAAACATTTTTTTTTATGTACGGCCGTCTTTTACTTAACAAATTGTGATAATTCTTAACCCAAATATCAAAAACTACTAAGCCGATTTCGATAATTCAAATGAACTCAAAATATATATTTTACACCAGAGGGAGATTTAAAGAAAATTTAAAAACATTGGCGCTATTTACAAAAATATTTTCACAGAAATGTTTTTTTGTATAGAAAAATACGCTTTCAATGAAACGAATAGGGATAAACATATATATTCACTCTAAAATACCAGATTAGCATTTGTTGTCGTATTTATTACTGAAATAAAGCATAAAATAGTTTTGGCCGCCTAAATCGTACAAATCGACCACTGTGCGGCGTGCGAAGACCACCTACCAACTGTGTGCGGCTAACGGGACCAGCATCGCTACGTACGGATACATCCAGTTTAACCTGAACCTCGGCCTCCGCCGAGACTATCCGTGGCGCTTCGTTGTGGCAGACGTGACAAAACCAATAATAGGAGTAGATTTTCTGTCTTATTATAATTTATTAGTTGATTGTCGAAATCAACATTTAATAGACTGTACGACCAAATTGTCTACTCTAGCATCAACTGTCACCGCAACTGCTATTTCTTCTGTTAAAGTACCGACTGGCGACAGTAAATATTTCAAATTATTGGAAGCCTTTCCCGAGATCACACGGCCAGCTGGTACACCACAGGTTCCCACACACAACACCGTACATCATATTCGCACGACACCCGGCCCCCCTATATCATGTACCCCCCGCAGATTAGCACCCGATAAATTAAAGATCGCAAAATCTGAATTCGAGGCAATGCTGAGAAACGGCACCGCTCGTCCTTCGGAGAGCCCTTGGTCTTCACCATTACATTTAGCTCCCAAAAAGGACGATGGATGGCGCCCCTGCGGCGATTATAGATTGCTCAATTCTCGCTCAATCCCCGATTGCTATCCGATCCGGCACATCCACGATTTTGCCCACAGTATTGCAGGTTGTACAGTTTTCTCCACAATAGATCTCATCAAGGCTTACAACCAGATTCCTGTCGACCCTGCCGATATCCCGAAGACTGCGATCACTACTCCATTCGGCCTGTTTGAGTTTCCATACATGACCTTTGGTCTCAGGAACGCAGGCCAAACATTCCAGAGGTTCGTAGATGAGGTCACGCGAGGCATGGAGTTCGTCTATTGTTACCTGGACGACTTCTTGGTGTTCTCCAAAGACGAACTCGAGCACGAATCACACCTGCGTATTCTTTTTCAGCGGATGAAGGCCTATGGCATCGTGGTAAATACTTCAAAGTGCGTTTTCGGCGCACCCGAGGTCACGTTCCTAGGTTATAGCATCTCCAAAGCTGGAACTAAGCCCCTTTTTTCCAAGGTTCAGGCTATTACAAATTTCCCAGTGCCCACAACGGTCAAGCAGCTCAGGCGATACCTAGGTATGGTGAACTTTTACCGGCGTTTCATACCTCGAGCCGCACAAATTCAAGCTCCCATGAACGCTCTTTTAGGAGGCTCGGTAAAAGGCTCACACCCAGTCACGCTAACTGGAGAATCTCTTCAAGCCTTTCAGGACTCCAAGCAAAGCCTCTCTGATGCTGCAATGCTGGCCCACCCCGATTGTCAGGCTAAACTGGCGCTGGTTACTGACGCGTCTGACCTGGCAATGGGAGCAGTTTTACAACAGCGCGTTGAAGGTCACTGGCAACCACTTGCGTTCTTTTCTCGCAAGTTCTGCCCCGCGCAGCAGAAATACTCACCCTATGACCGCGAGCTACTCGCCATATATGAAGGTATAAAGTATTTCCGGCACATGCTGGAAGCTAGACACTTCACGGTATTTACAGACCACAAGCCGATCTGTTTCGCTTTCCACGAACGGAAAATTAACAGCTCGCCTCGTCAGTTCAGACACCTGGACTTCATATCGCAATTCACGACCGATATACAGCACATCGCAGGCAAAGACAACGTCGTCGCTGACACACTCTCTCGTATCGAGGAAATTCACGAACAGGTCGATTTTGAACTTTTAGCCCAGTCCCAAGCCGCAGACCCAGAGCTGGCTAACTACCTCAGCGACACTACCGCACTTCGTCTGCAGAAGATGGCAGTACCAAATTGTCGCTCTGAGATTTACTGTGATGTAAGTACTGCCACACCTAGACCGTTCGTAACGACACCCCTTCGAAAATCAGTTTTCGACAGTCTCCACTGCTTGAGCCACCCTGGCGCAAACGCAAGCGCAAAACTGATTGCGCAACGGTTTGTTTGGCCAGGCATTCGTAAAAACTGCCGCGAGTGGTCTCGAGCGTGCCTCGAATGCCAACGAGCGAAAATTAGCAGACACACGTCTTCTCCACTTGGTACTTTCGATCTACCAAGCGCTCGTTTTCAATTCGTCCACATAGATTTGATCGGCCCACTTCCACCTTCTCAAGGCTATCGCTATTGCCTGACCGCCATTGACCGCTTCACGCGCTGGCCTGAAGTCATCCCAATAGCAGATAATTATGACAGCAGAAACGGTGGCCCGAGCTCTACTGACCGGCTGGATAGCAAGGTATGGTTGCCCTACGGACATTGTTACTGACCGTGGGCGACAATTTGAATCTGCCATCTTCGGACATTTGTCCAAAATGGCTGGGTTCAAGCACCGCAAAACCACAGCCTACCATCCAGCCTGCAATGGCTTAATTGAGCGTTTTCATCGGCAGCTGAAAGCAGCTATCATGTGCCACGCTGACACAAACTGGGTGGAATCCCTTCCCCTTGTGTTACTTGGCATTAGAAGCGCTTTCAAGGAGGATCTGCAAGCCACTCCTGCAGAACTCCTTTATGGGGAGCCGCTACGGCTACCCGGAGAATTTTTCGGTCACACTACAGTCGGAACAACCGATTTGACCGACATCTCTGCGCGCCTGAGAAAATTCGCTCAGAATCTTCAGCCAGCACCAGCTTCACGCCACATCAAAGGAAAGATCTTCGTTTTTAAAGACCTTAGTTCCTCCAGCCATGTATTCCTTAGGGAAGACGCGCTGAGAGGTGCACTGCAACCAGCCTATACAGGCCCCTTCAAGGTCCTACACAGAGGGGATAAAGTATTTAAAATCCTAAGGAAAGGCAAAGAAATGACAGTCTCAATTGACCGCCTAAAACCCGCATACTTACTGACAGACGCTGACAGTAATATCCAGGATTTGCCTCCTCTCTTGTCCCCAACTCCAGATACAGAACCCGTGCCGAAGACTACTCGTTCTGGTCGTCGAGTACGATTTCCAGATTATTATCGCCCTTAGAGACGGTCTCTGGAGGGGAGTGATGTAGGGAACCTACTTAATTTATTAATTATTATTATTAATCTCACATACACTCACACACTTAAATATATACACATACACTCACTCACTATACTCACTATCATTCTTACATTAATTATTCATACTCACATTTCATACTTACCGGTGAACTGGTTCGCCGTGTCTCGGTGTGCATACAGTGGAAACGCGATTACTTACCTTGCCCCGCGTCCCGCTCTGCACACCGCCGCTGCCGGAACAAAGGAACTTCGAGAACCTTCTCCCCGCCGGCCGTCGCTTGCGCAACGGCCCGCCGTACGGCAGTCGGTACTGATCTTGCAGCGAAGCGCACGCTTCGCGCTCCCGACAACACTCGCTTACGCGCGCGCTCTGCCGCCAACTAATATTGTTGTTATTGTGTTACTATCTCGCTACCTAGCTATCTAGCTACCTGTAGAGATGGGTAGTGGGTTATAACCCAAACGACCCAGTTGGGTTAAAACCGGGTTATAACCCAAATCACCCAGTTATAACCCATTATCGTCTTTTTTGGTGGGCGATAACTAAATACACTCTGTTACAAGAGGTAAAACGTATAAAACTATCAAAAATCCAGTTCGGCGTGCATCGCCCGCCTATTCTATGGTTTGGAATTATACAGGGTGGCCCAAACATAGACGTCGAGCGAGAAAATCTAGATACCTGACACCAAGAGCTACCCGAATCACCCCAATGTATGTTCAGCCATTTTTTAGGGTTCCGTACCTTAAAAGGGTAAAAAGGAACCATTATAGGATCACTCGTGCGTCTGTCTGTCCGTCTGTCACAGCCAATTTGCTCCTAAACTACTGGACCGATTGAGTTGAAATTTGGTACACATGTGTAAGTCGGTGACCCAAACAAGGACGTGTAACGTAAATTAACTAGTGGTTCGCCCCGAACTATGAACTCGCGACCCCATATCTCAGCAACCCCTCGACCGATTTGGCTCATGTTCGAACTTAAAAATTCTCTTGGCCTCATTTACCTGCCTACCAAATTTTATGATGATCCGACATAATTTACTCAAGTTATCGTCGAACGAACATTCATACATACATACATACATACATACATACATACATACATACATACATACAAACGCCGGATTGTTCCAGTAGACTCGGAGAACTTCGCTCGCTTCGCTCGCTCGTTCAATAATTTTTAAACATGGGGACCACTTTTGGGGGGTAAATTGGAAACTCACTAAAAAGTTTTATAAAATATATCGTGTGACATCAAATGAAAGGGTTCGTTTTAAGGATCTCAAATATATATTTTGTTATAATTGTAAAATGAACAGTTTTGAAGTTATTTAAAACGCGAAAATTTAAAATTCCCCCCCTTATCTCCTAAAATTATGAAAAAAAAACAGGAAATAGGTATTTTTCTATCTTCTTCTTAGGGTGCCTCTCCGACTCAGCGAAGGTTGGCGGTCAGCTCTGCATATCCCTCTTTGTCTCTCGCGAGGCGAAATAGTTGGGCAGCACTCGCGATCATATTTTTCTATAGATTACAGAAAAAACCTATAAGAAGTTCATGGTGTACAAAATTACTTAGGAAAATATTAATTAATTTTATTCTAGTAGCATTAGTTCCTCAACTCAGTCAACAGATATCGCTCCACAGTCCTACATCGCGGATCGCGGTATGGTTCGGACTTTCGATTAATGTATCTTAGTAGACTTTGTATGAAGATCTTCGCCTACGTTCGTTCGTTCGATCTTCTTCATTGTACGGAAACCTCTCAACGCGAGTTAAACTCTCACTTGTCCGGTTTTTTTTGTTAGGTTTTGTAAGGTTTTGTTGTTTAAACTGACAGGATTTTTGTACCATTCTGAGGACTAAGGCTTTGCGGAAGTTTTTGAAGTCAATAAAAAGTCCTTCCGACCTCAACTTTTTTTTCCCATACAACTTCAGTGATGTTTTCTCGAAAATAACATTAATTGGGGCAGCCCTTGATGTCAGCTGTATAGATTTTCTCGCTTGACGTTTATGTTTGGGCCACCTTGTTTGTATAAAATTATAAACGCGTGCGCAACGCACTCAAATTTTCACTTTTTAAAAACTTTTTTTACGATTTTTTACGATATTCTCGTAATGGACATTTTTCATGTAAGTAAGACCAACGACGCGCGCCGAAAAATCACAGATTTTTTCCCTTACATTTCAGGAACACTTTAGACAGAATAAACACACACTCGTAATTTCACAAATGTTTCCCGTAAACAATATGTTAATTACTATTTCTCAGGACAATTGACAAATGCGCGCGCAGCGCTCGAAAATTTGTCGATTTCAGACCAAATTGATCAAATAAGTTTGTATAACATAAAATCATTCAGTTTCCACAATTATTTATGTTTGCATTGCCAGACCCAATAATGGGAAAGCTGACTGAGGTCCCTAATGATTAGCCGGACAAGTAGCCCCGTAAGAGTGACATATTGCTTTTTAGTAAAAACACTTTTTTTTTTTAAAAAGATATTTGAAGGTTTTGTATTCAAAGGTTTTGGTTTTTATGTTCGGTCTGAACCACCATAATATTGAAATCTGAAGTCATTAGTGAGAGTAGATGAGCGCGCAAAGTGCGCCCCGAAAATTCACAGATTCTTTCGTAAGCATATAAATGAAGGTTGGTAACTATTACAATTATAATAAAGCCTAACAAAAGATTTTCGGGTGCTCATACGGTCAGTAACGTATGGGCACCCTCCATTTAAGTGGATGGACTTTAAGGGAGCCGCTCGTCTTGCTTTGCTCCGCGCCCGGCGGCGCACAGTAAAACGAGCTCATAGAATCGCGCGGACACGCGTAGTTTAAAAAAAACTTCTGAATTACAAATAAGAGTATGAGAATGAGTTCTAATGAACATTATATTTTAAAAATACGTCTTGGTAATTTTGTGTGAAACTTATGTTTACTAAGTTATTTGAGCTTATGTGATTTTTTTGTATAGGGGCGTAGACATTTTATAACTACTCTTTGCTTCAACTTGCTTCACTTTCTGGGCTTAAAGATGGATATAGTACCTATAATATTTACTACATATCACCCAAATATACTACACACCGCAACGGACCGCATTTGGGAGTAATAACATATTTTGTGTTTTTTTGTTACTTTTTTACATTTAAAACATTTTTGTAAACTTTTAAGTAACTTATTTCCCACCATAAATTGTATGATTATGAAGATGACCTGCTTATGTGCTACGATTTTCATCAGATAGAAAAGCTGGTTATAATATAATTATGTCAGGTTAAAAAAAAAAACTTCTGAATTCCAAACAAAAATATGCCAATGAGTTCTAATCAACATTCTATTTGAAAAATGTCTCTTGGTAATTTTGCGTCAAACTTATATTTACGAAGTTATTTGAGGTTACGTGATTTTTTGTATGGGTGCGAAAACATTTTATGACATTACTCTTATTCTTCACTTAGCTTCACTTTCTCGTTTTGAAAAACGGAGTAGGTATATTATTTACCACATTTCATCTAAACATACTACATGCTGCAAGTACCGCATTTGAAAATAATTAAATATGTTAGGTTATATTGTTGTTTTTTCGGGCGTAGAATCTCTTAAAACTGTATCATCAGAAAACATCAGAACTACATTATTGAACAACTTTTGGTGAAAAATTTGTCAAGTAAAGTAAAAAAATAACAGTTTTTAAGGTAAAAACCACAATAAAACATAAACTATTTAATTATTTTTGAATGCGGTAATTTGCGGCATGTAGTATGTTTAGATGAAATGTGGTAAATAATATACCTACTCCGTTTTTCAAAACCAGAAAGTGAAGCTAAGTGAAGAATAAGAGTAATGTCATAAAATGTTTTCGCACCCATACAAAAAAGCACGTAACCTCAAATAACTTCGTAAATATAAGTTTGACGCAAAATTACCAAGAGATACTTTTCAAATAGAATGTTGATTAGGACCCATTGGCATACTTTTGTTTGCAATTGAGACAGTGTGGATATTTTATTGTTGTTGTTTTATTTTTTTAATATCGTAGAACTTCCCGGAATACCTTCACAGTATCAGTTCTATTAATAGAGAACTAAACGGAAAAGAAAACCGAATAGTTTTATCAGTAGAACTGGAGAGTAGAACAGTCCAAACAGAATTTAGTTATCGCCCACCAAAATGGGTTTTAACCGGGCGATAATAGGTACCAAGTGGGTTATAACCCACCGATTGGGTTATAACCCGGGTCGTTACCCATCTCTGGCTACCTGTGCTATCTATGCTTGTGAACTATTCTTGTGCTTTACTCTATTTTCTACATCCTTCTAAAAACTAATGGTGTGTGCCGTGTGTTGACAATAAACCAGTGATACCTAACTATAAACTCTTAGTTCACTCATTCACCGGCATCCCCATAGACTTTAGATTGGTTTACTAAAACAGCTTTTAATAACGGACCAGTTCTAAAATGTCAGCTATTTCATTGATATTTCTCTGCACTCCCCTGAAAACGAAGAAAGGCTCCAGACTTTTTCCATTCTTGTACCTATTTCACAAATACTTTAACGCTCCCCTACTCCGCATCCTAAGATCGAAGTTTTTATCGCCATTTTCCGTACCATCATTTTATTGAGAACACACGCACCAGACAGTCTCAAAGCCAGAAAGAAAGCATACTCAAACTTGTAAAATTAATTCGAAAGAATGAGCTTGAGCATGCAAAGTATAATTTCGTATAGAACATAACTAGTTTACTACCTTAGTTTTAGCAGTACTGCGCCTCTATTATCTAAAAACTCCACTCAACCTCCAAGCGTCGAAACACTCGAAAATAGCCCTTATTGAAATGAACAATATTTTTTTTGACATTTAAAAACGGTTATTTTTACGGTGGATATTTTAGATAATAGAGGGGCTGATCTCTACTAGCTTTTACCAACTCCTACCCCTTTGCAGAACGCAGACAAACCATGATGTTCAGCGCGACCCAAACGAAGAAGATCGAGGCTCTGACCGCACTCGCCGTGAAACAAGAACCGGTGTACGTCGGCGTGGATGACCACAGGGAGCAGGCCACGGTCGACGGACTCGAACAAGGGTTTGTACTTTACACTCCCAATAAAATAGCCCGAGTAGCAGGAAAGCAGGGGTTTTTCTGGCGGAAAGGAAGTCCAGGCGGCCATGGGCTTAAGGCGCTGTACATAGTGAATAGCCCGCGCGCCAAGAAAAATGAACAAAATCGAGTCCTGTATCAAACAAACTAAAAAAATCGAAAATTTTCACATATCAAACCCTAGAATTAGGTGAGACCTATCTAAAACAGCCGGTTTCGTGTTGACATTCATAAACGTTTTGAAGATATTTTTGATGAAAATAAATAGGCGGCGCATTTTGTTTCAAACAAAATATCTTGCAATATGTTATGGGTATCAACACAAAACTGGCTGTTTTAGATAGCTCTCACCTAATTCTAGGGTTTGATATGTGAACATTTTCGATTTTTTTAGTGTATTTGATACAGGAATCGTTTTTGTGCATTTTTTTTGCGCGCGGGCTAATTCACTATGCCCAGCGCCTTAAGTCAGTAACGCAATGACGTGTCAATGGCGTCCCAGTAGAAGGACCAAACCAGGGTTTCTTTGTTTTTCTCCTACCACCAGCGAACTAATCCTCTAGGATTAAAATCAGAATCGTTTCTGTGCTACAAAAGCCGACAGCCTTAAGACGGAACGCGGGTAGCCGGCTGCTCCATACAAAAAATACAAAAAGGGAGACCTGTTTCCTGCCTGGATAATCATTTTAGAAAAAATATGTTTACGCCATTCAATTTATATGTACCTCTGCCATGTCCCTATGTTTTCCTTTTTTATTATTTTAATAAAATTTATTTAAATAACTAAAATAATAAAAAAAGGAAAACATAGGGACATGGCAGAGGTAAATATAGATTGAATGGCATAAAAATATTTTTTCTAAAACAATTATCCAACAATTAACAATTAACAATTATCGCCAACCTCCGATAGGAGACGGCACGCAAAGAAGAAGAAGAAGAATTATCCAGGGAGGAAACCGGTCTCCCCTTTTGTATGGAGTTGAGGTTACCCGCGTTCCCTCTTAATAAATCGTAATTGAAGCCGTCCCGTCAACTTGGGAGCACATTTTGACACCATTGCGTTACAGACTCAGGCCCCTGGACATGATGATACCTTTACCCAGATGTAGGTGTAAACCTATAGGTGTGAGTCCTAATATTTTCCAGGACTTGTTTTGTCCCTCAATTTTTTGACGGTTCCTCTCCGTAGCGCTTGGGCTGGACACCCCACTCTCGCTTCCATTTCGTATTATTGTGTGCTTTGTTCAAGATTTCGAGCTTATTTTCAGCTGTAAATTGCGCTCGAGAATACAGAATCCTACTTCCTACTATCCTAATATAAGTTGGTAAGGATGGATGGATGTTTGTTACTCTTTCACACTGAAACGGCTTGACGGATTTGGATGAAATTTGGAATGGAGATAGCTTAGACATCAGAATAACTGATAGGCTATTATTATCACGGTATTACACTTAGGGGCAATATAAACCACATACCTTTTTTCTGTAGTTCACGCGGACGAAGTCGCGGGCAAAAGCTAGTATAGAATACAAATCATTCGTGTTCGTGACGTAAGGCAAAGCCATCCCCGTAATATACGCCACACTTGAATGTTCCTTTCCTTGAGATTATCAAGTGCCAATCACGGGGTACATAATATTGCTCTCAGAATAACAGCCTTGTCAAATGTAGGCTAGGCTGTTGAACATAATTTGCTACATTCACAGATCGCCCCTCTGTGGCTACATCTATCTTCTATCTTCTTCTATCTATCTGTCTATCTTTATAAAAATGAATCGCCCTGCATTAGTCTCGCTAAAACTAAGAAACGGCTTGACCGATTTGCATATTTACTGTTTTGTTTAGTTCACCATAGTTCAGGGTAGGTTTAAAAGCAAAGAAATATGGGAAAAGTTGTTAGATTAGCTGAAAAACGGAAGAAATAAAAATTGGTCATTTTGTATTGGAATCGCCATTTTTGACGCGGAGAGTCAAACTATTTCAGGTGATACGAAGTTCACCGGGTCAGCTAGTTCTATCAATACAATTGTTCGCCAACTGTATCGGAAATGAGAGAGTTTAAAAGGTGGTGAAGTAACTTATTTCAAATGTTACTTTTCGTTACGAATCAAATTATGAGTGAATATTGTGAATCAAAAATTGCCGTTGCAAATGCGAAGATCGCGGGATGAGTCGCGCAACTTTTTTTACCGGAGTAGAAGAGGAGGGACGGGGTAGTAGGCGGCCTAATAAAGGGAAGAATGGCTCACAAAATGGGAAGCATTTGCCCAGCAGTGGGCAAGAGGCTACGTAAAAAAACCGACAAGTGCGAGTTTAACTCTCGTTAAGAGGGTGCAAATGAATAGGAAGATTTTCATACAAAGTCTACTAAATACGTTAGTCGAAAGTCCAAACCATACCGTGATCCGCGATATAGGACTGTGGACCGCCATCTGTTGGCTGAGTTGAGGATGTTATTTTATACACCATGAACTTTTAGGTTTTCCTGTAATCTACAGGGTGCACTCTAAGTCGATAGCGGAACTTGTCTACTGATCAATGCAAACAACTTGTACCAGGTGGCTAAAAAAATGGAGCGAAAAAAATATCAGCTGTTCCATATAAAAGGTCGACTCAGTACTGCGCCAAATGTATAAAACAACAGAAAAGTTCGCTGTATTTTTGTCGCCACCTAGTACAAGTTGTTTGTATTGATCAGTAGACAGCCTACTTCAAGTTCCGCTTCAAGTACCTGTATATAGGTAAAGACCTATTTACTGTATTTTTTTTCGACTATTTCGGCCCATTAGTTTTGGAGATAAGATAAGACAGACACAAAAGTGATCTTATAATGGTTCCCTTTTTCCTTTTGAGGTACGGTCGGCCGCAATCTCAGATACCCTATGGCAGCTCTTGTCGCGCGCGGCATAAGGGCGCCAATCGAACAAAAAGGGGTATCTGAGACTGTGGCCGACTGTACAAATGAAACAGTGGGAAGTAACATCGCCTCCTCCATTTCAGCTACATAGTGTGCCCGTCAGAGAAGCGTATGATGGTCCTGTTCACATTCCTCAAGAAGAACCGCAAGAAGAAGGTGATGGTGTTCTTCTCGACATGTATGTCTGTCAAGTATCACCACGAGCTGTTCAACTACATCGACCTGCCCGTCATGTCTATTCATGTAAGTAAAAGCAGCTAGTGCAGCAGTAAAACAGCAGCAGCAGCAGTTAATTTTAAGAATTTCCCTTGTAAATTATTTAGTGTGCAATGAAGAGTTATCTATCTATCTATCTAGTGGTGGAAGGTATAGGTCGCGTCATGTAAAAATAACGTTAAAGTCCGTTCGCTATCATAGTGTCACTGTGATATTTGCCGCCTTGGCGCGCGGCGGCTTTTCTCAAAAGAAATTAAAGGAAGTCGACGCGGCGCAAACACGCCAGTGAATTTGGCCCACCGCTCGTCATTCTATGAGCGTCGTATTGAGAGGTTGTGCTTGTGACTTTTGTTTGACTTAGTATTTTGTATTGAGTGTCGATCGCTGCGTGTAGATAAAATGATTTTTCGTCCGTGGGAGGATAGCGAGGTGCCTCTGGACGAAACTTCGAATGACGCAAAAATTAAAAGACTAAGGTTTGTAAAACATGTTAGCAAACTCTAGTTAATGTCCATCAGCATTGTGTTGAAATGAATTTGTCTGCGTCCATCACAGATACTTCAAAAATATTGGTATCCCAAGAACCAATATTACCGTCGTGTGTACCGACACTATCTAATTCTAAGCGAACGGACTTTAAAAGCAGCTAGTGGTGGTAGGTAATCGTATAACTGTATAAAGAGTTTTTAGGTCGCCCAAAGGGCCACTGACATGGCTTAACGATTGTTGTTATTAACAACAACCGGGACCAACGGTTTAAGGCGCCGTGCATAGTGAATAGCCCGCGCGCAAAGAAAAATTTACAAAATAGATTCTTGTATCAAAGAAACTAAATGAATCGAAAATGTAAACACTAGAATACACTGATACAGGAATCGATTTTGTGCATTTATCTTTGTGCGCGGGCTAATTCACTACGCACGGCGCCTTGACATGCCTTCCAAAGCACGGAAGCGCTCAGATATTATCGCCACTAGCGGTCGCCCATCCAAGGACTGACCGCGCCCGATGTTGCTTAACTTTGCCAATCTATTAAGAATGGCTAGTCCAACTAGGCTGTGAGGGCTTCCAAGCAGCTAGCAACAAGCAGAAATAGTCCTTATAGTCCTTGGTAAAAAGGCGTCATCATCATGTCTGCTACAGGACATAAACTTAGGCCTTTGCATCCACGTAATGAGATGATTTATACAGCGTCCAGTGGCACCTTCACTCACAGGACATAGGCCTCATCAATTTCCGCGCCACATTTTCTACCTTCGGCCTAATTTGTCAACGCAATGCGTAGATCGAACGAATGGGCATCTGTTCTAAAATGAATGTTTTCTACGACAGCAATCATCCACTGACGTATTTTTCTACAAAGTATAAATTGATCACTAAGTAAATGTGCAACTTGAATAGTGAATAATTGAATCGGCATCGTCTTACATTTTTAATAGTAGGTACTATCACCATTCGCGCAATCAAACCTGCTCAGTGTTTGACTGACAATCTGCCTGTTTCTGCCATTGTTTGTTTCTGGCATCATTTGTTCTCGTGACCTTGGAGAGCGAGGTGGTAACTTATGTTAGGCAACTGACAGCCAGCCCTCACCTCCGCACCTAAAATACTCCATCTATCTCGCCACTGGATTTTCATCTCTATCCTCATTCCCCAGGGTAAACAACAGCAGACCAAGCGGACGACGACATTCTTCCAGTTTTGCAACGCCGAGAGTGGCATCCTCCTCTGCACAGATGTCGCGGCGAGAGGGCTCGACATACCCGCCGTCGACTGGATCGTGCAGTACGACCCGCCGGATGATCCCAAGGTAGGTCATCATCATCATCATCAGCCTGTTAAGACGAAATACGACCAAAACGCCACTTCCTCTCGGCCCGTTTTCAACTGACTGTTAAAAATCTGAATTAGGCCGGCCACATGCGGAATTCCGAACGGAAAAAAAACGAATCAGGATTCTGAACGCAGTAACTGCATACAAATCTATGGACCTACCACACATACATTTTTTTTTTCAGATTTTATGCAGTTATCGCGTTTGGAATCCTGATTCGTTTTTACGTTACGGAAAAAATCAGTTTGTTTGTGGCCGACCTTAAGGGTAGACGATAGCAACGTGGCGGGAAATTCAAAATTTTCACAGTTTTTTACATTTTGTAGCTAAACTGAGATATTTTTGTTCCGCGATTTTTCGTTCGCGGAAATAACAAAGTATTCTTTTCATTATTGTAAACAATAGAACAACAATAATTCAGCCGATTATGTGTTCTGGTCTACGACAAGTTTTTTGGGCAGTGCCACTGCTTCGTAGACCAGAACACATAATCGGCTGAATTATTGTTGTTCTGTTGTTTACAATAATGAAAAGAATACTTTGTTATTTCCGCGAACGAAAAATCGCTGAACAAAAATAGCTCAGTTTAGCTACAAAATGTAAAAAACTGTGAAAATTTTGAATTTCCCGCCACGTCGCTATCATCCCACCTTAAAAGCACTTGATAGATGACGCTTATAGGCGTGGCCATAGAAGGACAAGGACGTGGCTGTAAAATTTCGCTTACACAGATTAAAAATAGCTTCAAAAAAAGCGAAATTTGACAGCCGTGAAATCGACTCAATACTCTCTTGTCCCGTTATAATAATACAATTTCAATCGGCTATAACATTGTCTCTATCCTCCAGGAATACATCCACCGTGTGGGTCGTACGGCGCGCGGGCTCGGTGCCAGCGGCCACGCTCTGCTGATCCTCAGGCCCGAGGAGTTAGGGTTCCTGCGCTATCTGAAGCAGTCGAAGGTTACCCTCAATGAGTTCGAGTTCTCGTGGAACAAGATCGCCGACATACAGCTGCAGGTAAGAGTTCTTGAAATAGTTCGGCCACTTTTAAAATGGGAAAGTTAAATAACTAAGGCTTTTACATCTACGTAATGAGATGATTTATACAGCGTCCAGTGGCACCTTCACTCACACTAGATGGGTGAAGAGACTACTCGGTCCTGTAGTGCCTGGGACATTGATTTAGCTAAATCCCCTAAATAAACAATACTATGAAGTACGAGTATATATCTGAAAATTCTGAAAGCCCAGCGTAGACATGGAACTTTTGTCCTCTACAGACCAAAAAGTATGCTGTACCAGTCTCCAAATTAAATGATATCTTCCAACTAAATCATCTAATGTTTAATTGAAAGATAGCTGATATGCGCGTTTATTCTCTAAAAAATCTACTCACGCGTCAACCGTCAAAACCGGAAAAATAAGTATCATTAAAATTAACACTCTTTTTCTTTTACAATAAATTAATAATGGAAGCTCTTACGGTGCTTATGGACGGATCTAACGTACTTTTTACAAAAAAAAACTGAAAAATACTATCCCCATGCGCGCCCTCTAGCTTTGGTTACTTACAATTTGAGCTAGAGGGCGCGCGGTCGCCATTTACGTACAGATTTTATTGTGTTTTTCGCTCATTCCAGTTGGAGAAGCTGATATCGCGGAACTACTTCCTGAACCAATCGGCTAAAGAGGCCATGAAGAGCTACGTTCGCGCGTACGACTCCCACCATCTAAAAACAATATTCGACGTCGACACTTTAGATCTCGCCAAAGTGGCGAAGGCTTTCGGCTTTACCGTTCCACCAGCCATCGAACTTCGGGTGGCGAATAAGGGGCCGACGCAGAAGAGAAAGGGAGGCGGCGGCTACGGCTATTTCAAATCTTTGAACGCTCCAGCTGGCGCCAACAAACGGAATGAGAAAACAAAGGTGTTCCGACAGAAAGGAGGGGGCGGGAAGTTTAACAGATGAAGTGAATCCAATGGGAATGTTGGTTTATGTAATTAAGTTAAATACAATCGTATAAAAGTTAAGAAAAGGTTTTATTTACGACTTTTTCACTTCCTTACAATAAATCTAAGGCCCCGGCTACACTAGCGAGAGGTGATCTGCGTCCAAAACCAATTATTGTAAAAAAAACACGTTTACGGCAATGCCTATAGTGATCGCTAACCAAATATCGCTGGCAAACTTGGATTTTCGCTCTTGTCGTATTGCAAATTGCCTGTTTAGAGTATAACTGTAAACAAAAGTTGATTAAATTATTTCCTACCGCAGTAAGAAATTAATTAAGCTATCTATGAATTGCTTACTAAGACCGCGTCAGTTTTCAATCTTATCAGCAGACGCACTATGTATAAATAACTTTAATTACCCATAAACAACACTATCTCAGCTTCCAGCTATGAAACTAAGTTGCACTTGCTCAAATCAGTTGCCACATTGTATGGAGCATTACTGTATCACAGATATCTGAGAGCCTATCGCGAAGTGAAGTAACTTCGGCGATGCGATAATGGCTTACTTCACATTTAACATCCTTGTTATGTTTGGTTCTTGATGGCGTCTCGGAAAAGTTTCTAGTTTCGTTGTCTAATCGGCTGCCATAGGGTCATTTCCTCTTCTTATCTGATACTGTATGAATTGTGAGTTATGGAAATCACCATTGATAATGCTATGACTCAGTGACTTGAAGAGTCATTTCACTGCATTTGTTTTATTTTTCAAATCTAGCTAACATAGGAAAAGAAATGAAACGTATTCAACTACGAGTACACCATTTGAAAGTGGAGCTTATTTTCAAAGGATACAGAAGTCGACATGAGGCGTCTCCAGGAAGCCGAAAGCCCTGGCTGCCGATCCCAAGTCCAGGGTTTTGATGTTGAAAATCTTCTTCAGCGGGTGTGCTTTGTAGCACCGGAGAAACGAGAGGTAGGCGCGCCTAGCCAATGTCTTTACGACGCCGTTGGTGGCTATCAACTCTTGCAACTGTAACAAATGTAAATATAAATTAATTTTATCATGGAAGTTAACACAAAAATAAAATCAAGTGAAAACAAAGTTTTATAACTGGTCGAGAAGTTGCTAAAATATTAGAAAAGAAAAACAAGTTATGTTTTTTTTGTGTGTATGGCCCGCGCCAGCCAGTGCAGCTAGCCAGTGGAGTGGAGTACTTTATACAAAAGAGGCTGAAATAAAATGCAATCAATCACGAACCAAATTCAAAAACTCTTGAATAAAAGTCCTTTGAGCCAGCGAACTAAAAATTCGGTTTGCTGCCTTTGAGCTGATTTCTATACATACAAACTTACCATATTTTGCACTTTATCGGGTGGATTTTCGAACGCATATTTATCCAGAGAGACCCTTTCTTTTTGGAGAAAACTGACGAAATCCTCCTCTTCGGGCCTTAGCAGCAAAACTGCATTTCCTGTGTTGTTCAGTCCTCTCGCTGTGCGGCCGACCCTATGGATGTATTCCTGAAATTTATTTTATAATTTAACTTACCATGTTATATCATTATTTACATTTGTTTTTTCTAAAGCGCTAACCCGTGTTCCCATCGACAGTTACTTGGCTCGATAGCTCAATTTGTAGAGCACCTGCACGTTATGCAAGAGGTTGCGAGTTCTAGTCCTGTCCCGAGCGTTTTTTTAACCTTAGTAAACTACTAAAGGCCTTTGCATCTACGTAATGAGATGATTTATACAGCGTCCAGTGGGACCTTCACTCACACTAGATGGGTGAAGAGACCATTCGGCGCTGCAGTGCCTGGGACATTGTTTTAGATGATGTAGGCTTGCCCAGCACCTATACCATCCTGACAGCATAGTCGGCCTAGCCCACAGGAAAGACAATAACCCGCGGCTTAGTTGGCTCCACACGTATTGAACCTTAGTAAAAATCTTTTGCTAAAGTAGCATACAAAAAAATATTGAGGGATGACAAATTATTCGGGACTTAAACTCGCTACGCACGATTTAATCGAGGTATCAAGTAGCGCCATCACGCTTTACGTAGTTAAACAAAGCCCAGATGTGGAGTAGTCGATAGCGGGATCAAAATGTTTCTCGCGGTGTCATGCCGTCGCGGCTGAGTTACCGAGCTATGCGCTTCATCTGTAGAGATGAACTGAGTCTATCGAATAAATGGTTTCGGTGGATACTTGTCTATTATTTCTGCTTTTATAATTATCTAGTTGTGTTACAAACCTTAGGGTCAGTGGGCGGGTCGTATTGCACAATCCAGTCGACTGAGGGTATGTCCAGGCCCCTAGCTGCCACGTCAGTACAAAATAGGGCCCCGCTTTTGGCTTTCACGAAGGCTTGGAACGCATCTTTCCTTCTGGACTGACTTTGCCTACCCTGTAAAAAAAACCTTGTCAGAGCTGACATAATTTACTGTCAACAAAATCTACACTTTTTGTTACGTACTCAGTTCAATAACTTCTGCACCTAGAGAATAAATTATTCTTACACTTAAACTTTCGTAAACACACATAGAGAGACCAAGTAGAGGCTGACCACGTCACGGCATCGTGAGGGCCGTCCCTACTCCATTGTTAAGGTCTCCGAATGAGAACCGAAACTAGTCGGCTGTCCCGACAGAAATAAAGTAAGTAAAACCGTTTACAACATACAATTTTTTTAGACGGATCATTGCGGCAAAACAGCCAGTCGTTGCCTCTAATTACCCCTTCGATTAGGCGTGAGGATATGTCCGTCACCCTTAGGTTCCTATAAAAAACTTACATGTATACTTATAACAGAAGCTTTACAATGGTGCCTAAAGAAGTCGTAATGGAAGTCGACAGATTTACACGACGAGAAGAAGACCATGACTTTCTGTTTCTTGCTCTTCTTCAGCATTTTGAATAGCCACGGTATCCGCAAGTCCATTGGGCATATGTAGTAACTGCAAACATTAAATGTACATGTATAACTAAAGTCTATTTCTAGTGCAGCTGGTGTAGCATGAAGGGTCATCGAGAGAAGTTGGGATTTGGTAATTTTTTCTACAGGGTGCGCTCTAAGTCGATAGCGAAACTTTAAGTAGGCTGTCTACTGATCAATACAAACAACTTGTGCTAGGTGGCGACAAAAATGGAGCGAAAAAAATATCAGCTGTTTCATACATTTGGCGCAGTACTGAGTCGACCTTTTGTATGGAACAGCCGATATTTTTTTCACTCCATTTTTTTCACCACCTGGTACAAGTTGTTTGTATTGATCAGTAGATAGCCTACTAAAGTTTCGCTATCGACTTAGAGTGCACCCTGTAGATTATAAAAAAACCGGCGAGTAGACTAACTACCTGGTAGGGGAGCATACCTTCAAGATACAAGTTTTATCCCACTAACGGGTAGCGGCATCTCGCTTCACGCGGTGAAATAAAGGAAGATGGCGATAGCCGATGATTGGATAAAACTTTTATCGTGACATTGTGCTCCCCTAGCTGGTAACTAAGCAAAGCAGCTTGATACGCTTATGTCTGTCCTGCTATAGGTTGTCTCAATGTGTGACAAATAGTATCATATAGCCCAAAATATTATTGTTATTGTCAGTCTAATCAACAAATGAATAAATATAATCCATGTCCATACTAACCCTTGCTGTAGGCCTGATACAGTGGACTGCTCTTGATCGGTAACGGCTATCAAAACAGGGTTGCTCCTAAGGGCAAGTCTGGCCAGGTTCTTGACACTGCTGTCTATTGTTGCACTGAACAAAACTGTCTGTCTCGTCTCTAGAAATAAGCGCATAATGTAATGAACAAATGTAAATCTCGCCTACTAGGTCTGGGCTGTTTTTTTAAAAATATATTCACTTTTGTATTGTTTTTTTTATTGTGAATTTTGAAGTCCTAGGTGACACGCTTAGATTGGGGATTCTTAATCCATGCGACTGAATAATTGAGCAAAGGCTTATCTAAAACATATCCCAGGCGCTGCAGCCTACGAAACCCATCCAAATTCATTGGGTAAAAAGATTGTAAGTAGGTAACTCTCACACCCATCTATCAGTTGTCTGGTAGAAATTGATTTTAGACCTTCAACTAAGGGCTTTGCATCTACGTAATGAGATAGTTTATACAGTCTCCAGTGGCACCTTCACTCACAATAGATGGGTGAAGAGATAAATCGTTGCTGCAGTGCCCGGGACCACCACCTAGACATTAGGTCACCATAATTTGTGTCTACAACAATATTTCTTTGTACTTTATTTAAGATGAAATACGTCTCACAACTAGCGCCGCCAATGAAAAAAAATCATATTTTTTTTTGGGTGCGTTTTTATCAAAAAACGCTCCTGCGATTTCTCAACGCGAGGCTTAACTATTTTTAGGACCTAAGGTTTGGATTCCAGATCCTAGAACTTAAGAATAAATCTAAAGTGGCCACTTTTGGCGAAAATCGATTGCATTTGTAGGAAATCCAATCCTTAGGTCCTAAAAATAGTTAAGCCTCGCGTTTCACGTTGAGAAATCGCAGGAGCGTTTTTTGCTCAAAACGCATCCAAAAAAAGATGTTTTTTTTCCATTGGCGGCGCTAGTTGTGAGACGTATTGCGTCTTAAGTTTCTGAAGAGGCTGTAGCAGCTAGTACTGACTTGGCAACATTTTGATGATTCCACTGATGTGTTGTTCAAATCCAGCCTCCAGTAACTTGTCTGCTTCGTCAACAATCAAACACTTCAAGTTTCTACAGCTCAACTCTTTTGTGTTCTCTAGGTGATCCAGCAAACGGCCTGGGGTGCTGACTATTATGTTTATTCCTGTAACATTTGTCATGTTAAATCTAAATGTAAAAGCATGTTTAATTAATAATTTTAGGCAGTTTTTTTGTCGTTTGGAGCACTTCACATCAAATTATTAAACTGCCAATGATACTCCGTTGCTCAGCCGGGTAACCAATTGGTATAACTTCGGCTCATAGACGCCCTGAGGGTACTGGATTTTTTTTTACGCCAATCGGTTAATGGTTCAAAAACCAAAAATAAGGCAAGAAACTTTACAATGTAACTAGTTGGAACAAAGGAGGTAATGCCAGACTTAGGAACAGTAAAATTACCTTTAGAGATCAGCTTGATTTCCTTCAATTTCTTCTCACCGCCCACTATTAGTGCATAAGTCAAGTCTATGCTAGCCAAAAGCTTCTTGAGGACCTCAAACGTTTGCAGTGCCAGCTCTCTCGTAGGAGAGAGGATTATACACCCAGTACCTGGAAAGGAATAAAAAGTAAGTAACTATTTTATTTTTAAAGAAATTTACTCATTATTGTTTTAGTAATCCTACCTGTTTTACCTGTTAATCTCCCATGCGAGTTTTACCTGAAATGCTCCCAAAATAAATTTAAAGTGATCTGCTAACCAATGAATCGTAGGTTTACTTACCATGCTTTCTGTTGAAGCCAAGTTTGATCAATCGGTCCACGACAGGTATGAGGAATGCTAGGGTCTTCCCACTACCGGTCTTGGCGGCTCCAATAAGGTCCTCACCCTGCAAAAGGTGGGGCAGAGTCTGAGCTTGTATTCTCGTGGGTCTTTCGTAGCCCAACGCGTCTAGTGCGTCCAGAATGCTGCTAGCGACTTTCCCTTGCAGCATAGAAAAGGTTGAGTGCGCTATAAAGTCTTCTATATCCATTTTGAGACGGGATTTAATTAAACAAAATAGTAAACATAACCTCAAAGCACAAAAAACGTACGAATTGACGTTTTTTTTAGCTGTCAAACTTAGAAATGGCGAGGATTTTCGGACAAACAGCCAAACTCATAAAAAGTTCTTATCTCCAAAATAGGCGCTTTCATTCCAAAACCCAAAGGAGCATGCAGACATCAATTTCTCAGAAACATAATTTATTTTTGCTTTTAATTATGAAAATATTGTCATCAGATTATAAATATGAGGGCAGGGTAAACCGATGAACCTTTCGAGGTCATCCTTCCAACTAAAAGTAGATAACAGGGAGGAGAGGATAGATAAGAATGCATTGCATTTGCATGGTCTAGCTAGATAATATAATATTGAGCTTGATAATGTGCTCGGTCTCTTTAGTATTCTAGACCTTATGTCAGCATCCAGTGGCTACAGTATTAGAAAGACTGTAGTGACACCTCCACTCAAACTAGATTTCATCCAATCAACCCCAGTAATACTGTAAAGATTTATACCCTTGTTCCATTCCGACCAAGTGGTTGGTTAGGATGGAACTCAATGAACCCATTTGTTCCAATCAAACCAACTGGTTGGTCCGATCCCTAACCATATTTAATTTTGTGAAATTTTTTCGTAACGGACCAACTTTGATTTCTGATGGATGACTGCATGTACTCAACTTGAAATTTTTTTGTATGGTGGGTACCTCACAATTTCTATCACCTACCCACCCACCCATACTCCTACATGCACAGTAGGTAGGTACTAAGATAAAATACAAAATCAGTGTGACAAAAAAACAACTTTATTTAAATCACTTGCTTACAACTTTTTTTGTTCTCTGTAATGATTTTATTTTCATCCTTTCTATTGATCTACAACAGCCTTACATCTGTGGAATGTGTATTATGTTGTTAAAAATGGTTTTATTGCTTCAGTCTTTGCATAAAAGCATTTTATGATTGCCAAAAGAACAATAAATTAAATAATCATAAAAATAACTAAATGCACCTGTACTGAAGTGTGAAATTCCACATTTAATATCTACTTCGCGAAATCCATTTAATTTTCCTACTTACCTACAACTATGCTTATGTGAAATAATCACAAATAAGAGAAACTATGAGGTTTCATTGAATGAAATCACGATCAGAACACATTTTTCTTAGGAATAACATGTTTGACTTGACTGACTAAAACTGTATACTTATGGTGACATAGTGTGAAAATTAGATCAATTAGAGTTCTCACAGCTCGTCGTGCGATGTGTTTTGTGGCTTGGAATCATCGCAAGCAGCTGGGGTACTTAGTTCCATTTTATATTCACAGCGGAATGGCTCAGTCACGGACAATACTTTAGTTTCCAAGCCGCACTGTATGTGAACAGTAGTTATTCTGTTAGGACCATTCCAACAGACCATACCGTTGGTGTACTTCATGGCTTCATATTGATTATCTAGGTCTTCCGCCCACTCTCCCCAGTTGCCGAGGCCAACCTCTGAGCCACCGTTCTTGGACTTCTGTGTGACTTTCTGGAACATGCACAGCTTGTAGATGTATTCCTTGTCTTCATACTCAAAGCACTGCCCCTCTAAGGTAGCAAACTCTTGGTGGGAACCATAGTCCTTTTCTAGGTTTTCCTTGATACTTCTGATGTTTGATTCAATCTCCCTAACCTGCCGTTCAGCATCGGTCAACTGCCGGCGAGCCTCTGAAGCTTCATCGACTAGTTTTTGTGTCTCTGGGTCGTATGTTTGCTTCGTTTCGGGCTCAACAATTTCTTCTTCTTCATGAGGCAGATCCTCAGTGTTTTCTGCATCAAGATCGTCTGTAGGTTCATCAGTATCCAGATCCTGTTCCTCTTCACCATCATGTTCCGGTTCCTCTTCATCAGGGTTTGCTGGTGGACGGAACATGCCCTGATCCATCATGAGGAATGGCTTCAGCAGAGGCCAAACATGGTCAATGAAATACTCCAAGTCGGCACTCTCATTGTCATCCAAGAAGTGTTTCACTTCGTCTTCAGACACTTCCCCATCCTTATCTTTATCAAAAATGTTTCTAACTTGTATCTCAGGAATGGTTAACTGGCCGTCATTGTCAGAGTCGTACCTGTTGAAGTGTTCCGTAGCCTCCTTGATGGTGGCCTGTGCCTCCTCTTCAGCTTTCTTCTTTCTTTCATTTTCTTCAGCCTCCCTGTACACTTTTAGCACCTCATTCTCTTTAGCCTCCAGCTCATCCTTGAGGGTTTCCTTCTCAGACTTAATTTTCTCGGCTTCTTCCTTGTCCTTTTCTAGTTGGGCGAGTTGTTCCGCCATTTCGTTGCGTTTCTTGTTGCCTTTCTCCACTAGTTCTAGTCTGAGCTGGCTGCCTGCCTTCAGTAGTTCAGCTTGTCGGTGCGCCTCTGCGCGCGCCTCCTGGCCCAGCTCCTCGCAGGTGTTGCTGCAAGCGCCTGGCGCCACGTACTCGTCGGTACCGTCGCAGCAGTCGCACACTCCATCATTCACGCGAGAGCTCGGGATATTCTGCGCTCGGTGGCCCGCATTCGCGCAATGGAACACCCCGTTCAAACAGGCCGGGGTGCCCGGCTCATCGCTACCATCGAAGCAGTCGCAGTAGTCGTCATTCACAAAACTGAAGGGTATCGAAACTGTACCGTCGAAACAAGTGAAGTCCTTTGTCGGCGAGTAGAGCGGCGCTTTCGATAGCGAAACCCCGCGCGGACGGGGCACGTCCGACTGCGCGCATATTACTAGGGAACTGATAACCAATGTGAACGAGTAAAATGGATGGATCCATTTAATATAGACCATGATTGTTTATAAATTAAATTAGCAAACACCGGTCGCCTGCGACGCGAGAAATGTTGGGAAATCTGAACTGAAACGTGTAGAAATAACTGACAGCGATGACGTTTCCCAATCAAAAACAAGCAAATGCAAAATCGAAACGCAAAGTTGTTTTTGTCACAGAGTAAGTTCGTTCTGTCTTCCATAGTTGTTATTACACTGCACACGCTTTATCATGCGAATAACATCATGTCTCTAGATTTTGTCTCACTCTTTTCATTTGTTAAAAAATTGCAGGAAGAAAAAATTGCAGACAAGCGCGTGTATTGTAAGTAAAAAAAACCAATTCATTCGGTCAGAACGTAATCTGTGATTGTTTCGTTCATTCAATAAAATAAAAAACAAAATGTCAAACATCAAAAAATAAAATAAAACGCAGAGGATAAAAATAAAAACCGCAAACAAAAACAATCACAATTTGCTGTAGTTGTTCGTAAATAAGGCTTGATTATTGTGTTCGAGGGCGCTTTTGTAAATTTACTTACTTAATACAAGTGTTACTTCGAAAGGTGAACCTTCGCAATCATGGATACCATCCTCGAGCAGCAGAGGAGCTATCATGAAGAAAGGGAGCGTACCATGGACGCCATGGTCAAGGAATTGTTGCAGAAGAAGACTGGGGTATGATATAGTTTTCTAACAAGCACTGACTTCTGTCCGTGTATTCATCAATTTATATTTTCGTTGGTGCTGTTTTAGGTTATCTTCAGTGTTTCCTAACATACTCAACGTTCTTGTTCTTTTCAGCATCGTGAAACAATTAATGCAGATCATCGTTTGAAGAACTTGCACGACGTAAGTACAAAAGCTGAATTTTTGATTTTTATAATGTAGACCACTTGATCTATCGCCCAGTGCACAAGTTGTGTTTGTGAAAAATAAACCAAACCTTTGAATAAAAACATTTAATTTTTAATTCCCAGAGATACATTGAGAGCACAATGAAGCTGAAAGAACTGTACGAAGACAAAGACGGTCTGCGAAAAGAAGAGATTGCTGCCCTATCAGGACCCAATGAGTTCCAAGAGTTCTACGCCCGTCTGAAGAACATCAAGGACTTTCACCGGAAACATCCAAATGAAGTAAGTTTGAGAGCTAAACACATTAATTTTATTTTATTATCCTAGCTTAGCTTTTGGTGCCAGGTTTTGCGTCAACGCTACTGCTGTAAATACTTTCTCGTGTACAATTAACAGTAAAAAATTACTTACTTTAATTTTTCTTCAAGTTGGTAAAAATGGGTTCAATATTTTGGTCATAAAAAGGCCAATTAAACAATTGAACAGAACTTGCTTCCTTTAAAAACATGTGAAATAGCCTAAGGATTATGTTAAAGTAGCTATGGGCCAGTTTCACAGATTTTATTCTTGTCTTTCAGATTTGTGTTCCCATGTCGGTGGAGTTTGAGGAGTTGGCCAATCTGAGAGAAAATCCAGCTGAAGATTTTACTAGTAAGTACTGTGAACTTTTAATTTTTATAGCAATAATTTTTAATGTTTCACCCTGCAGCTTTTGGAACTAAAAATGTTAGAAGTTTTAATCTTGATTTTACTTCTGTCATGAACATAATACTTATCTTTCTTTTGTACACACCCTTACACGCTAGCACTCTACTCGGTCACATTATGGGTGACTTTACAACAAAAGTGTACACTCTGATGTGCTATCGTGTGTACCATAATGCATTCTGTAATTGGATTATTATTTATTTCAGCTCCAGTTGAATTTACTGATGAGGAAGGCTATGGAAAATACTTGGACTTGCATGAATGCTATGAAAAGTACATCAACTTGAAGGGCATTGAGGTAACTATTTAATTTCCATCCTATTTGTGACTTGTTGATAAATCTGGCTTCACTTACACAGGCTCTCTATCCAGCTTAGAATGGCCTCTTCACTGTCATGTGATCCTCCCAACCAAAAGCCAATGTCCATTTTCAGCCCACTTTCTTTCGCTGTCATTGCAAAATAATTAATGGAAAACCAAACAAAACAATTTTATTACCTTTTCATCTGTCTCTCGACTTCTTCAGCATTTATTTCTTTTATTGCTTTTAGCAATCTGTTTATCTTTGTAAAAGTTTGTTTTTTAATTTTTGATGATTACTTGCCCTGAAAGGTGAGTCCAGATATCTGGCGTATGAAGTGATCGTCTAGATAGCCTCAAGTTATTTAATAAAAATTGATTCCTGAGAAATTATTTAGGAGGTGTATATTTACGTTAAATTATTGAGCTCAATATTTAACTGAGCACTTGATTAGGGTAAACCTAAGGTCTTCAGGTACTTCCTGCAAGACCTAATTCCACTAAGGCCCGTGACATCAATCACAGTTTAAACTCAATCCATAGATTAAACCTCGCATTTTGTATGAAAGTTAATCGTCAGATAGGGTTGGAATTTTTTTGGTTTAAACTGTGATTGATCTTACAGGCCTAAGTAAACAATATTCTTGCAGAAAGTCGACTACATAACCTACCTGGGCATATTCGACCACCTGTTCGACATACCTCGCGAGCGCAAGAACAGCGAGTACCGCAACTACATCCGTGCGCTTCTCACCTACCTCAAGGATTACGTGAGCCGCGTGAAGCCGCTCCTGGATCAGGCGCAGGAGCTGGGGCTGGCGCACCAGGACTTCGTGCGTCAGTGGGACGCGGGCGCCTTCCCCGGCTGGCCGGTAAGCAAGAAAAAAAAGATAGTGTCTTAATAAGGGCTAGGCCTAGGCTGTAACCTTGTGGAACGCCATCCATCTGATGTTCTAATATGGCAGTTTGTATGAAATATAAATTGATTCGCCCCAATTAGGACGGTCGACGGTCATATCGAAACTTAAAATAGCTAGTTCTGTTTTTTTTATATGTTGTTAGGACCACTACCAGTAGCGTTTACCCAAGTTTGCAACTTCGAAAGATGTGCTAACTTTGCAACAACATATAAACTAGCCGTTAGTTTGTGATTTTCGCGATTTCTTGTGTTAGATATGACCGTTAGATTGATTATTTTCATTCCAGAAAGAGACAGGCGGCGCGCTTACCAACGTCGGCGCCCACTTGGACTTGTCGGCTTTCTCGTCGTGGGAGGAGTTGGCCTCGCTTGGCCTTGATCGGCTCAAGTCGGCCCTGATGGCGCTCGGCCTCAAGTGCGGCGGCACTTTGGAAGAGAGGGCTCAAAGGTAAATCAATTAAGATTTTTTATCACATATATTCCAAAAGACCTAGCTCGTTTTTTTTTTTAACCCTTGGCAATGCACTGGTCTGTGCTTATGCCATTATCAAGTAAAAGGTAGGGAAACGGGAACCTAGCTCGTTCCTCGCAAACAGGGACTAAAATAGCTTTTTAATCCCGGAGGGACAAAAAGTGATTTGAATTTGGAATATGGATCTGTAAGTAAAAGTTTAAATGACTAAAGCATCGAGCGGAAGATTCGCTGGACTAAAGAGTTTACAGACAACATTGAAAGAGATCAACAAAGTGGACTCAGTTTTTAAATTAGAGTTGAGCATTAAGAACTGCATTATGAGTGAAGCAACCATTAAGTGACTACTCAAACGGCTCAAAGGCTTATGCAGCATACATATTCTTTGTACACTCACAGTTATTATTTTCCTTGCCTGAAACCTTACAAACTCAGGCATTGTTTCTATCGGCATTCCTCTTTTGATCATGACTGAACAATGGCCGCCAAGAGCCGATTAAAAAAAATTGCTTTCCATACTAAGATGTTGACTGCTCTTTCCAGACTGTTCAGCACAAAGGGGCAGACAGCCCTGGACAAGTCGCTGGTAGCCAAGAAGGGCGCGAGCAAGACCAAGGCGTCCACCCAGCACCGGCACAAAGACATTGGTGCCATCGAGGCGCAAGTTTACAGGTAATTTATTTATTACTTACATAAAACAGTTGGGAAAAGATAGAATGAGCAGAGTTATTTAAAATGGATGCTGGTTCAGTTACTCAAGTAATAAATGGTACTGCTCTAATCCCTGCTCTTTATTTTTTGCTCTTCTCTTCCATCTTAGCTCTGTTATTGGTATCGTCTCCGGAGATTTCGCATTTCTTTCTTCGGTCTTTTTTAGGGTTCCGTACCCAAAAGGTAAAGGACCCTATTACTAAGACTCCGCTGTTCGTCCGTCCGTCCGTCACCAGGCTGTATGAACCGTCACAGTTAGACAGTGGAAATTTTCACAGATGACGTATTTCTGTTGCCGCTATAACAACAAATACTAAAAAACGCAATAAAATAAATATCTAATGGGGCCCCCATATGTGCAACAAACGTGTTTTTTTTGCCTTTTTTTAAAGATAATGGAACCCTTCGTGCGCGAGTCCGACTCGCACTTGGCCGGTTTTTATTATGTCTATCTCAGTCTCTACAGGGTGCACTCTAAGTCGATAGCGGAATTTTAAGTAGGCTGTCTACTGATCCATACAAACAACTTGTATTAGGTGGTGACAAAAATGGAGCGAAAAAAATATCTGCTGTTTCATACATTTGGTGCAGTACTGAGTCGATCTTTTGTATGGAACAGCTGATATTTTTGATCAGTAGATAGCCTACTTAAAGTTCCGCTATCGACTTAGAGTGCACCCTGTAGTCTTCGGCGTTCCTCTGGCTATAAGCAGATTGCAGCATTAAAATCATGATCAACCCTGCCCCCAGATTCGCCAACCTCGTCTCGGCCGAGCGCAGCGCGACCGCCGAGAACGTGACGCGTCGGCAGGCGCGCGCGGCGGGCGAGCGTCGCGACGAGAGCGGCGACGAGAGCGACGCTCCCAGCGCCGACGACCTGGATTCTGATGATGACACCGTGCCCTATAACCCCAAGAACCTGCCTCTCGGTTGGGACGGGAAGGTACGTATGGCTAAACTGTTCCCTAGACTCTACAGGTTGCCATAGACAGAGACTGACATAGACTGACGACGACACCGTGCCCTATAATCCCAAGATCCTACCGCTGGGTTGGGACGGGAAGGTTAGACTAATAAGGAATCCTAAGTATGACACAAATTGCACGTTTCTACCTTCAGTGGTTACGGCTTCACGTTGTCTGTCACTCGATATGTCATTCAGTCACGCTGTTTTGTTATCACATGCGTCATCAAGGATGTCGTCAGAATTTGTAGGTTGTAGGCACTCGTTCGAGGATTGGTAAGACAGTAAAACACTCAAATTGGTTCAACATGCTTTAATTGAATCTACGTCGGCCGCACATACACAGACAGGAAGAGAGACACGACAAGAAAACCAGTCTGGGACTAAATCCGTTACAACTTTCCATTGTTGCCACATTTACAATGGACGGCCATTTCGATGCTTTGCTTCGCTCATGACAAAATTCTTTCCGTCTTTTCTTATGTCTGTGAACATACAGAAAATAAAATAACCCGCCATTCTCATCCACAGCCAATCCCCTACTGGCTGTACAAGCTGCACGGCCTGAACATCAGCTACACGTGCGAGATTTGCGGCAACTACACGTACAAGGGCCCCAAAGCGTTCCAGCGTCACTTCGCCGAGTGGAGGCACGCGCACGGCATGCGCTGCCTCGGGATTCCCAACACGGCGCACTTTGCCAACGTTACGCAGATCGAGGACGCATTAGCACGTGAGTTTTACGCCCTCTTTTAGGGTTCCGTACCTCAAAAGGATAAGACGGAACGATTATAGGATCACTCGTGCGTCTGTCTGTCTGTAGCATTAGTTTTTCAACTCGGCCAACAGATGGCGCTGCACAGCCCTACGGCGCGGATCGTGGTATGGATTTTGCCTTATTCTTGCAAAAACGTACAAGATCTATGCAGGTAGGTATAGGTTCTAGAGTTTAGCATTAACGGGTTTTAGCGCCACTTCGAAATAAGCAGCCTGCCTTACCAATAAAGTGTCAAATTAGCACAAATTTTGCTGCTAAGGAATTTAAGACCAATCTTATGCTCCTTTCTAATGCTATCCTTTGTTCGCAGTGTGGGAGAAGATCAAGCAGCAGAAAGAGAACGAGCGATGGGTGGCCGAGAACGATGAAGAGTACGAGGACTCGCTCGGCAACGTCGTCAATCGGAAAACCTACGAGGACTTGAAACGCCAGGGTCTTTTGTAGATTCTAGTTGTGACGTAGTAGGGTTAAGATTTAGTGAATAAAATTATTTTACCGTGTAAATTGTGTTTTTGTTTTATTTAGGTAGGAAATAAATGATGCTAAATCAGCGCGAAATAAAAACGAAATGAGTCGCAGATTCGATGATTGACACGATAGAACCAGGGTCTCAAGTTACAGAGGCAGTAGTTTTGCGAGAGGTTTACAGTTTTTAGGACAAAACCGCTTTTTCTTCTACAACGTTGAACTTATCGATACACGACTGCGGGAGTGCGGGCCGGGCAGATGAGGGCTGATGGCAATGACGAGCAGTTATAGGCTGAGGGCAATAAAAAACTGTTCTTTTAGTGAAACAAAAGGCTAAAACGAGACGAGTGAAAAAAAACGGATCAAACGAATTTTCAGATTAGGGATAGATTTTGAGGCTATTGAAATATTATCTTAGTCGAAATCGAGATAAACGAGGCACATCCCTATAAAAAAAGTTAACTAAACTGACAGTTCTGTAATTTCGTTCATTCAATTAAACATTTTTGCAATTTGAAAACATTGTGGGATTATTGAATTTTTATCGAATAATCGGAATTTATAACTAAAAAACGAACTGCGATGATCTAAAACGTTTATTTTAAGTTATTGTGAAGTGCCAAAATGCCTGAGAAGCCGTGCAGTCGCATTTTCAAGGGGTCGAGAGTTCTAGGTTATGTTAGCACGCATGTTCCCTTTGTCGCTCGTTTCATCAAGAGACGCGGCGAAACCCTGCTCTGCACCAGTGTAGGGAAGTGGTTCCACACCTACGGATGCAATAACTTCCGTCTGCTGAGCGTCAGCGGCGAGCACCCGGGTCCAATAACATGTATGACCGGTGATAGCTATCATGTGTACACAGCTGCTGAGAACACCATATTCGCCTGGAGGCGAGGCTGTGAGATTAAACACGAGTACAAGGGACACAACGCGCCCGTACACTTGTTGCTCCCCTTCGGACCTCACCTAATTTCCATAGACCAAGACAATGTACTGAAAATTTTCGATATAAAGGAAGAAACGCAGTTCTTGGAGCTCGGCTTTGACGAGAAGCAGTTCAAAATATCCACGCTGTGTCACCCGCCTACTTACTTGAATAAGGTGCTGCTGGGAAGTCAACAAGGGCAGTTACAGCTATGGAATTTGCGAACATCAAAGCTCGTCTTCACATTCAAAGGCTGGGGATCAGCGGTGACCGTGACGGAGCCAGCGCCCGCTGTGGACGTCATCGCCATAGCATTGGCTAATGGAAAGATTATTCTATACAACCTGCGCTTTGACGAGAAAATAGTAGAGTTCACACATGATTGGGGGATGGTTAGCAATTTATCCTTCAGGATGGACGGAGTTCCCGTGATGGTGACGGGCAGTACTGAGGGCCATATTGTGCTTTGGGACTTAGAGGAGAAGCGCGTGATGTCTCAAGTGGAGTCTGCACACTCGGGTTCTGTTGTAGGCCTGCAGTGCCTGATGTCGGAGCCTCTTATGGTGACAAACTCTGCTGATAACTCACTGAAGCTGTGGATCTTTGATATGCCTGATGGTGGGGCTCGGCTTTTGAGGAGGAGGTGAGAGTTCTTAGATTGTTTGTATTTTTATTCTTACAAGAGTGAAACTATAATTTATTTAATAAATCATACATTCAACAGCACGTAGACGCTTGTTACACGTTCGTTTTAAAGTAGCCCGTAACATAACTGCACATGCTGTAAATAAAGTGCACACGTGTCAGGCGATTGTTAATAGAACGCGACTACGCGATCATCGCAAGTTCGCGCGTGTTTTGGTATGAAGCGGCGATCAAACATACTAATGTCAAATACGTGTCTTATTACACATTCAAGCGATGCGGTCGCGCGATTACAATTTTTGTTTTCTATTGAAGTGACCACGCAATGATCGCATCGCTTACTGGCGCGATGATCGTGTAATCGCGTTCTATTAGGCCACCACCTAAGGGTCTACTCTGTGCTGTCGACTGTACAATCAATAAAATTATTCTTAAACTTTTCTTGCATTATACATATATAGTATTTCCTTCATTTCAAGATTTCTTTTTCATTTTCTCTTTATGTCATACTCAAGCGGGCAAGTGAAATAGAAGGCCTGTCTCTGTTGAAACTCAACAACAAATATGTACCTATGATATTTTATTTTCCAGGGAAGGACTATCCTTGCCGCCTAATCTAGTCCAGTACTGTGAGCCGACTGGAGAAAACCTTCTCGCAGCTGGTAGTGACAGCAGCCTCCACATCATGAATACCGTCACAGAGACATTCAACAAGAGCCTGGGCAAAGCTTCACATAACCGCAAGGCCTCTAAGAAGAAGAGTAAGTCAAAAAAGTATACTTATGTTCTGTTGTTTCAAGCTATTTTCATTTTGATACGGGATTGTGTCTGTTTTTCAACAGATAGATATATCACAGACCCCAATGGGTTACTGTACCAATCTAGTCAGTAGAAGTGCCATTTGTTGCTGTATAAAGCATTTAAAAGTGCAAAGGCTTCATAAGACCACATGGTCCAGATAATGTTTTAGCCTGTTTAGTTCAGGGCCTCCTTAAAAATTTCAACAACGCAATTAAAAGCCATTAAAAGTCCCTATTATAGTACCTCACAACAACCCTAACCCCCACAGAAAGACTACAAAACGACCACCTCATCCTACCCCCAATCGTGAGCCTGAGCTCATGCATGCAACGGGACAAGCAGTGGGACAGCATTGCGTCTTTGCACGAGGACCGTTTCGTCGCCACGACCTGGTCGTACAACAAGATGCGGATGGGAGACCATAAGCTGAAGCCTCCAGAGGTGGACAAGGGCGCCATAGCGACCTGTCTCACCGTGACGCACTGTGGGAACTTTGTTCTTATTGGTAAGTTACAAAACTAACCTTTCTATTTCATTACCACGAGAACCAACTGAGCGATGTAACAAGTACTTTTTCGATATCACTCTCTCTGCAGTTTAAACACAATAAAAATGTTGATGAGACTGAAATTTGGGATTTTGGCAGATGAAGTTGTGACAAAAAATGAAGTAGTAAGTAAGTAAACAGAAATCGTAAAAGTCCCTATTTGGCAACGCCAAAAGTTGCAGGTTCAAGTTGACTCGAGCGAAATTATTTGTCTCTGAATTAATCTTTGTATGTTTACTTAGCACAGATTAGTGTTTAAATTTTTAAAAACAGTATCATCAAGCAAACCATCTGCTGGTTGCTTCGTATGCTTCTTCACGCCTCCCTATTGATTCGGCAAGTGAGACGAGTCGAGAAAAAATCGATATCGAATCACTACGCCTCCCCCTCACGCCTCATCTCACAATCTATTGCATGGTTTCCGCAACGATCGACGTCTCAACTTGCGCCTATTTTGCGTCAGGTCTGTTGCATACAAAAGCACTAAACAATGAACCCCCCACAGGCTACAACAACGGCCAGGTCCACAAATTCAACATGCAATCGGGGATCCACCGCGGCGCATTCGGCGGCGACCGGCGGCGAGCTCACAAGGGCGCACTGCGTGGGATCGAGACCGACCTCTGCAACCAGCGGGCGGTCAGCGTCGGCGCCGACGACAAACTGAAGTTCTGGCACTTCAGGACGCGTGAGTTACATATTTTTCAGTCAACCGATGGCGCTTAACATGTAGAGCGCCGGCGTTTCTAAAGAAAGACCGGCGGAAAGGGGCGAGCATGTTAAGACGCAATAGGACGCACAACTAGCGACACCAATGAAAAAAAAATCATTCTTCTCTTTTATTTACCATACCAGTGCTCTACCAATTTAGTAAGTGAATGCAATATTACGGATTGTTCCTTTCTTTCAACAGTTCCGTATTTAAGGCCCAGTGGGACACACAACTAGCGCCGCCAATGACAAAAAATCAAATCTTCTTTTTGCACGCGTTTTTTGCTAAAAACGCTCCTGCGATTTCTCAAAGCGAGGCTTAACTATTTTTAGGGCCTAAGGTTTGGATTCCAGATCCTAGAACTAAAGAATGCAATCGATTCACGCCAAAAGTGGCCACTGTTGGCGAGAATCGATAAGTTTTTTGGGCAGTGCCACTGCTTCGTAGACCAGAACTCATAATCTGCTGAATTATTGTTGTTCTGTTGTTTACAATAATGAAAAGAATACTATGTTATTGCCGCGAACGAAAAATCGCTGAACAAAAATAGCTCAGTTTAGCTACAAAATGTAAAAAACTGTGAAAATTTTGAATTTCCCGCCACGTTGCTATTATCCCACCTGTTGAAAGAAAGGAACAATCTGTAATATTGCATTCACTTACTAAATTTGTAGAGCACTGGTATGGTAAATCAGGGGTTGCGGGTTCAAGTTCTGACTCTAGAACACATTGTTTGTTTCTTATTCTGGTGCCTCTTTCCAGAATTCCTCTTTTAAATTCACATGCTAACAGTACACCTTTCCAGCGAACACACCCTACCACGTGTTGCGACTGGAAGAAGCAGTAACCAGCACAAAGTGTCACAGGGAGAGCGGCCTGCTAGCGCTTAGTAACGAGGACTTTACCATCACCCTTGTTGACATGGACACCACGAGCGTTGTGAGAAAGTTCGAGGGGCACCGAGGGAAGATCAACGACATCGCCTTTGATAACCAGAGCAGGTCAGTTCTTGGACATTAATCTCGCCTACAAAAAAGCTCCAGCGCTTCTATTCTCTAAGACTAAGAAATCCACTCAACCATTGAGGATCAAAACACTCGAAAATAGCCCTTATTGAACTAAACAATCTTTTTTTTTACGTTTATAATCGGTTATTTTTACGTTGGATATTTTAGAGAATACAGGATCAGTAGTGCCTGCTAGGGCAGCACAACGTCCGCTAAAATGATTTTTATAAGGTTAAAAAATTCGCTCGGGACAGGATCTTTATAATTTTCCCTAGCACGGTAACCCGTGCTTTAAAAAAAAGAAAATGTAGTCACGATAAAAGTTTTAGCCCACTATCAGGTAGCGGCATTTCGCTTTACGCAGTGAAATAAGGAAGATGGCGCTAGACGATAATGGGATAAAACTTTTATTGTAAAGTTATGCTCCCCTATCTGGTATATAAATATTTTGATGGAAGCTTTGTCCAATACTACCAGCCTCTCAGTATAGGAGGACTAGAAAGACAAAAGACATGCGACAAAAGAAAGCCAACTCCTCGAGCTTAGATAACTCGATTAAGTAAATGAGGCATAAAATACAGGGAAATTCTGTAGGTAATACAGGCGCATTTTATGCCTTATTTACTTACCTGATGTTTTGGCTTAGTTGGCACATTTTGACATGGTCTTTCCTGACAGGATGGTGTAGGTACTGGGCAAGCCTACTAATCTAAAAACATGTCCACAGGCACTACAGTCTAGTGAGTAGTGACCAATTTTTTTTGTGAAGGAAGTGTATAACACAACATTATTGTTCGCAGATGGCTGATTAGTAGCTCCAACGACTGTACAATTTGTACCTGGGACATACCCAGCGCGCAGCTCGTCGATGTATTTTCGGTGAGCATCAATGCATCGGCATAGAGTACAAAACCAATTAATAGTAGCTCTGCTCTATCTTAGGACCCAAGCATCAGTTAAGAGGGCGTTAGAGCACCATTTTCCCATACAAACGTAGTTCCGGTTTAATTTCTAAACTACAGGCTGGATTTTGCTGAAACTTTGTTTATATCTGTAGATGACCAATACAGAGGTTTGCAAATAGTTTTTATAATAAAAAAAATAGCCTGAAAGAAATTAGAGCGATGCGTTTTTCGCGCCGAAAAGGGGGTTACTTTCAGCTGTTATTTACTTACATTATTACACTGTCTATTGGAGTGTAACTACCTTGAGAACATCAATAAAGTGTTGTACTTGTCAGAAAAAAAAAGATTTTTGAAATACCTAATAAAATGTAGAAATGGCAGCGGAACTACGAAAAAAATTGGGAAAATAGATCTATTACATTACAACAGCTACAACTAGATACTCGCGAAAGGACACGAACACACGTAGACTCATACAGCCGCATTGCCTCTCACTTTTCCCGCGCCCCGTCTCGCTCCGGTTGAAACAGCTATAGAAAACAGTGTTTCACGCGCTTGGCCGTTACTGAGTTCCCACGGTCCTGAAGGGGGCTCTTAAGCCCAGACTTATGATAGTTTTTTTGCTAAGCCAAGACTTTCATCATTTTTCATCAACTGTCCCACTGCTGGGCAAAGACCTCACCATTTTCCTCCACCCATCCTTATCTTGGACCGCCTATTGCCATTGCCACCCCGGCAAAAACGTTGTGAGGTCGTCCCGCCGTCTGCCGCGGCGCCGGTGTCCGTCATGGGTGATCTAGTCGGTGACGATTTTCGTCCCCCTATCCCTATCTGCCCTTGTATTCTCTAAAATATCCACCGTAAAAATAACAGTTTTAAAATGTATAAAATAATAATGTCCATTTCAATAGGGGTATTTTTGAGTGTTTTGACGCTTAAAGGTTGAGTTGATTTCTTAGAGAATAGAGGCGCTGGACTTATGCAGAATCAGAATCAGAATAACTTTTTTTTATTCAATATGCCATGAATAAATTATTTACATTGGACGGCAAAATATTATCTAAAGTGAAGAAAGTATATAAATCCGAAAGTAGAGAAAGTAATTATCAGTAATTATCGAAAGTTATCGAAAGTAAGAAAGTAATTATCGAAAGTAGGGAAAGTAATTATCGTAATTATCAGTTATTACTATTTAATGTTAACTTTCTAGCTACTTTTTTTTCTCCAGCTTCCCTAGCTCTGATCGTTCTTGGAGAAGAAGCATGGTAAAGAATGCGGCAAACTTAGCCAGCAAGTTTAAAATTAGTTGTCTCACACATTGTCGCCCCTAGGTGGAGGAGCCGTGCACGTCTCTAACCATGTCGCCAACTGGCGACTACCTGGCGACAAGTCACGCGGGCGAACTGGGCGTATTCCTCTGGGCGAACAAGCTGCTCTACGAGAAAGTCTTCCTGAAGCCCATAGATCGGAACGCCGTGCAAGTGCCCAGGCTAAGTGAGTATTTTCTGTGTGTATTGTATTTTAGGGTCATTTTGCCGCGCATCGTTTGCGAGGAAGATGCGAGAAAGTTTTCCTGAAGCACATAGATACGGACGCCGCGCAAGGCTAAGTGAGTATTTTCTGTGTATAAAAAAAAGTTTAATGGTTTTTTAGTTTGAAAAATATTTTTGCTAACTTTTAGAATCCGTCTTAAAAAAAATTATACTACCCTTGGCAAGTTATATTTTAGGGTCATTTTGCAGCGCATTGTTTGTGAGGTAGATGCGAGAAAGGCAGCTATGGATATACAGCATTTTTCTACCCAAAAAAGAAAATACCTTGCAGTGTGGATACGTTCGGGATAAAACGCCCAGAGTGTGAGAATGGCATTTGCCCCACCTAGGGGCTTCTGTAACTTTAGTAACTCCAATCAGCATTTGGCTTTTTTGGGCGGCGAGCAGTGGGCGGGCGTTAACTGCGTGTGTTTTTAATGTAATTTATGTGAGAATGGGCAATGAGACTGAATGCGACTACAATTAAATATCGTCATCGAAAGCAGCAACAAAATGCCTTTTTAAAACTTGACGAGGCAACGCACGATGTTTATTTAGAGTTGTTTATATCAATAAGAAGATCGACCCCGTAGACCGAAACCATAACAACCCCTCTACCCTTGACGCATTTTTCCAATACGGCCGCAATGTGACGCAATTTACAAAATTTTATATTTTACAAATTATGACTCATTTTGTGTTTTTATTGAATTAAACAGCCTTACCTTTGAATAAACATTACAAAGTATTTAAAGTCAAAGCATTACTATGCGAATTCAAAGAGAAATTCATTTCAAAACTTTTTCAATTTGATCGCAATAGCGTCAAGGGTAACCCCCCAGGACTGTAACTCGTTGAATAGTAACGCAATGAGCGAAGAAGCTAATCCGCTGGTCCGTGATGAAAATGGGCAAGTCGATTTTCATTTTCATCCTCGGAACGACGTTCAATTGAGTTGAAATGTTCACTTATCGAGCGGGAGTTTTGTTGAACGCCCGACTGCAAGTATCATGCAAGATCACGTTCGCGACCTTATTCAAACAGTTAGGTGGTCGTTATTTTCTTCAATAAAAAACATATTTTTACAAGTAACCAGCTTACCCGATAGACGTTTGTCCAGTCCAATGAATTCATCCAAATATCCAGTGAAATAATATTATTTTTTTCGGGAATAACCTTACTACGACTATTACAACAAAAACATACAAAATATCCGAATTTACAGCTGTTCTCAAGTTATACGTTTTAACAGGAAGTTTGGAAACTAACCACGTTGGATCAGTAAAGCTAACTGATATTTCTTGTCTTGACGCGATTTCAAAGTTGTAAATAAAAATTCGTTGCACCAGGTCTGTAGGTACCTACTTCAGTGGATCGCACGAAAGTATTAAATTAAACCTTGCTAAAACGTATTATTGTAAAAGCGCACTCGAAATTAAAAAGCTGACGGCCTTAATAATTCTGGACTTCTTTTTTAACCACTTTTCGTATTTCTTTGTTCAACTCAATGTAGACCAAACAAGGCGAATCTCAGCCGGACAACACGCACACACTTGCCACTGTAATGTTTAATCGAGTGAGGGCAAAGGGTTCCAGCTCCTATCAATTTTGTGTCTTTTCTATTCGCTTGTGACTTTCTCTTCAACTTTATTGTGTCACCCGAATTTGGGGACGGCTTTACGACGCGCCATTCAATTTCTATGTCTACTCAATTTCGGTGGTCAACACGTCGCGTTGGGTAAATGCTACCGGTAGGAAAAGGCTCTGTTTATGTTCAACGCTCGTTAGCGGCGCTGGTCTTGTACGAGTGTAGTGTGCACGCATCCTTAAATGGGCCTTGTCTAAAAAGTTTCAAGAACTATTTTCGTGAAATGTATACCATTAGAAAGAAAAAATTAAAAGCCTTTACGATTTTACACTTTGTGTAGTGTATCGCCTATTGACAAAACTTATATGGAGAAGTGTTTTTTATTTTGGAAAGTTTTTTGGAATCACCACTTATGGCAAAACTCTTTGGGGCCTAAACCACTTAACTTTCAGAGCTTATTTTGTAGGATAAGTTTTATTCAGCCTTTTTGTAGAGTCGGGTTTTAGAGTGATTAATTTTATTTTAGCTATAGCGATGCTTCGAATTTTGCCTACGCCGTAGAGGGTCTACATAACGTGGCGTAGATGTGCTACGCTATGTGTTCCTGCCAATATTACAAGGAAAATTACGGGTCAAGGCAAAGTATCTCTTTTCTTACAGTTAGCTCTTTACTCAGTGACAAAAACTATGCTACATTACGGTGCCTGAGTGTGACAGAGTGTTTTGTTACTGAAACAAAATTGTAGTCTTTTTGATGAACGGTCCCTGTAAACGAGTCTAAAGTCTAAACAGTCTTATTTTTAGTTTTTAAACTCAATCGTATTATGGAAATATGTTATTGCAAGAAAACCTTTTGCCTCGTGTTGTGTAACATTTTTAGACAAGGCCCATTCCGCCAACTTTTGCCCCTTTCACTCTAAGCTGAAAATAGCCAGTCATGTTGAAAAATTGCACTCCGTATAGAGTTTCGAGCTGCATTCAGTTATTCATTTCGAAATACAGAGCGGCGGCGAGTAAACAAATAAAATAAAACCAAATATTCATACACCACTTTCGTTACTCTCGCCAAGTTTCCTGGCGCGGACTATGCAAATGACCCCGCTCGCGGTTCGAGCTAGTCGGGACTTTACTAAACTCGAGCAATTTTCTCCGTAGAACTCCCGACGACGGCGCCCGAGAAGCCTGATATAGACGACATCGGCACGATAGATCTGGGCGACGAGCCCGAATACAAATCGCCGGCGCAAATAAGCGAGGAGCTAATAACGCTCTCCAACCAGCCTACCTCCCGCTGGCTCAACCTCCTGCATTTGGACATTGTCAAGAGACGGAACAAGCCCAAAACGCCGTTCACCGTCCCGAAGTCCGCACCGTTCTTCCTACCGACAATTCCGAGTCTAGAGCTGGAGTTTGACTTAGATAAGGGCTCTGAGGGAGACAAGAGTACCAAGCTGCTGATACCGGAGGATCTCGCGACGCTCACTGCCTTCGGAAAGAAACTAGTGGCGAGCAAGACCGACGAGAATTACGAGAAGTGTGTCGAGAAGCTGAAAACCCTTGCACCGGCCGCCATCGAGGCAGAAGTTACTGTCATGGCCCCCGACGCCGGAGGAAACGTCGATGTCATGAGGCAATTCCTTCTCATGATAGGCGTCATGATGAAGAGCAACCGCGACTTCGAGCTGGCGCAATCGTACTTGAGTTTGTTCCTCAAAATGCACACCAAAGTGATCTCCCAGAACAAACAACTCAGAACCGCTCTAGACTCGATCGAAGAAGCCGCGACGCAAGCCTGGGCCAAACTACAAAACCATTTGATGTACAATATCTGTGTTGTTAAAGCGTTAAAAGATATGTGAAGTCAATAAATCATTTTTGTACATAAACGATTGCCTAAGTGCGTTTTTGTTACAGCGATTACCTACAAATTGTTATTGAATACGAATACAAAGTAAATGAGTTAATGTAACGCAGAGCATAAGGTGTAATATATCATGCACTATCTCACATACATATCTTTAGTGAAAGGGCGGTACCCTTGAACAAAATCAACAATGGGGCATAATGGATGATTCTTCTTGGCCCGTTATTGTTGGGCTGAATAAGAGGCTGCGTAAGTAGGTAAGAGGTTTTACTATTTCTGAAGAGATTTCCTCCTCGGCAGCTGTGTAAACATCGAGCGCCGGCGAAATTAAAATAACAGTAGGTAAAGAAATAAATAACTACTTACGTGGAAACTAAACCTTCAAAGGAAGTACCCAACAAACCTATAAATATAAAGAAGGTCAAATGTAACATTGCTCAGAAAAAATATATCTTACTATTTAGCCTCAACAGAATGACGATGATATTCGAATGATTGTCAATAGATTTATCTAGCTATAGTAGATTAGGTTTATATGTAGAGGAAAGTAAATTAATTCAATCTAGAACTTATTTAACGAATCCAATCTACAGGGTGCACTCTAAGTCGATAGCGGAACTTTAAGTAGGCTGTCTACTGATCACTACAAACAACTTTTACCAGGTGGCGAAAAAAATGGAGCGAAAAAAATTTCTGCTGTTTCATACATTTGGCGCAGTACTGAGTCGACCTTTTGTATGGAACAGCTGATTTTTTTTTCGCTCCATTTTTTTCGTCACCTGGTAAAAGTTGTTTGTATTGATCAGTAGACAGCCTACTAAAAGTTCCGCTATCGACTTAGAGTGCACCCTGTAGTAGATCAATCAGAAGTTGCCACTCAATTTCTAGTGGCAACTTCTGCGATTTCCTAAAATCATCATCATGCCCTATTGTGAAATTAGGTAAAGTAACTACCGGCATTCAAACCAGGAACCTCTATGGACAATCAATCTTTCTGACTACCATGCATCGTTCTCTGAAATCATCATCTACCAATCAAGCAGGTCCGTGAAGAAAGTTAAATTAATATAAAGATACGTCTACTTATCCAGCGAACTGTGGATAGCTTCCATGACTTTTCATTACGGAGTCACGCAAACGAAATCGTCGACAAAGTCCCTTCATTCACTCATAAAAAGACAGGGGCAAAAAAGTAAGCTACTCTACTTAAAATTGCTTTTCCGCAAGTATGTACACTTTGAAAGAGGCTTTACATTTCTGTTTGCCGATGATCCGTCGGGATAGACTTCGGAGCGCTTATTGAATATTTTTCTAAGGGAATTAAATCGCGGACGATTGGTTGAGCGTTTTCGAGACACGCGCTAATGGCTGGCTTCATTTTCGCAATAAGTATTCATTTCGAGGTCCCCCGCGTTCTGGGGAGACCGGGAGACGGACGGTTTGTGCGACCGTCAAATGAAAATCTGATTGTGCTTCTTTTGCATTATGGAAGGGAGATTATTTTTTCAATTTCCTTTTAGTTCTTAAACTCACTGAGTAGGGAGGTAAGTAGCTCTAGTTATAGGGTACTACCCAAGCCTTTAATTTGCAGATCCAAATTTACCCAAGCTAGGTTTCTAGTCATATCTTGGGAAACAACTTTTCATCAGAACAAAATAGCCCAGCTACTTGACACCGCTAAATTGCCTTATTTTTCTTATGATAAAATAAATGAAGACTGCAAAGACAGGCACAACCTATAAGTAGGTACCTTAATTACCTACTTAAGTAGACTCAAACAATCGATTTTCGCGGGAAAACTTTGAGTCGTTAATCCGCTGTAAGTAGGTATTTGAATACATTCTCGGTTAGCTAGCTACGAGTACCTTCCCCCACACTTTTCCCCTCTTACTTGGCTTGGCAAGCCGTGAACAATAATCTCGGTACTACGCATTGAATTGAACACATTGGAAAGTCATTCCGACGTATGGCGCGACATCATTTGCAGGCGCTTTAGAAAAATGGTAATTTCCGGAGGGTGAACATGTGGGCTTTTATTTATTTCGTTGTCGGTTCCACCTCCAGAGCGGAAGTCAGCGGGCCTCGCAGGTGTGTGGTCGGGGGAAACTACTGACTCACCTTTAGAGCTTCTATTGCTTGTGTAGAGCAACCTAAGTGGCACTTTGGTCTTCAAAACAAAAAATAGGTACTTTCCACGAACGGATGAATTGAGTATTGGATATAGGACAGAAACGGAATAATGCCTAATGAATCCAGCATAATAGGTATTCATATCATAGAGATTCCGATTTGTCGTGCTGTTACAACCCATACCTACCACTGTATTTCTAAGAAGTTAGATTCTGGCAGTCATGGCGAACACCCGTTTTTGTGTGACATAACAAATAAATAGTGTATTAGTGACTTTTGTGGTTTCCTTCAAGACAAACGACCCGGCCGCCCTAACAACTGGTGTCAGAAGTGTCATGACAGGAAAGTCTTAGGTATCAACTGAGACTCTGTCATCCGAATCCAAGGCCGCGTTTCGTCAAAGTGATCGACAGTAAGACTCCACCCAAGGTCGAGCCTGCATCAGCCGCACACTAGCTCCGAGTGATCCGACGGTCAGCCTCCGCTCTGTAGCGTGAGCCCGCGATCTGCACACACAAACCAGTTCCTGCCTGGTCGACGGTAAGCCTCAGCATCAGCTCGAGCCCGCACCACTTACAACCATCTACAGATCTAACTCAACCTCCATCATCCAAGGAAAGAATCCCTCAACGGCAGTCTACAATACAAAGCTCTGTTTAGTGGAAAGTTCCACACCGCCAACTGTCGCCGTCTCCGTTATCGCTTGTACTTGTAACCAAGGCTGTAAGTCATTGGACACCGACGTCCTGTGCTTTCTGCGTGCCGCCTGCCGGCATACACACCTACCTACACGTGACATCACCGGGTATGAATGAAACTCGTTGTTATCGTCGTCGTGTTCTTGTGAGTTAAAATTCAAGTTTTACATTCAAGTGTCTCAGTGTTACTCTTTCAGTGCTATTTTTACAAGGTTTTACTATATTTCTATGCTATTTTACATTTTACATTTTTTACCAAATTTCTAATTTTGTGAGCACTTGTCTAACATTTCACAGCGCAATTAATGTCCGAATTTAAATCTGACTCCAAAGACGTCAGGCTAGTATCGGAAGATAACGTTTCTCTAGAAGCCGAAACCGCTGAATCTTCCTCTCATTCAACCACTAAAAATTCTATTAAAGCTAAAATGGCAGTCACTCTTAGTGTTTTAACAAAATTTATAAAAGGTTACAATGGTGACAAAGAGTCACTCGCTGCTTTCATAACGAACTGTGACAATGCTATGTCTCTAGCTACCCCCGAGCAACAAAATGTGCTCTGCAAATTTATACTCTCTCAACTAGAGGGTAAGGCTCAAGTAGCCTGTAGCTTAAAAAGCTTTTCTAAATGGGATGAAATAAAAGTTTTTCTTAAATCAACTTTTGGCGAGAAAAAGCACGCCACACATCTTTTAGTGGACTTACAAAATTGCAAACAGCTTCCTTCAGAAGATGTTACAAAATATTCACTGCGTGTTGAAACAATATTGACACGCATACAGTCCGACATTCAATATAACTGCAAAAATCCCGAAGAGCTTCCTGGGCGAGTAGCAGCTATGGAAGATCTGGCACTTAATACGTTCATGCTAGGACTAAGTAGCACAATTTCAAATATTGTGAGATGCCGAAACCCTGCAACTTTAACAGAAGCGATACAGCACGGAATTGAAGAAGAAAAACTCTTCAATCTAAAGTCAAAATCCTCTCACCGCTCTCAGTGCTCTAAATGCAATAAATCAGGGCACACTTCTTTTGAATGCTACAAAAATAAAAATTCTCAGAATTTTCGATCTTTCCACGTTTCAACCCCAAGCACCTCTCAAGGTCAAAATGCAAACATCAAACAGTGCAAATACTGTAAAAACTTGGGTCACAATATTCAGGAGTGCCGGAAACTCCAATATAAAAATCGGCAAAATGGCAATCAAAATGCTCATCAAAGTCAAGCCAAAGTGCATGCTCTGCGTAATGACTCAATTAACGATTTAAACATCGAATGATTTCGGCTCAGTGCCTACCGAAATCATGCTCTAAAAATGGCACAAATAAAACCTCTGATTTTGACTCAATTCCTACTAAGTCCCAAAACTTAAACTCACCTCGGGCAATGCCCCCGAGTCATGATACACCTCGGAAAAAACCGAGTTCATCTCAGCTTTCACTGAGTTCTCTGAATTATAAAGAAAAATCACTGAGTCCACCTCTGCCTCAAGGCGAGAGTTTTACTAAGTCCACATCTCACGTGCCGCAAAGCGAAAGCACGTCGAGTCATGCTATTTTGAATCAAACTACAGCTCGAGAAAATTCGAGTTCTACTAAGTCTACCACGTCAAATGAAAACACAACTCAGGAAAAACTGAGTTCTACTAATTTTACTACGTCTAAAGATACATCTCGCAACAAGTCGAGTTCTACTACTTTCACATCCCGGCAAAATGAGCCGAGGTTCTTAAAACAAAGGTCACTGAAACCTTCTACTAATTTCACTGAATCCAAACAACCTAATGACTCTATTCCTATGTATGACTACGAAATTGTCTACAAGCAAGGTCGTCTCAATTCTAATGCTGACGCGTTATCACGTTGTCCAGTCAATGCAATTAATTCTAATTCCCTGCTAAATTCAACTTATGAGAAGTATTACAAGAATCAGTTTGCTAAAAAACTTTCAGATTCCAACACTGTCATTGAAGAGCACACTGAAGCTCTACAGCTGACTAAACTGAAAGCAATCACATGTCCAGTCTCATTAGACTTTGACAACTCTATGCCTTATTGCGAAGAGATATTGTCGCAACTCGACAATTCCGCTGACTTGGTCAATGCTGAACGCGAACCTTTTACTATTCAAAGCGTAAATGATAAAAATAAAATGTATTATTTTCTATACACAAAGGTTCATCACTATGAAGAGACAAAGTACAAGGACATCTACAACTTGTTGATCAAGCTTAGAGATCTTATTCTAAAAGATAACCCTGAAACCACTGAACTCGCGATATCCGACTTTTCAGACCCATTTTCCAAAATTTCATACACCAAAATCTATAATATGATTTCTCGTATTTTTAATAATACTAACATCAAAATTCACATATACAAGAATCAATTGATCTACCCGACTCCTGTCGAGGTCCCCAAAATACTAAAAGAAAACCACGATTCTACTATCGCTGGTCACCCCGGGTCAAAGCGGATGCATAACAGAATAAAAGCTGCCTATTATTGGAAAGGCATGCGTTCTGATATCGAGGATTATGTAAAAAAGTGTAAACTTTGTCAGGTCAATAAACCTCTACGTAAATCAAATAAAGCTCCTATGGAGATAACCTCTACCTCTACGAGACCATTTGAACGATTGGCTCTCGATATAGTTGGTCCCCTACCCGACGCTGGTTCCCAAAATTTTAAATTCATCTTAACCCTGCAAGATGACCTAACTAAATTCTCAAACGCATACCCCATGGTCACTGCGACAAGTGACGAGATAGCTAGAAACCTCGTACACTTTATGTCTCTGTTTGGGTTTCCCAAAACAATACTCACCGATTTAGGTACTTGTTTTACTTCAGATTTGTTTAAACAACTTACTGAAATTCTGAAAATCAAGGCTCTATTTACTACTCCTTATCATCCACAGACCAACGGAGCGCTAGAACGTTCACACGCTACATTGAAGGAATACTTAAAGTCCTTCGTGAACGAAAACCAGAACGACTGGAATTGTTACCTATCTACTGCAATATTAGCATACAATACCAATCCTCATTGTACCACTGAGTTTACCCCATACGAACTTCTGTACGGTTACAAACCTGTCATTCCAAATTCCTTATACGAGACCTCTAGTAATGCTACCTATAACGAGTACATTCGCGCATTGCAATACAGAATGCGTTTTAGCCGCGAAAAAGCTATTGAAAACATCAGAGCTAGTAAAGAAAGGTCAAAACAATATTATGACGCAAACAGTCGCGAAGGAACATATAAAATTGGTGATATGGTTTATTTAAAACAACACCACAGGCTTAGAAAAGCGCTTTCCCCGATATGGAAAGGCCCTTATAAAATTATTAAAGTACATAACAAACACAATGTAACCCTGCAAGTGGGCCGTAAGCATATAAAGCACCACACTAACGAAATAAAGCCCGCTAAATCTTAACCTTTTCTACTAAACTTATTTGCGATACCTAGTATACTTAGCTTAGTGATGACAGATTGCACTGTGCTATGTTAGACAATATATTATTAAAAATGTAAGAAAACTACTATATAAGATTTTTAACTTTAAGTTTTTATTTTTAAAAAAACTACTCTACGTGTGAACTTGTCTCGATATTTGTTAGTAATGTTATTCTAATTGTGAATCAAAGCTCCTTATGGAAGTTACAATGACCGTGCTTCCTCAGTGTAATGCAAATCTATTATTTGAAAAAAAATTGTCAAAATCTCAAAATTTACAAATGGTTATAGTTACCTGTTAAATTTGTAAAATACAGTAAATACTACTCGAGTTCCACTTATGTTTTTACCATGATAATATCTCTGTTTGTTTTATAAGTATAAGTCTTATGTCCTATATTCCAGATGTAATCTTAAATTTAAGCAAATTTGTTATAATAAGTACTACATTTTTAATTTTACTTTTTGTGTCTTAATTTTAAGTTCTAAATGACTTTCTAAATTTTTGTTTTCAATGTTACTAAATTTTTGTTTCAACTTCGCTTCATTTTTAAGGGATGAAGCTCCGTCAAAAGGGGGGAGCTGTTACAACCCATACCTACCACTGTATTTCTAAGAAGTTAGATTCTGGCAGTCATGGCGAACACCCGTTTTTGTGTGACATAACAAATAAATAGTGTATTAGTGACTTTTGTGGTTTCCTTCAAGACAAACGACCCGGCCGTCGTAACAGTGCGTGCTCTCAAAACATAAGAAAAAGGAAGGAGGTAACTCATGTTTACACCATACTGCTCATTTGATAGACAAAATAAAAAGACCATAATTTTTTTTTGCCTGTTGAAATGTGTCAGAAACTCAGAACCGTCAGAATCACCGCTTAGGACAAAATCCCTGCATGGGGGTAGACGGCGAGAAGGATTACTTCTTGTTCTAACCTTCTGGTAGAACCGGGTTTTATAGTCATAAATTTAATTTTGGCTATGGCTATGGATGCTGGGTTCACTACGGCTTTCCGAATTTCATTTGGCCTTGTTACACTTCACATATGACGTATCATCCAATGTCACTTTAAATTAGACTTCATTTAAGCTAGCTACGGCTTTTGCTACGGCCTACGGCGTAGCGAGGTCTACGTAACTTGGCGTAGAGGTGCTACGCCACTTGCCTTAGAATCTTACAAACAAGGCAAATTTTACGGATATCTCTTTTCTTACTCCGCTTCTTACTCCGTTCTCCATGTCCGAAGTTCTCCATCAGATCTTCGTCAATTTTGTATCGGACCTACCTGACTTATACTCATTCAAATAAATAAATAAATCCTCTGATATAAAGTTGTAACGGTCTTTTAACGGGATCTCACAAAAACATGATGTTTTAGACAACGCCATAAGTTTTCAAGTTGAATGGAATCTGGTGAATACCTCGGTACAAGGTACCTACGACAAGAATTCTAAAACACAGTTCATCGTTTGCGAATTGAATTGAACCTGTGAGCACAGGGAAATGAGAATTGTCGTCCGTTCTTTATTACCAACGTTTCGTTCCACGCCATTTAACATTTTGCTCGTAGAAACTTGGATTTCACTTCGCGGTCTGTCTGGCTGGGCGTCGCTCTATCAATTAAATCGATGAAAACCTCGGTAACCTTAAAAAATCGAAATGTCTTTAAGTAAGTAAAAAAATACCCTATAATTATTTATCTGACTAAGAAAGGACATGAGATTTAAATATAAAGAACTTAAATGTCTCAGCATGTCTTCGAGACTTAACCTACTTATTCTTATTATACCCTACTTTATAGCACACCAAACACATTACAATACTATAACCTACATACCTACATAATAAAAGGTCGAGCTTATCTCTGTCAGAGATTTCTTCCAGCAAAACCTTGCGGGATCGGTAGGTACGTTTTGAAACAAGTAAATTATAAGATTTTTTTTCAGGCAAAAATGTTTTATCCCGAATATGGATTGAAATAATGCAGTATTGCAGACCGATGTAATTTCAGTGTAAAACTACCCATGAAAAATACCCATGAAAGTCAGCCTTTGTAAATGAAATGGGATTCATCAATGCGGGGATAAAAAAAGCCTATACAGGGTGTCCCAAAAAATAGTGTCAAGCGGAAGTCCAGAGATAGAGCACCCCTAGGGGTACCCGAATCACCCCCATGTATGTTCAGCGATTTTTTGAGGTTTAGAAGTTATATGTTTAGATTTTTTTGTATTTTTTTCTTTAATTTTTCTTTTTTGGTAACGTTTTGTCGATAAATTCGGTAAAATAATAACTTAAACTGGAAATATAGAAAAAAAAAACGAGTTTTCGACTTTGTTTAATTATTTTTTCGTGAATTTCCAATGCAGATCATAGTGACAGACGACATAAAGCCTTTCTGCAGTATTTTTTGTCATAATCAACGAAAATAAAAGAAAAAAGATCTAAATTACATTTCTCACAATTCCGGTTTTTCAACTTTGACCGCTAATTACTCGAATAAAAGGCCCATAAAGTGACAGTGTTTTTGTGCTATTCTGAAGGTTCAGGTTGTAGGAAAGTATTTGAAATCAATCAAAAATTCTTCAGACCCCTACTTTTTTTTCTCCCAATACTAACTTATTCGATGATGTTTTCTCTAAAACGGCATTTTTGAACTTTGGATCAAAAATTGCGGTATCTTTTACAAGTTTAAAGCTGATCATTATTTTTTTGGTGATAGATCTAAGACTCCAATAAAGAAAAAAAATATTTAAAAAGTTTAATACAAAAAAAGTTAAAAAATAAAAACCAATGCTAGGTAATTCCAAAAAAACCTTAAAAGCCTCATAACTTCTAAACGTCAAAAAATCGCTGAACATACATGGGAGTGATTCGGATACCTCTAGGGGTGCTCTATGTCTGGACTTCCGCTTGACACTATTTTTTGGGACATCCTGTATTTCGACGCTTGGCTGATATTACAAACAGATTAGCCATTCAGTGGAGTTTTCTTTAAATACATTCCTGAAAAACGATTTGGATTCAAAATACAACTTCCCTGATCAGATCATTCTGTTGCTGAATGGTAGACAAGCCACTGTATACCTATAGGTATCATCTAATATTCTTATCACAAAGTTTTTTTTCTGATATCATATTTTTTTCACATCTGTGATGTTGTTTTCATGAAAAATGCCGCAATTATCTTCTTTGACCATAGGTACATAAAACTACGTGCAACGTATGAAATAGTTATTTGTTATGCAAGAATGCAAAATTATTGTTTGCGGCGAGTGCTTGTATTGAAAACCGAGCTAGCGAAGGTTTCTAAAATTGAGCCACGAGCGTAGCGAGTGGTTCAAAAAAAGAAACCTGAGCGTAGCGAGGTATTCAGAAGCACGAGACGCAAATAATATTGCATTCGTGCGAAACACAAAACTTTTCATCTCACAGAAGCGAGGAAATGACTTTGTTAGCCAAGCGGGACAAACTCTATAGACAACTACTTACAGGCAAAACAGGTGAGTCAAATAAGTTCCTTTTAAAAGCATATTTTACTGTAGTTACGGCTGCCGCACTAAAGTTTTGAGCTTCGTTGGTATTAAAACCATTCGTTTTATTAATAATTTCCTGAAGTTTATTTATCCAGACACAAAAATAATGTAAATAAAAGAATGTTTTTTTTCCGGGTGCATTCTGAACTTTTACCATATAAATTAAAAATTTCTAGGAGATAAAAAATGAAATTAGTAATATCGTTTGAAGAAATGTATTTAACAAACCAAAACATAATTATCTATTTGATAAAACAGAAGCGCAGCATTTTTTTTTATTTACTGGTATTTAAAAATAAATATGTGTACAAAATATTGAAAAGACTATAAGAAGAAACCGCGTTTCTGAATGTTCTATTCCGTGACTTTACCTTTTTGAAAGATGCTTATGCACCATTTACATTCACAGTTTTGTATAGAGAATGGGCACGAACAATCGCTTTCGCTGAAATACGCGTTTAAACGAACTATGAATGAGGTTTTATTTTCCATCGGGATCTGGCATCTACTTAAACGGCCAGTGTTTTTTTCTTTTTCCAAACAATAGGGCGCGGGAAAGACTGTCCCGGCGTCGCGTTCAAATTTTAAATCCGGCCTTTACACGATCGTAAGTTACTAGTAACAGCAAACTTTCCGAGCGTGGGAGATGAAAAATCCTACTTATATTATAAATGCGAAAGTTTGTGAGTGAGTGAGTGAGTGAGTGAGTGAGTGTGTTTGTTACCTTATAACGCGGAATCCGCTGGACGGATTTGGACGAAATTTTGAATGTAGATAGCTGAGACATCAGAATAACATATAGGCTACATATTATCACGCTTTGGTGCTTAGGAGCAAAATAAACACACAAAGATTATCATATAGTGGCTATTTGTATAAAAGTGAACGACACAACCATTTACCAAAGACCCTCTGTCATCACGTAGCGTTGAGCTATTTACTTTCGTAAATCCATCGAAAACTGAACAACGCTGAATTTTAATGCACCAAACAGGCCCAAATGTGCCGCAAAACTCAAACGATGCACAACAGTGAAGAAGTTGTTTTTAATTATCGCTGTCTTCCGTCACTGTCACAAAAATGGTATATCAACAAAGCAATAAAGGAAAAGTCTACAAGTTTAATTACTCAAAACAGGCAAAAAACATAAGTTCAGTGATAGCTACTTACAATCTGAAAGAGCCAATAAATCCTTACTTTAAAAACTCTGCATCCGGCAGTTTTATCAAAGCTCTTTACAAAGTTGCGGTTGCATCCTGAGATCTATTGGCCAGACGAAATGGGACGTCCGTTGAGTGCATTGCTGATTGCTGGTTATTCAGGGAAGAATAGGATGCACCAGACCTCGAAGAAAAATAAAGATACGATGTTCTGACCAAAAAATCAGCTGTGCGTACTGTGCAAGTGTAGAGTCCCGAGCGACCATAGTCGCATAACATCAGCTATTGATGGTGTAACATTAGTAACATGATCGCTTTATTTCCATTAAGTAAGTACCTAGGACTGGACACTGGACAGGTGCACTTTTACATAATATCATAGTCGCCTATTCATTGTTGACAACTCTGATAGGCTTTCCACATACTTCAGACTGTCGAGAAGATTGGAGCATGTGAAAATCCCTGAACGGCCTGCGTGGTGGTGTTGCCCGCATGAAAGATATGTGAGAAATAGAGCCAGAAGAGGTGTTTTGTTACAATGTTAAACCATACCGACAACTTCGCGTCGTCATACCTGTCCTGATGCTCCACAGTCCAGCTTATCGGATTTCCTGGAGGCGACCCCAGCGCGACGTGTGTGTGTGACACTTTCAACACGAAAGAAGAATAAGACCAACGATTCAAAACGGTTGTTTCAAACTACGGCATCGTAGATTCTAAGAAGACGCGTTGGGTGTTTCAGAAGAGTAGCTCATAGAAAAAAACACTATTCAATGTGATTGAAATACTATGGTTAAGTATCTCCTGATATTATCTCATATTTTCTGGTGTCAGAACCCAATTACTAGTGGTTCGCCCCGAACTGTGAACTCGCGACCCCATATAAACTTAACAACCCCATATCTCGGCAACCCCTCGACCGATTTGGCTCATGTTCGAACTTAAAAATTCTTTTAATTTAATTTACCCGCCTACCAAATTTCATAACGATCCGACCAAATTTACTCAAGTTATCGTCGAACGAACATTCATACATACATACATACATACATACATACATACATACATACATACATACATACATACATACACACAAACGCCGGATTGTTCCAGTAGACTCGGAGAACTTCGCTCGCTTCGCTCGCTCGTTCAATTACTAGTGGTTCGCCCCGAACTTTGAACTCGCGACCCCATATCTCAGCAACCCCTCGACCGATTTGGCTCATGTTCGAACTTAAAAATTCTCTTTACCTTATTTACCTGCGTACCAAATTTCGTGACGATCCAACTAAATTTACTCAAGTTATCGTCGAACGAACATTCATACATACAAACATACAAACATACATACATACATACATACATACAAACGCCGGATTGTTCCAGTAGACTCGGAGAACTTCGCTCGCTTCGCTCGCTCGTTCAATGATCGTTCTCTTTGAAATGGTATGATGCGATTAAATAAAATATTTTTTTTAAAGTTTTTCTCTGTTAAGTAACTTTGTGCCTATAATACGAGTAGGTGACGCTAACTAGCTCTGTTGGAGATCTTTTACAGTTTTATTGAACGCCAGAGAGATGTTGAGACCTGTGACGTACTGCAGAGAATGCTGATAAATATTCATTCACCAAAATGCGCAAGCAAACGAGATGTACACACGACAGCACGTCGACCCTTACACGCTAGCACTCTATTCGGTAACGTTACAGGCGACTTTACAACAAAAGTGTACAGTCTGACGTGCTGTCGTGTGTACTTAGGTATCAAACTACGCATTAGGGCTATCTAACATCGGTAGATGCAGTGTCCACAACGACCACAAAGGCCACAAAGGCACGAAGACTTGGGGCGAGACCAACTGAACAGAGACAACCCAGACTGAAAGTTTGCAATAAGGAGTAGCAGATTAGCGGACTCAAAATAATAGGATAGGGCTAAAAAGAAAAGATAATCTTTGAGTGTTTCTTGAAATGTAGGTAACCCGCGTTAAATCATTTAGACGCCTATAACAGTAGGTATCTGCATCTTTGCTCCGTTCAGTTTGGTAGAAGCAGACAACAACGCGTGGTCCACGGGATCGAAATCTCGGGCCAACGCTTTGATAGTGCAGGGGGTGTGTTTTAAGTACATCATACCTACTAGGTGGTAAAAAATATGCTAGGTACAATTTGCAAAATCACCACGTTTATCCTTTTTCTTTTAGCCACGTGAATGAAGTCGTGGGCACTAGCTATCAACACTAATATTATAAAGAGGAAAAGTTTGTAAGTATGTACGTATGTAGGGGGTAATCTCCAACACTACTCATCCGATTATAAAAAATCCTTCACTAATGGGAAGCTACTTTATTGCTGAGTGCTATAAGCTATGTTTTATTGTGATAACGGGAAAAAAACTAAGTCTGCGCGGACGAAGTCGCGGGCAAAAGCTAGTATATTATCTTTAGTGCGGTTTTATATTTATTATGAATGGATTTTCACGAATGTAATAAAACTTTTTCCCCCAAGGGCGATCTCGTCGATTACCTAACTACGAGTATGTAACTAGGTAGGTACCTAATGTGGTAAATTATAAATGAATTCATCACATCAGTGACCGAGTTCATACCAACGTGAGAGATTTTATACAGGGCGGGCGGAAATCAAGTCGATATTACTCAATTTAAGTGCTGCCTATTTTTGAATTGAATAAGTCTAATTTTTGATGAAGTTCTATTTTTATTTGATCCACTGAATCCGGACTTCGTATATTTGAATCTAACACGTCCATTGATTTTAATTGAGTAGGTATTTATATGATTTATTTCAGCATAATATACTTTCTAGGTACGGTCGGCCACAGTCACAGATACCCCATGGGCAGCTCTTACCGCGGGCGACAATGGAACAAAAAGGGATATCCTAGCGTGTGGCCGCCTGTACGAACTTATCCAATCCAAATCAATCACAACATCTGTTTTAGTTGAATTATCAATATTTTTCCTTGTCGTATTTCGTTACAGGTTTTTTTACACAATTTACTGATCTGACGAGTAGGTAAGTACAGGTAAGTGGTTGGTTGTCTACTTATGTTTCATCAAATCACGGTATAACTTCGTGATTTAATGAAAAAATGTGCAGTGCTCACGAAAGTTTAAGTTTAAAAATATGTTTCTCGTCCATACCTATACTTACCTAGGTACTAAATTCAAAACGCAATGCACAACGCATAACCGTATTGTTTCGATTCACTTATCAAGCTTTTCACCAATGTTACACAACTCATTTTACCTCTCTATTTCATAATCTCGGCGCTAATCTTTCTCGTCTAAACGCAACGTAAACCGGCCAGTCGAGTCGCAGACTCGGCAGCACCCCATCAAGTATTCCGAACTAACTTTCATCCGGCTGTATATTAGTTATGCAGCGGAATTGTTTCACGAAATGTGTGGCCCGAAGCTCTTGTTGACCGTGGGTTAATTAAAAGCAAACAAGTTGCCAGTTTACCTTGTCCTGTCCGGCGTTGCTCCAGGTACCTCTATCCAAGTTTGTCTTTGAAAACTTTGTTGATACAATCGACTGGCTGTGCCGCTTCAGCTGAACATTGGACATTGTATCGCAGATACAAAAAAGGTTAGGCCAGGGGACCGATTCTCCGGTATCGCACTTAAAATAGATAGGTAAATATCGAATAAAATGTACCTACCTAAGTATGTAGATAACATTTCGTTACAAACATTACGTTCGTTGTCGTTCCAGATAATAAATATGTACGAGAAATAGAGTTACTATATTTTATTTTTCTTCTTTCTTTTTTTTCGATTCGGGTTAACATCATTCGGGTTTTATAGAAAAATGGCTTTATTAGGTCCTACGCCCTATGCTCTAAGACCTAAAGGTAGGCCGGGGCACCAATACCTACCTACTTCAAAGTAAAAACATACCAAGGTACATTCTCATCGCGCGCGGATTATAGGTACGTACATAAAGCTATGCAACAACACCCGTATTTATTGCATATTGAATAAAAAATTTGAATCTGAATCTTAAGTCAACTTGCGTTATATTTCATAGGAACTCTACATACTAGTATCAACTTCATCGTAACAGACACGATACGAGTCAAAACTATTATGTTTTTGCGGTTCGTAAGGGCACTTTTCCACAGATTGCAGCTGACCCAAAAGAAGGGGAAAATTGTTCTACGCCGTTTTCTACATTGCCCTACGGAGACACATTCGGCGCTTTGCCTACACATTGTGTTCGGACATTTACAATGTAAGTTTGTACAGACTGGGACCCCAAAGTATACCTTTCTACTTACTCATGCTTTGTGTATGAAATTTAGGGCACCAGAATTTTTCACCTAGGTATGTCTGTACCTACCGCTCAACATAATATGTGGGTACAACAACAAGTTGGAGAGACCATCCGTATGGAACGTTACGTAGCTCCGCTCCATATGGCGGTTTGCCGCCATATGGAGCGGAGCTATACCCACATACTTAGTTATTACATGGCTAATTTTGTTGAAAAAGTTATCTGTTATATTCTTTCTGTTGTGCAATAAAGAGTTCTCTATCTATCTATCTATCTAATTCAAGATTTTAATTAAGCTTAAATGAATGAGACCCAACGCAAAAGAGGGGTGTTATAAGTTTGACCGCTATATATGTGTGTGTCTGTCTGTGCATATGTCTTTGGCACCTTATAGTACGGAAGCCGACCGCATGATCTTCACGTCACTTGATACAAAGATAAGCTCTATGGCTTCAAATAGAAAAAGTTACGCTGAGCTCGAATCAATCGGTCTTATCACTCTGAATTGGCCGAAAGGTCGAAAAAAAGGGCCACTTCCGGTGCAAAAAAACACCCGATTTTACGTGATCTGATACAAGAATGAAACTGGTGGCTTCAATTAGAACTTCTTTCGGAGAAGCAGAAAAACCAAGTCTGTCAGCTCTGGAGTGGCCGGAAGTACCTGACAGACGCCCTCAAAGATCACGATTTTGCTCCAAATTTACGTGATCTGATACAAGAATATGTCTGGTGGCTTCAATTAGAACTTCTTTCGGAGAAGCAGAAAAACCAAGTCTGTCAGCTCTGGAGTGGCCGGAAGTACCTGACAGACGCCCTCAAAGATCATGATTTTGCTCCAAAATTACGTGATCTGATACAAGAATGAGACTGGTGGCTTCAATTAGAACTTCTTTCGGAGAGGCAGAAAAACTAAGTCTGCCAGCGCTGGAGTGGCCGGAAGTACCCGACAGACGCCCTCAAAGATCATGATTTTGCTCCAAATTTACGTCATCTGATACAAGAATGAGACTGGTGGCTTCAAATAGCCCTTGATTAGCAGAAACAGAAAAACCAAGTCTGCCAGCTCTGGAGTGGCCGGAAGTACCCGACAGACGGCCTCAAAGGTTGATGGGGACTACTACATTTACTTCATCTGGTACAAAATTTAATAAGTTGAAAATGATCATGTTTAAATAAAGGTTGTCTGGTAGATACACACTGGATCAGTCAGTTAGTAGAGTGGAGACTCGGACCTGGAAGTGTTCGCCAGAAGGATGTTACTTAGTGACCCGACCACAAGGATCGTTTTTGACATTCTCGGATAGAGATGGGCGGTGAGTAAATACTAAATAGTATTTAATGATTCGGTAAAGAAAATATGAGTATTTATTCGTTATTACTCGTTTTTACTGAGTATATACCCAAAAGCAAGAGTTAATACTTTTGTATGTACTTTTGTTGTTGGTTTACAAGGGCAGCACCATTAACCGTTAAAGCTACAGGAAAACTGTCGGAAAAAAAAGTATTTGAATTGCGAAAATATCATGAATGGCATTTACAGATTTTTAAAAATATATACAGGGTGCAAGTAAATTGGTAAATTTCACCAAACTTATTTTTTCGTGCCATATGATTTTGTTTCTAGTAAATAAGGATCAAAAGCCATGGTCAAAACATTACAAATATAAAAAATCTAAATAAAACTTAAACTTAAACTTTCCATTATACAGGGTGGCGCGTTGAGGCAGCACCATAAACCGTTATAGCTACAGAAAAACTGTCAGAAAATAAAGTCATCAGATTGCAAAAATATTACGAGTGGCATTTACAGATTTTGAAAATTATAGTCAGGGTGCCAAAAAATTTGCGATTTTGACAAAACTTTTTTTTCGTGCACAGTCGATTTTGTTTCTTGTAAGCATCCAAAATAATGGTGAAAACACTGGCAATAATAAAAAAAAAACCATTTCCATTATACAGGATGGCGCGTTGAGGTAGCACCATTAACCGTTATAGCTACAGAAAAACTGTCAGAAAAGAAAGTCATCGGATTGACTTTAATTTTAAATAACGAATAAATTTTAATTTATTAACATCTTTAAAAATTATTAACATTATTATTAATTATACTGTCTATCATTATGTACTTATAATATGTGCATGCCTTAAATAGGTTGAATGTGCTGAGCTTTTAAATATCAACTATTTTAACATCTGAAATGTAACTACCACGTTCAAAGCAATGTAAAAAATATTTATGATGAAACCAGAGTGTAAAAAAAATCGGAGTGTGTGGACTTAGGTCTTTACAGAAATGACAGTCATCAATAAAATTAGTATAGTGCCAACATATTAGATGTTCATCTGTCAATTTGGTGCTGGTTGTCTGTTCCTTGATCGAAAAGAAAAAATGAAAAAATACCCCTTACAATGTGTTTTAGACACGAAGTTCAGAAAAATGGTAAAAAACGATACAAGTATTTAGCACCGTCCGCTTTTAATTTTTTTTTCGATTGCATCGACCAGTATAACTGAACCAAAGCAACAAGCACGCAAACTGGGATGCTTTTTGCGCTTTCGTTCCGTGGTCGGTAAGGTACACGGCCACGGAACCCTGTCAAAACAGCCTGACCACGGCGTTGTCTATTTGTCTATACAAAATAGGATTCATGGCCAGGCGGGCCTGTAACTTTAAATTTCTCTAACTTTGTCATTTCGTTCAACCTACCTCAAAACTCACGAATATGACTATACTCATATTCGTGAGTTTTGAGGTAGGTTGCAAGGACAGCCAGCACCATTAACCGTTATAGCTACAGGAAAACTGTGAAAGAAGAAAGTCATCGGAATGCGAAAATATTACGAATGGCATTTACAGATTTTGAAGAATATAGGTAGTTAGGTATAGAGTGAAAGATTTTTTTTAAAACTTAAACTTTCGTGAGCATTGCACATTTTTCTATTAAATCACGGTTTTACTCACGTCGGTGTAGCCGACTAGTGAGTAAAACTGTGATTTAATAGAAAATTGCAAGAAACGTTGTTTTTTTGGCATAATTATTTTTACGTGCCATTCGATTTTGTTTATTGTATTGATCAAAAGTTACTATCAGACCAGCCATGGTCAAAACATGCCAAGTGCGAGTTGAACTCACGCACCGAGGGTCCATGAAACCATTTTTTTTTATTGGATGGCTGCACGGAATCTTCGTTTCGTGAGTCCGGCTCGCACTTGGCCGGTTTTTATTTATATTGAAACATAGGATCGATACAAGCGATGCTCTATAATCACCAACTCACAAGAAAATGTAGAAACCAGTCGTTTGGATATTTCTTCTTCAGCTTATTTAGCTCATCTTTTTTCCTTTGCTTGTCATTGATGTGGTATACAGACCTTATTGTTATTGCCATGTATAAAAAATAAATCAGTTTATGTCGAACCATCTGACGTATTACTACAGTCATAATGATTTTTACACTCCACACCCCTCGCGCCCTCTACCTGCTAAAGTAGCCATGTGCACCATCATCTAAATACACTATCTACACTAATCCACATCTGCACTATAATATTATAAAGAGGAAAGATTTGATTGTTTGTTTGTTTATTTGTATTGAATAGGCTCCGAAACTACTGGACTGATTTGAAAAAATATTTTACTTTTTACCGCGGGAAAATGCTTCATTTCTACGGGAAAACGCGTTATAGGACAACGGGTAGTAAGAATAATTATCCTTTTTTACATTAACTTCTAAACGGCTGTACAACTGACAGTAAAAATCTTATGACAAGCAAAGGACAAAATATGAGCCACATAGGCTGTGAAGTAAGAACAGACAAACAACTAGTTTCTACATTTTCTTGTGCTCGCGGCACCGCTAGTTCATGACTCCAAAAAAACATAATTATCTTGGCTTGGCTGGAGTTTTTTTTATATGAGCTAAACCAAACAGGGGTTGTAAAATGTTTTACTTTGACATCTGTCACTTGGACTTGTTACCTACTTGTTGAAATTCTGTGTTTTTTTGTTTTGTTTTGGGATTTAACATTTTAGAACATAACGCTGGGCCCATAACTGGGCCTGAAAGTGTTTTTACCCTTGGTGTACCTATCAATATCTTATTAATGAATTTTTTTGTTACTCATTGTGTCCAAAAAATACATTCCGTACAACAGTCCCGAGTAATGCATTAAAGTGGTCATAAAGTCCACAAAAATCCATCAATGGATCTTTTCAATGGATTTTCGTGGACAAAGGGCACTTAACCAGTAAACAAGATAGTGCGGGGGCCAAAACAAATCATTTTGTACAGATATAAAATTACAGTTAAATCTACCGTGTAGGTGCATGACTAGACAGAACAAAAAATTACCATTTTACGTGTTCCAAGTAGTCATACATGGATGTAGAACTAGGCGGTTTTTTTTTTCATAGTAGTCATACCTGTAGAACTAAGTGTAAGTTACGAAGTATCTTTCATAGCCTGAACAGGTAAGATGGTGATACTGTACACCATACACCAAAATCCTGATCTATGAGGGCGTCTGTCGGGTCCTTCCGGCCACTCCAGAGCTGGCAGACTTAGTTTTTCTGATTCTGCTAATCAAGGGCTATTTGAAGCCACCAGTCTCATTCTTGTATCAGATCACGTAAATTTGGAGCAAAATCGTGATCTTTGAGGGCGTCTGTCGGGTACTTCCGGCCACTCCAGCGCTGGCAGACTTGGTTTTTCTGCCTCTCTGAAAGAAGTTCTAATTGAAGCCACCAGTCTCATTCTTGTATCAGATCACGTAATTTTGGAGCAAAATCATGATCTTTGAGGGCGTCTGTCAGGTACTTCCGGCCACTCCAGCGCTGGCAGACTTGGTTTTTCTACCTCTCTGAAAGAAGTTCTAATTGAAGCCACCAGTCTCATTCTTGTATCAGATCACGTAATTTTGGAGCAAAATCATGATCTTTGAGGGCATCTGTCAGGTACTTCCGGCCACTCCAGAGCTGACAGACTTGGTTTTTCTGCTTCTCCGAAAGAAGTTCTAATTGAAGCCACCAATCTCATTCTTGTATCAGATCAATTCAGAACACGTAAATTTGGCCCAAAACCTGATCTTTGAGGGCATCTGGCAGGTACTTCCGGCCACTTTAGAGCTGGCAGACTTGGTTTTTCTGCTTCTGCGAATCAAGGGCTAATTGAAGCCACAAGTCACATTCTTGTATCAGATCACGTAAATTTTGAGTAAAATCATGATCTTTGAGGGCGTCTGTCGGGTACTTCCGGCCACTCCAGCGCTGGCAGACTTGGTTTTTCTGCTTCTCCGAAAGAAGTTCTAATTGAAGCCACCAGTCTCATTCTTGTATCAGATCACGTAAAATCGGGTGTTTTTTTGCACCGGAAGTGGCCCATTTTTTCGACCTTTCGGCCAATTCAGAGTGATAAGACCGATTGATTCGAGCTCAGCGTAACTTTTTCTATTTGAAGCCATAGAGCTTATCTTTGTATCAAGTGACGTGAAGATCATGCGGTCGGCTTCCGTACTATTAGCTCTCAAACGGGGGAACCGATTTGGATGCGGTTTTATAAATTTGAAAGCAGATTTTCTAGCGATTGTTCTTAGACATGTTTTTATCAAAATCGGTTCCAACGTTTATGAGATCTTCTAATTTTAAATTAAAATGTTGGGATAATATATATTTTTTTATTTCGTAGTTATATTTTTCTAGGTCGCGACGATATTCCTAATTCCAGACCTCGATATACCTACATAATCTCGCAACCATAGAATTATGACATAAGTCTGTGCTCGCAACTATTTACGTACGGTCGGCCACACTAATTAATTCATTTCTGGTGTACAATAAAATGTTCTCTCTCTCTAGGATACCCCAAAAGGGGTATCCTAGCGTGTGGCTTACTGTAGGTACCTACGGCAAAAGTTATTTTTATTGAAAACGATAGCTCAGTAGGCAGACCGCTGGTGCGGCACACCAAAGGTCCCGGGTTTCAATCCGAATATCTAAAATTCTAAATTGTACCAATTCGGAAGGCAAAGTTTTTTGTTCGAAAGTCCGTTATTGGCTTAATCTTATCTTTAGACAATATTGAGAAACTAATTTAAATATTTTTTATTTTGGTCCAGTAGTTTTGTTTTTATGCGCTATAAAATATTTTGTTCCTATGACCGCCAACAGTATGCAGACCGTCGCGTGACGTCATAAAACCGTATCTTTGAAACGTTGTAAAATCCAAACTACTGAACCAAAATAAAAAAAATATTGAAATTAGTTTCTCAATATTGTCTAAAGATAAGATTAAGCCAATAACGGACTTTCGAACAAAAAACTTTGCCTTCCGAATTTTGGTGACAAAGGCGGAATGCTAACTTTGCGTCTTTGTATCATAACTATCGGGGTTCGAACTATCTATTAATAGAGTCTTTGTAATTAAGGTCAGGTTTAATTAAGAAACCCTCCCTTTATTTAAAAATAGGCCAAGTGGTCACGCATTAGGTATTCGGATCAATATTTAGTAAGGATTTATTATTTATTTGTCCAAAAAATATTAAATGCAATATAAAAGTTCTAAAATTCACACAACTTTGTCAAAATGTTTAGGCAAGAAAAAAAAGTCATAACAAACACGAGTACATACTTCCAAAAAAAAAGCACCCACCCAAAACAAACCTAGTTATTTTTAGTTTTTTCTAAAGCACTAACCCGTGCTAGAGAACATTTTAAATCTTTAATTTTCTTGCATAATAATATAGAGGTTGCGGTTTCAAGTCCTGCCCCTCTACCTTTGACGCATTTTTTTCAATATGGCGGTATTTACAAAATTCAGTATTTCACGAATTAAGACTCATTTTATACTGGTATTATACAAAATAGTATAACCTTTGAATAAACATTACGAAGTATGCGGATTACGAAGTATGCGGTCATCAAAGGATGACTATGCGATGTAAATGGGAAATTTATTTTAAAACTTTGTAAATATGAACGCAATGGCGTTCCTTGTAAGGGTAACCCCACTGTCCCGAGCGAATTTTTTCAACTACTTATATCGTTAAAACCTATGTTTTGCAAAACCCTATAATTCTGTTATGATTTCCCTCACCCACTTCCTACTCATACGAGATTCTGTAAACGACTCATAACTTCCATCTCGCGAAGTAAAAAAATTACTTTAAATAAATCCTTAGGAGGCTAGGTAAAAATAACTACAGACAGAGTTCTGTAATTGGTAGGTACTTACCTACTGAATACTTCAAAATGTTCCCAGGAAGTATAAGTCTAGAGTCTTACTTACGTAGGTAGGTAATCGAACTTAAAGCCCTGCTTGCTTTTCGAATGTTTTAACAGCGTGTAATTTCTCAACACAAACACCGACGGTACATGTGTTTATTCAACCAGGCCCTTTGCTTTATGAATACGTTAACTCTAGGACAGACACTTTATTCCACCAAAATAGCTAGGCCAGGGGTCGGCAACCTTTTGAGAGAAAGAGCAAATTACAATTTACAAAATTTCCCACTTTCTAAAGAGCTAAACAAATTTTTCGTTACTAATAGAATTTGCTTGTTGATTTATTTTTTATTTTTTATAGATATATATTAGAGATATATTTTTATTTACACCCAAAATTCATCGATTTACCCTTAAATTTCATAATGAAGATTTCCATTGTTCTAATAGAGGAAACGCGCGCAGTTTAAAAATACACCGATGAAATTCTTAATAGATATTTCTAAGATTTTAACGAATTTACCCTTGACTCTCTTAGTATCATTGTACTGTGTTTTATCTTGTGAATAAATATGTTACTTACTTAATAGATATTTCCTTTATAAATAGGACAGCAACTGTAAAATTTCCTATTGGCTAATGATTTACCATGTTTATGAATGCAGATTTTTTTAACTTAATGATCATGACCCCCGAAGCATAATTATTATTTACCGCTCTCCATGTCTTTCACTTAACGAGTTAAAATTTTATACGCATAGAACTGAAGAGCCGCAACTTTACATTGAAAGAGCCGCATGTTGCCGACCCCTGAGTTACGCATTCAGAACAAAGACAGCGATTTCACATTCTCTTTCAATTTAACGCTATAATATGTATATGGAAAGAACAATCACGGGGTCCCCTAAGCCGAATGCCATAAGATACTCGTAAAATGACAAAACGATCGACAATGACAAGTTAACGATTCCATAGTCCTCAAATTATTTCAATTATCTAATATCACTAGCAACGCGCCCTGCAATTCTACTGTTTCTGTTTTCTCTCTGATAAATTAATGTGAATGTGTATGTACCAGTTTCAATTATTGTATTCATGTGTGTGTTGTGGTGTTTAAATAAATGGTTATTCTATTCAATTTATAAATTGAAGATAATAATAATAATTGTATGTAAAACTTCCGTGAAAAAATATCAAACGGATGGTGAAAACCGCATCAAAATCTACCTATACAGTCAGACAGTCGCGGAAACCGGAATGCAGAGATAGGGATGTAGAGCTATAATAAAAATATCGACCTCAGCTCACAGGTAAACTTGTGAAGTGGTAGTTTGCTAAAATGTCCTCTATGGTTCACAATCAAGCTAGCAGTATGCTCACAAGCAGCCATGGTAACCTTTTGAAACCAATATAGATCCGGTATTTTCGCGCCGATGCAAGTGAGGGCCCTTAAGTAGTCTTTAAACAAAAACCATTTCATATTGGCTCTGCATCCATTGCATAACTGGCTCGATATTGCTTTGCGAGCTCTTCGAAATGCCTCGAACCATTTACAAAATAAGGGGTGCTTTTTATGCACGAGATACAGAGATTCTACGAGTACTACAGGGGGGTTACCCTTGACTCTATTGCGAAGAAATTGATAAAGTTTTAAAATTAATTTCTCTTTGAATTCGCATAGTAATGCTTTGATTTTAAATACTTTGTAATGTTTATTCAAAGGTAAGGCTGTTTTATTCAATAAAAACACAAAATGCATCTTAATTTGTAAAATATTATATATTGTAAATTGCGCCATATTGCGGCCGTATTGGAAAAATGCGTCAAGGGTAGAGGGGCAGGATTGCACCGTAAGGTTTTTATTTTTTATTTTGCGGCGGTGGAAAAAAGATCTTGTCATGTCTTTTGATCGTTAAACTCTTTTATTTCGATATTTTGAAGTGGCTGCCCCAGGACCTTTCTGTAGTATGACCTAATATGCCACAGAATAAGATGGATTCTGGTTTCGGTTCATAAGTGACAGATTCTAAGCACCTACGGTGACAGAGGACATCTAGATATTTAAAAACATCGGTGGAAAAACATGTGCCCATACCTACGAATAAATACCTAATTCGCAGGCCATGGCATGTGCATAATTGAACGGGTAATAAGTGGTATGGAGCTTAAAAACGAAGATAATTCAGAATATACATACATTACGTACCCACTCAATTTTCGTTAGCATCCGTCGGCGGAGGCTCTCTAAAATAATAAAAATTCAATTTGATAGCGTTCGTGTACGGGGCGCATAACAGGCCCTCCACGGTTCGAGTGTCTAGTCTAATAAGGGAGTTGCATAACCCGTTCCAGGTAAAAGCTCAGTTAAAAGTTCTGCTCGCGCGATAGCATCGTCCAATACCTATCGATAATATGTAAATGAACCGAATGAAGTGGCTTGTTCTCGGATGGACCATTGAGCGTTGCCCCTTCTGCCCGTCTATTTGCGCAAGCGACTTCATTCGCGGCGCGAAGGCTCAAAATGTCGCAAACGCAAACATGGCCCTCCCTGACTGATAGGTAAACCCTCCCTTTTTGTAGAGTTCCCTCTCTTGCGGATGATGATCCTTTCATTTAAACTAGCTTTTGCCTGCGACTTCGTCCGCGTTGACTTTTTTTTCCGTTATCGACATTACCAGACGAATTTAGATCGTAATTTATAGTCTATGTTAGTCTGGTTTCTAAGCTATCTCCATTCCTTCAGGCAAATTCGTCCTGCAGTTCTAGCGTGAAAACAAATACACACACTCACTCATTCACAAACTGTCCGCGCACTCGGAGAAAAAGTTGCAGAATCAGAATATTCTTTGCTGTACTACAAAAGCATTAAAAGGACCGTCCGCAATCCACATTAATAAATCGTAGTGGGCAATTTTCTGATAGCTCATGAGTTGTAGTTCCAAATTTGTAACTGGATGTCGCTGACGTTTTGATGTTTTTTATAAGCCAGTTCGCGCTCGTTGGGCTTCGTAGATACGTCCAAACACAATATTTAGGTATTGGTGATGGAGCAAAATGTAGTGTTTCCGGTTCTACCATTCACTCATACAAAAACAATAACAAAGTCGTGCACTTTTTCATGTAACAAAATGGAATGAGGTGAAAGATGAAGTCACAGAGCAATGAAGTGAAAAAGTATTTTCGCTGTAGTAAGCACGAATTTATACTTTGTGATGTCGGATAACGCCATCTGTCACAGCTTTTATAACTATTTTTTTTTAAAGCTGTCAGAAAATCCCCCATTGAAGCCGTCAACTGGGAGCCTATTTTGGCACCATTGCGTTACAGGCTAAGGCCCCTGGACTGCATTCCAAAATAAGAAAGTAATCGGTTTTAATTAATAAACAAAAACCGGCGTTTATAGGTTTTTACAAAAAACGTTTTTTTTTTGTAGGTTTCTAAAATCGGTTCACATCACTATTCCGCACGGCGCACTCGCACGCATCGCATGCGCGCGAAATTTTGATATTCCACACTTGTTTCAGAGTTTTATCTGTAATACCGAAAATACCGAAATTCCGGTATTAAGATAATACAATACCGGTTTTTCAAATGTAGATATTTAGTCCGGGATCCCGGTTTTTCGGTATTACCGAAAACCGGTATCCATGCTCTAGGTAGGTAGTTTTGCCACAAAACACTACTGCAGTTTCAATTTCATAGTTGTAGCTTTAATGGTTTAGGCCTGGCATTGATACTACATCAGGAAAAATCTTCAAACTTTTCTACCCCTTTTAACCCTTTTGTGGACAGAAATTTGAAATACGCTGAAACACGTGTTTGATGGTTTCTTATTTAATATACAAATACTAAGTTCCAAGTAAATCGAACCAAAAAAATTTTTTATTTCATACAAACTTTGAACCCCGGTTTGGGCATTTGAAGGGTTAAAATTATATTTTTTTCTTGATGGTGGGTAGTAATGCTATAAAATGCAACTGCACATTCAATTTCAAAGTTGTAGCTTCAATGGTTTGGGCCCAGCATTGCTACTACATCAGGAAAAAAACTTCAACGTTTCCACCCATTTTAACCCTTCATTGGCTGAAATGAGAAAAATGCTGAAACACGTGTTTAATTATTTCTGATTTAGTATACGAATGCATAGTTTCAAGTAAATCGGACCAAAAAAAAATTTTATTTCATACATACTTTGAACCCTGGTTTGGGCATTTGAAGGGTTAATATTATATTTTTTTCTTCATGGTAGGTAGTTTTGCCACAAAACACTACTGCAGTTTCAATTTCATAGTTTTAGCTTTAATGGTTTAGGCCTGGCATTGATACTAAATCAGGAAAAATCTTAAAACTTTTCTACCCCTTTTAACCTTTTAGTGGGCAGAATTTTGAAAAACGCTGAAACACGTGTTTAATTGTTTCTTATTTAATACACAAATACTAAGTTTCAAGTAAATCGGACCAAAAAAAAATTTTATTTCATACAAACTTTGAACCCCGGTTTGGGCATTTGACAGGTTAAAATTATATATTTTTCTTCATGGTGGGTAGTTTTGCTACAAAACGCTACTGCAGTTTCAATTTCATAGTTGTAGCTTAAATGGTTTGGGCCCGACGTTGACACTACATCACGAAAAATATTCATACATTTCAACCTCGTTTAACCCTTAAACGGCTAAAATTAGAAAAAAGCTAAAATAGGTGTTAAATTATTTTTGATTTAATATACGAATTCTTAGTTGCAAGTAAATCCGGACAAAAAAAATTTTTTTTTCATACAAATTTTGGACTCCATTTTTACCGCCTTAAGGGTTAAACTTGAAGTAAATCTGTCTTAACCCGTAGCGTGTCTACAAATTACAACTATTGTCAAATTTTCACTATTGTGGCAGTAGCGGTTTTGTTCCAGCATTGATCGTAACTGGTGAAAAAAATCGAAAAACTTTGGCACCCATTTTAACCCTTAAGAACATAGAAATGAGAAAAAATCTGAAATAGGTGTCAAATCATTTTAAAAAAAAAGTACAAAAAATCAAGATTTAAGAACAAAAGACAAAAAAAAAATTTTTTCCCATACACACTTTCAGCCCTATTTTGACCCACTTAAGGGTTAAATAAAAAAAAATCGCTTCTTAAATGAACCCTCCACCATATAACGAAACTTTTGTCCAAATTTCATACTTATAGGTTCAGCCGTTTGGGCTGTAGCGTGATGAGTCAGTCAACCTAAGCCTTTTATATATATAGATTACCATGTTCGTTAGAGAGATTTGATCATTTTGATTGACACTATCGATTGATGACATAAAAGTACAGGGTGATTCTTTTTCGAATTTTAGCCAGCTTGATTCCTGGAAATGGGAAGCGTATTTAAAAAAATCTTCGAACGCAGTTTTGTTTCTTTTAAAAAATAAAGGAATGTTTCCTTTGAGTGAAATTTGCTAGTCGTGCAAACGTACGGAAATTACTATTTCGGATGCTCCACTGCAAAGTTAGCTTTGCACGACTCTATCTCCATTGTATTTCCCCGCAGTTTTGTTTCTTTTAAAAAATAATGGAATGTTTCCTTTGAGTGAAATTTGCTAGTCGTGCAAACGTACGGAAATTACTATTTCGGATGCTCCACTGCAAAGTTAGCTTTGCACGACTCTATCTCGATTGTATTTCCCAAACCCAAAGGCACCATAAAATTCCATTCTGTATATTTGGCACCGTAGTAATAGCTTTTTGAATTTTAAAGAAAGATCTCAAAGTTTAGCAGACCAATTGAAAGTCACTCTGCAGTGCGATTTCCATTAGCTACATGCCAAAAGGGTACATGGGGACTAGTCCAGCGAAGCGGCTACTGCGACGTGCTCCGACTACGATTCGCCTCACTAATGATATTGTTGTAATAATTTCATAAATCAAGCCCCTTTCAGCTCTTTTATCTGGCCATTCAACTAGCTGCGTGGGAATTCCACGTAACTCATATAGCCCAGTGGTGGTTCGGTGACTTTTCTACCTAGAGTCCGCAGATTTAATTTCATGTGCAATTCGGTACGCAAAGTTGTTAGTTCGAAAGTCAGTTATTGGCTTAATCTTATCTTTAGACAATATTGAGAAACTAATTTCAATATTTTTTATTTTGGTTGGTTTGGGCTTTTGGTCAATGACAGATGGTCGAATAATGCTATTCGTACGGAATAGTAACAACATTTTCATACAACTTTAATCCTATCATACCACAACACACCTTACAGACTCGACGCCCTGTATTCTTCAGAGGATGTATTGTATGTAGGTACCAGTCTCTCAAATCGTACTCTACTTTACTAGATAAAATGACAAAGACGAGACAGCTCTTTGTAGATTTGCGTGAGAGCGTAGCGTTTGTCTGCTTTTGTGAGGCGCGGTCGCATTACGTTTGCTGTGCGTTATTTCAATAAAGAACATTATGCATAGGTACATAATAACATAGGTACATGTATTTTTAGTGCATTTAACAATAGTACGGCAAGGTACAAAAAGGCCCTCAATCTTAAAACCTTCCTCACCTTACCTACCCATGGTAGTTCAGGCTTAAAAATAGAAGTTAAAAACTAAAACCCGACTACTAAAAGGCTTAAAACAAGACCTGTTTATCCTTAAAATAGACTCATAGATAATTAATCGTAGTCGGAGGCCATCGGTTTATCAAATGCGAATGTGGTGTCCTCCGACTACGATTAATTAACTATGAGTCTATTTTAAGGATAAACAGGTCTTGTTTTAAGCCTTTTAGTAGTCGGGTTTTAGTTTTTAACTTCTATTTTTTTTTTTAGCTTTTTAGTTAGTTATTTTGGATGATCACCTAAAATAGAACCAAGAAGGGCAAAAAAAAAAACACATTTTGGAATTTTTTGTTCTATTTGTTATGTTGACGCTACATGTGTTATACATTTTTGAAAAGGTCTTTTAAAGCCCTTTCATTTGATACCCATGACGATGGTATCCGATAATTTTTATTTTTAGGTCCACCACTTTAGGGCGCAGCACAGCCGCCATCTTGGTTTTTTTCAAAATTAAACTATCCTATGTTACCTGGGTGATTAAGACAAATCCAACGACACCTCATTTGTTGAAATCGGCCGAGTAGTTTAGGCTCTGCGAGGGAACAGATGAACACACAAACATACATACCCACATACATACATACATATATACAAACATACATACATACGCTGCTAAAATCATAACCCTCCTTTTTGCTTCGCGTAGTCGGGTAAAAATGTCCTCAACCATGTAAAAAGGGTATCAATACATAGGAATATTTTATGGTGCAATTAAATTCGATACATAGACAACATTTACTATGAGGCCAAAAAAATCTGGACAAAAAAGGATCATCTGTTAGAGGCAATACTGCAACAAATGTATTGCAGATATTTCTTTTGCCCCATTTTGTTTTGATCCCATTGCAAAAGTTGTTTGTATTGATAATAAGAAATGCTGCCTACAATTTCAAATGCAATGCCACCATGTAGTTACAAGACGTAAACCCACTAGGAATAAAGCAGCGCGGGACACTTCCCTGTAGTTATTATTCGAAAACGCACTACGAATAAAGCAGCGCAGGCCCAATAAAGAACGTCAGCATAAACCCCCTCAAACAGGGATGGCCGAGTATCGTATCGCAGCCGCGTCCACTCGGCTCGAGGAGTCGGGGCTCATTTGAATATTATCGCTTGATGGACGCTGCGAGACGCGCTATCGGTCTCAGAGACGATTGTACGACTACCGCTCAACGGAACGAAGAGACTAGTTACAGAAAGGCCGTCCCCCCGACAATGACATTCGGCGAAATGAACCAAAGGTGTAATGTCATTCGATTAAATGAAGTCTAGTTTAAGTGACATTGGATGATACGTCATAGGTGAAGTGTAACAAGGCGAAATGTAATTCGGCAAGGCGTAGTGAACCCCGACACGACACCGCGAATGTCCAATAATGTCACTAATTTTTAAACTTAAACTTCCGTGAGCACTGAACATTTTTCACGACCTTTTTACGGCTATTGCACTCAGTTCGCCTTATTTAGGTTTAAGAAAAAAGGTTTAAGGTTTAGTATTTTTAAGAAAATGTATTGTATTGTAAGATGTAACTTTCTACTTTGAGTATCCTGTGTGTTGTTTGTGATTAGTAAATAAACGATTTTCTTTCTTTTCTTCTTCTTTTTGAGTTTTAGAAAACGGACCTTCAAGAGAGGACTTGTGACGAACTTAGATTTGAGACTTTGATGGTACGTTTTCTGCCCCCCAAATTTTTTTTCTTCTCAGCCACCTTGCTTTTTGTAGTGAAATAAAGCCAGGCGCTAGTAAACTCTCAAAAAGCGCCCGCGCAAACCAGTCGTAAAGTCACCGAGCAATCTAGAAATAGTGAAAAAAAAAAAACACTTTAGTGAATTTATTTGGACTCTGGTGAGTTTTCATAATTATCTTTGGGCAGCCCGGTCAGATGACATTTCTAAGGTGACAGAGGGCCCGTGGATGAGAGCAGCGAAAGACCGAGAGGGGTGGCGTGAAGGGGAAAAGGCCTATACCCAACAGTGGGCAAATGTAAGCTGAAAATGAAGATGAGTATTCATATTATTATGTAGAAAGTTTCCAGCTTTTAAACGTTCGATGTAAGAAGTGAGTCTTCTGTCCATACCCTGTGATTGAATAACCACTGCCGTTTTACAGTGCCGATGTAGATTGGAGCCTCTTGGCTAATAACTTTTTGTTACGTTTCTAGGTCAGCGGATGTTGAGAGGTCGCTTCACCCACTCAACGTGCGGAAGAGGGACAATAGAGGCTGTCGTTACCTTAGATAGATTAAACGGCTGTAGGTGTGACCATTAAGCTGGACATCGGAAGGACTAATCGGTGACTTAAAAGATTACTAATCAGCATTTCAAGATAAATACAGTATGTACCTAAGTTGGAACACTTTGTTTCCCTTTGGCCCCATAGCAAAAGTGGTTTATATTCAAAAACTAAATCAAAATAATTTATAAATAGTCTTTGGGGTGTTCAATAAGTAGTGAGAAAGGAATATAAATTCCTTGCGACGAAAAAAAAACTAATAATATTGATCTTCTTTCGTATTTTTTTTTTCATAGAAGTAATTTGTTTGCGTCGTGTCGGAGCAAGTTCTCAAGAATGGAGAAAATTGTTTTTTTTTATTGAAGGTTATTTTCTGAGATTGTCTTCGGATTTTTCAAAGCGTAACTGTAGAATATGGGGGAGCATTGACCTCTAATGTTTTTTTTAAATCTTGATATATGCGCGCCGTAGTTAAAAAAAGCACTTCGTATCAATAAAAAAAAAAAAAAAAAACAATTCTCCATTCTTGAAAACTCGCTCCGAGTCTCCGACACGACGCAAACAAATGACTTGTAAAAAAACAAAATAAGATCAATATTTACTTTAGGTACATTTATTATTATTCTATTTAAGTTTTTTTTTCTTCCAAATCATTTATATCTCATTCTCATTACTTATTGAACGACCCTAGTAATTAATTAGAATTTTTGTTAAGCTCTTATAAGTAAAATTCAGTACATTACAAACAACTTTTACTAGTGGTTCGCCCCGAACTACGAACTCGCGACCCCATATCTCAGCAACCCCTCGACCGATTTGGCTCATCTTCGAACTTAAAAATTCTCTTTGCCTGATTTACCCGCCTACCAAATTTCATAACGATCCGACTAAGTTTACTCAAGTTATCGTCGAACGAACATTCATACATACAAACATACAAACATACAAACATACAAACATACAAACATACATACATACATACATACATACATACAAACGCCGGATTGTTCCAGTAGACTCGGAGAACTTCGCTCGCTTCGCTCGCTCGTTCAATTATGGGGCCAAACAAGGGCCACACAATGAAATTGATGCCCACGAGTCTGTCTGTATTGTGCCTGTTTTATAAAGGGCATATTTTGAGTGCTATTTTGATACCTACTTAGTAGAAAGAATATTGTAACAAAAACTTGTTTAAAGTTTCTGCGGTGTCAAGTTCGATACCCGTTGGCGCCTTGTACAAACGACAGCACGTCAGAGTGTACACTTCTGTTGTAAAGTCGCCCGTAACGTAACCGGGTAGAGAGCTATGTGTAAGCGTTGACGTGCTGTCTTGTGTTCACAAGACAACAGGACACGCTACCTCTTTTTGTTCGATATTCGCACTTATACCGCGCGCGTTAGGAGCTGCCGTGGGGTAGCGCGATGTGTCGCTGACCGTAAGTGTACAGTCGAGAACACACTGACATACCGTTACATTTTGTTATTACATTGTAAACATTGTCGACTATTAGGAAGGCGGCTTTGTCTGTAACCTAACCCTTAGAGCGATGCCACACGGGCGTTGTGTGTGCGTTGCGTTAGCGCTGCGTCGACTGAGCTGTGACGCTCCGTCGTTCTACATATAAATCTGAACGACATGCCACACGGGCGTTGTGGCTGCGCTGCGTCGTCGCAACGCACGCGCAACGCACAAGGAGAGGAGGGAGACGAGATGGAGAAGGGATCTGCGTTAAAACGATGGAGCGGCCGCAGTATTTAGGAGGAAACGCGGGTAACCTCAACTCCATACAAAAGGGGAGACCTGTTTCCTCCCTGGATAATTGTTTTAGAAAAAATATGTTTATGCCATTCAATCTATATTTTAATAAAAAGTTATTTAAATAATTAAAATGAGAAAAAAAGGAAAACATAGGGACATGGCAGAGGTAGGTACATATAAGATGAATGGCATAAACATATTTTTTCTAAAATAATTATCCAGGGAGGAAACAGGTCTCCCTTTTTGTATTTTTTGTATGGAGCAGCCGGCTACCCGCGTTTCGTCTTAATAGCATATCTCTTTACGCCGACGGAGCGCTCGTGTTGGCATTTACTGCGTTGAAATCATTGCGTTGCGACGACGCAGCGCAGCCACAACAACGCCCGTGTGGCATCGCTCTTAGCAGTTGCGGAAAGCTTTCAGCAATCACAGCCAGAAGTAAGCGCGTAAATTGCGAAGATCGGAAAGCCTTACCTTTTCACATGAACCGCATTCCCGGTGCGTGTGCCCCACTTATGATTTCAGGGAAACATAATTTCGCTGAAAGGGTTAATAGTGCCTTCTAATGACGAGGGGTTGCTCAGCTTTCTAGCTAGCAAGAATTAGTAGGAAGGTAGCCTTTAAACCTGGGGTACATGGGTGGAGTAAACGATATACGAATGGTAGCGTAGTGGGACTTACCTAGGTACTATGGGTTAGGTTTGTGTAAGTCGTCCAATTTGTAATCTAACGCTGGAGTCTCCTAGTAGACTCGGAGAACTTCTTTCGCTTCGCTCGCTGATTGAATTGGCAGAGAAACCATCGTGAGGAAACGTGAACTATTTGTACCTATCACCAAAGGCACAGTAACACGTTTAGTGATTGAGTCCATCCGTCTTGCTCTCTCTATCTCTCTCTCTCTCTTTCTGAGAGATGTCCTATGCCAGGCTAGCTAGCCTAGCTTATGATACGTAGCTTATATTGTGTAGAGCGGACATCTAATTTGCATCGCAGTAAATCAGAGAGGTGACGGAAAGTCCTGCATAACATCCGGTTAATTCACGACACATCCTAATGCTTGAGATGTACTTAGGGACGGTCATTATGCTGGCAAATGGGTTGCTAAAGCCTGGGTAAAGCAAAAGTTAGGTAGGTATGTGGCGAGGCTGAAGTTAGCAGACTTCTTTGGTGAAGGTTTATTTAGTAAGATTCAGTGTGCAACAGGCTAGGAGTTGCTTAAGGTTGCACGATTCTATTTTGTCACAGTTTTTAAATTGTTTAAGCTAAACTGAGCTATTTTTGTTCAGCGATTTTTCGTTGACGGCAACTAAATAGTATTATTTTCACTAGGTATTGTAAACAACACAAGAACGAAAATTAAGCTGATTTTGTTTTGTGGTCGCCAAAGCAGTGGCATTGCCCAAAAAAGTAGTTTATGACAAGAACACATAATCGGCTGAATTATTGTTGTTCTGTTGTTTACAATAATGAAGAGAATACTATTTTATTGCCGTGAACGAAAAATCTCTGAACAAAAATACCTCTTTTTAGCTTAAAAATATAAAAAAAACTATGAAAAATATTAATTTTCCGCCACGCTGTTATCGTCCAAACTTTTTTTTCCGCAGCATGATTGGAAAATATACTTTTACCGGATTTTCTGCTTTTTATTAATGACTGTACAGTGTACATGACAGCAAGGAAAACATTTGCATAGGTATAATTATCAGTTTTAATAATAATTTTTCTTAAACATGTAGGTTATCATCTGGATGATAAAGTAACTACGAGTACATTCGCGATATTCACGTTTAATTTGATTTGTAATGAGTTGAATCGCTAATCGGGCTATTTTGGTTGTAAAATAAATTACCTGATTTATTTCGAAGTTCGGGCGCGTTACAGCGTTTCGGCGTTAAATAGCGCCGATTTGACCCGTTTCGAATAAAATTACGAAGTTACTTTGTGGTTTGTTGGTGGGCCGATATCTTGGACCTATAGAGCCGATATTCAAACGCCCGGTTTCACTACCGTCATATTTAAAACTATGTTGTTCCATGTGGTTGTTCCGTTGAAATGTTGTAGGTTAGACTAGAGCACTACAGAGTTAGAGAAATTTTTAAGTTTTTATCGGGTTTGTAGAAAATTAGAACTATTAAATATTGAAGATCGGTTCTGGCACCTCTTCATCTCTCTTGTTCTCTACATATTATAAAACAAAGTCACTGTCAGTGTCTGTCTATCTGTAGGTATATCCCCGAACTACGCAACGGATTTTGATGCGGTTTTCACCAACGCTTAGATATTATTTCATGGAGGGCTTACTTTTATGCAGCCGTGCGAAGCTGGGGCGAGTCGCTATATCATCTACTCTAATTACCTTGGTTATCGTATCTTGAAGTATGCATGCAGCTGGCTCATACGCTTTTTTGCATGCTTTTTCGCCGCAACATTCGAAATCGGAACATAATCGCGAGTATTCGAATTCGAAGTCGCGGGCGCGCCAGGATGGAACTAAGTGAATTTATGAGCGAACGGATGCTTCCACCCGCTTGCACTCGAAAAATTTCACCTTCCTGACTCATTTTGCTCGAATTCACGTCGCCGGTTTGATTTTTTTAAGCTCAGTTTCCCAATTGCTTTGCCTACTTTCCTATATTATATTTTCTTAAGGTTCGTCGGGAGGTGTGACATCGCATACCTACAAACTTAGTTTAAAATGTGAGAGACAAAATAAAAAATATATACAGGGTGTTAAAAGACCGCCAACAAAGTGGGCGGTATTGTCCTCATCATAAGGAAGATTTTTGCCCAAGGAACTATGCCTGGGAAATCAACGGTTTCCGAAATAATAAGGTTCAAATTCGGACTTTTCAAAACTTTTTGTTTTGCAGAAATGTATTCAGTATCTAGTTCCTTACATACCTTCTCAAGAAGCCATATCAAAATTATGAATATTTCTTACAAAAAACGACGTTAAAATTGCAACCCGCAATGTATTTTAAACATCGGCACTTCAAGCTTATGTAACATAAACTGATACCTACTCTTGCGCAATATGCGTTACACGTCCATTGCGTGATAAAATATTTTTCAAAATTATAACCTAAAAAACCAAAATCATTTCCCAGCAATAATTTATCGAAAAAGTACTTTGTTTTGGTGTCTAGTATTCGTGGCTTTCGGGTCTGTTGGCGGTCTTTTAACACCCTGTATACTTGGGTTTTTTGGCGCATTTGAATGATTTCTACTTCCGGTGATTATTTTTATATAAATTTTCTATTACTTATGGAAAATCAAACTAAGTTTGTATTAGTTACATAATAATATCAATAGGTATACCTCCTACTGAATGACCTACCAAAAAGAAAAAGTTTATCTCTACAATTTTCTTTTGAAAACATTTCCCGTAGACGTTCCAAATGGTGCTCTATAAAGGCGTCATCCATATCCACCTTCAGAAATTCCGCCTTCAAATTGCAAAGAACATCTACCTTGAAAGAAACTTCTAGGGATAAATTCAAATAAACAGCAAAGAGCGAGCTCGAAGTCAACAAAAAAAAACTTCCCGAGTACCAAGCTGAGCCGCGGTCTTTGTTCTTATAAAGCCCGTCTTTCTGTAGAGATCGCGTTCAGTCAGCTCTTAAATTAAGAATTTATTTCACAACTTCATACTTTCTTGTTCGCTTTTGTGTTGCATCACAATGGAAATTATTATCAATTGGAAAACTTTACGTTCTCCAAGTTTTAAAAGTCTAAGATCAACCTTTTATTATTCGGATCTTCCGCTTCCGGTACAAACCAACGTTGAACGTAGGTATATATAAATAGGTACTTTCTGCTTTTGACAACTTCTAATTTTAAACGGAAAGGAAACTTCCGGCGTGGTCTGTATTGCCCTTCGCAGTCCACATTTGTCATGTTAAAATGTATGAAGGTTTCTTTTATAACAAAGGTAATTAATATTAAGGTATTAATTAGGGCACGCTGGATTTGGGATGAACGCCAAAAGAATAACATTCTCTATACATAAACTTGTTGAACCTATTGATGGAATTCGGGCAAGTAGCGTCCCTCATGCGCGGAGCAATTCTTTAAATATTAAAACGCAGCAAAAGCGAAAGCTAATCTCATTACAAATTACTTATCCAAAAATGTTTTTGAAAGCATTTAAGTACATTTTGGATGCAGGAATCTTTTTAAAAGGGTCTGATGTAATATTCATGTTTCGGTGCCTGGGCACGCTCTGAGGTCGTTTTGAAATATCTCATGTGTATATGAAGATACAAATTTCGCGTTACACTAATGGGTTTAATGGATTTTCCCGTTTTTTTAAAGAGATTTCGCGGATGCTTCTTTCTTGCTAACATATTTGATGATATTTTTATAAGCTGGCAGTTGCGTTAACTATCCAATGCGAAGAAAATTGTACTGAAAGTTCCTATACTTTGTAGTAACAATTACACAAAGTCAAAAAAGTTAAGAAAGAGTTTAGAACGAGGTCCGAAAATAGGATAATAATTTAGTTTTTCTTTTGTGATTCATATTAGATCGGGCCACTGAATGGAATATAAATTATAATTGAAGATAGCATTGTATTATAAAAGGTAATAATTATACATTACAAGTTCATTAATTTAACAAAAAGGACACGGGCTATGAAATAAGTCTAACATAAGCCTTTAAAGCGAATGTGAAACAAAGAGATAAAGGAACGAACATGATTAAAATTTGTTAAATATTTGTAGAGCACAAAATGCGTTGGATTCCTCGACTAAAGGCAGTGCAATCTTGGCTGTCTGACACAAGCATAAAAAACCGGTCAAGTGCGAGTAAGACTCGCGTAGATGAAATTCCGCATCACATGCTTATATGCATTTTTTCCCCAGAAATTATATTACGGTTTTAAGGTGTGTGAGAGCCTTAGTGAGAACTAGCCCCAACAGCCTAGCCTTAGTCTTAGTTCCATTTCTGAATTACGGCACCCCAAAAGCGGAAACATATAAATGTCCGCATATTATATTCCCTAACCACTAGATAACGAACAACACGATTACAAAGTTAGACACGTTATTTAAAGCGTACACAAAACCGACTTAACATTGCCCGAACGAAATCCCGCCCGGGCGAAGTTCCCTTCAGACACAATAACATTTCATTCAGCAATACAATGTGGCAACTGTTAAGCGTACAGTGCAACACACGCTAATGTGTACGCTTGTAACTCCTGGGGGTCTACCGGCTAAGATAAAGCCGATTACCATTGGCGAAAATCGAAGTTCGATTTTTGAAAAATGTACTGCCACCCAGTTAGTTTATTTTACTGCCACCCCTGTTCATTTTTCATAAATGGAACTTCGATTTTCGCCAATGGTAATCGGCTTCGTCTTAGCCGGTAGAACCCCTGCATCAACCTCATCAAAAGCGGATTCTAAGAAGCTATTGAGGATGGGTTTACGCGTGTAAGGTGAGCAACAAACGTGTCGGCGAAACTAGTGAGGCGATCGACCCATTTACATTCAATATGAAATGAAAGAACTAAAATAATTGAACTAAAACATGAAAAATAATCTAGGTATACATGTTATTTTCATGCATATAATGTTTCCCCCAAAATATTATTTTTCGACAATTTTAAGCAATGCCGAAGGCAAATACTTAACTATCGTTCCGTCACGTTCTTTTGTGAGAAATCTGCAGATGAAGAACGATATTTAAGTGCTTGCTTAGCGAATTTCTCAAATCAGAAACCGGCAGAAAGTCTCGCATTGCGCGAAGCTCGGAGTGACAAACGAGTATTTTTTATAGTTTACCTACGAAACCTATGGGAAACTTCTTTTAATTTGATGAAAACTAAGTACCTAGTATCTAATTCTAATTCACTTATCTTCTAGAGAAAAGTGCCACGGGTAGAGATAGCACGTATAGAACAAGGCAACCCTAATTCTTTAAGCGTTTTTTTTATGGGGTCCGCTTGAAATGGGTCTCATCTTGTTAAGAGTTAGTACCTACATGAGATAAGGTTTAGTATTCCAGGTTTACTACACTGCACTATCAGGCTATTCGCATATACGAAGATTGGCGAACGGAAGTATATAATTAGTTGCATTCTAGTTTTTCCCCAAGTTAAGTTGCAAAAAGCCTGGCAAGTTGATCTGCCGAATGAATCTCCACTTCTCCAGTTGTGTACTACTTTAATTTGCATCAGGAACAAACAGCGGGCGGTACTGTTTCATTTAGGAACATTGCGGTTGCATTTTCTTACACTTTATTCAGATAACTTGGAGGAATGAATTGCTAAGGTTTTCATTTAGCGTCGCGTCAAAACTTTCCCATTTAACGCGACTTGAAAAGATAGTTTGAGGATTTAAATGTCCGAGAAGGACCTTTTTGAATATTTTACATCGTCTGTTAATGCTACGAAAAATATGAGATTGGTCTTGTAAGAGCAATATGTATATACAACACGGTTTAACGTTGCCCCTTATATCTTTATTATAACGGAGTTTCGTCAAAACAAAACGTCAAATGAGTTCAATAACAATTTGCCTTTTACTTCAAATATAAAAATAAATCTAGCCACCTCGCATGGTGGAGTTACACCTGCGTCAGTCTACCGGTTGCATAATTAAAAGGAAACTTTTCCATTCCACTGCCTTCCGTAACACAAAAATAATGGGCGTGCGATTTTTTCCTCTTTTCAATTCGCTAGTTAGAGGGCTCTCATATCATCTCTCAGCTTGAAAATACAAGCGGCTTTCAATATAATTAAAAGGCACTAGCCAGATGAGGCAGGCGATTTTTTACTTTTTTCCCGATCACGGTAAAGTCGATTGGAGAGTATGTTTTTATGTATTTTTATGTAACAGTAGAAGTAATAATACAGGGTGCACTCTAAGTCGATAGCGGAACTCTAAGTAGGCTGTCTGCTGATCAATACAAACAACTTGTACTAGGTGGCGAAAAAAATAGAGCGAAAAAAATTTCTGCAGTTCCTTACAAAAGGTCGACTCAGTACTGCGCCAAATGTATGAAACAACTTATAATTTTTGCGCTACATTTTTACTTCAATACCAACTGCTTTAGACACATAAGGCGTCATTATCTTATGGGTCCTTGGACATAGGTCCTAGTATCGGTCCGATAAATGGTAGGTTATATTACAATGGGGGGATAAATAACTTCCGAACTAGCTCTCTACATAACAGTCTTCCGCTTCGCACTTGACCGGTTATTAGCGATCCGGACCAAAAAGAAAAACGGAACCATTATAGGATCACGTTTTTGTCCGTCTGTCTGTATGGTACGCGGTACGCGGCAGTCTGCAGTACCATGGAGCCTAAAAAAATCAAGCTTCTAAGTTAACGAAATTAAAAGATATGGCCGTTTATGCAGCTTGTTTCAGCAGATTTCGACCATCGCAAGGGAATCAAAACCTATAGGGTACTTCCCGTTGATCCAGAATCATAAAACGTGGCAAGAAGCAATGGCTTACAGTACAAATTACAGCAGAAATCCGAAAAGTGCAAAATTTCATTACGTCACAAAAAATGGGTCCTTGTACAGGACCTTATCATATGGGGTATTTTATGAATTATGTTATTTTTAAAATATTTTTACAATGTATAGTTTTTGATCTGCGACGAAAAATTTATACCATTTCCCCCTTAAAAGTACTCGAGTCCGAATGGCATTTGGCCGTTTTTTTATTTTTCTTTCAAATAAATGCACATAATGGTGGTACGGAACCCTCGGTGCGCCAGTCACACTCGCACTTGACCGATTCTTTTTATACTAGGCAAGCATGCACTTCTCGAGCGGATAGGCACTGAAGGGCGGAGCCAATGGCGGAGTCGGAAATATCAGTCTCACTTATGCCCCAGTTAAAGCAGGCGAGGGTGCTGCCTCTAGCATCCTTCTTGTTGTTCCTTTCCTAATCAAATAATGCTTAGCGCTGAGATTGGTGTGGTACGCAGACTGGGCGATTCTGAAAATGTCCAACGAGCACTGTGAGGCACTGTGAGCTAAGTACCTAAACGAAATTAATGTAGAGTTGGAAAGAAAACGTAATGTAACGTTTTGTAATGTGTTTTTCATTATGTGGGTTCAAATAAATTTTGAAAACTTAAATACTAAAAACGTGAGAAAATCCGCGGATTAGGTTGGTTCCGCTGCACCCTTGACATTGCCTTGACATTTTTTCCCTGTAGACCACCAAAGTCAATAGTTACGTGTGGTATAGGTGCTGGGCAAGCCTACAGATCAGACTGACAGACAATCCAAAAACCTCCCACTGGACGCTGTATACAGGGTGTTAAAAGACCGCCAACAGACCCGAAAGGTACACATAGTAGACACCAAAACAAAGTACTTTTTCGATAAATTGTTGCTGGGAAATGATTTTGGTTTTTTAGGTTACAATAATTTTGGAAAATATTTTATCACGCAATGGAAGTGTAACGCAGAGAAGTCATACTGCACAAGCGTTGACATAAAGTTGTGTTACTTATCCTCAAAGTGCCGATGTTTAGAATACATTGCGGGTTGCGATTTTAACTGCGTTTTATGCAAGAAATATTCATAATTTTTATATGGCTTCTTGAGAAGAAATGTTAAGTACTTGATACTGAGTAAATTTCTGCAATAAAAAAAGTTTGAAAAGTCTGACTTTGAACCTCATTATCTTGGAAACCGTTGATTTCCCAGGCATAGTTCCTTGGGCAAAAATGTTCAGTATGATGAGGACAATGCGTGGTTTCCCGCTTTGTTGGCGGTCTTTTAACACCCTGTATATTTTCCAATTTAGAAATATAAAAAAAGAAACCTTTTTGTTTGAAACAAGACATCCCTAAAAATAATAGGTTCCTATACTTAAGAGCTTGGTATCGGAAGGTCAACGAAAACTCGTTTTACAGAAACCATCTTAGTTTGTTACCTTTTGGGAACTGGCTGCGGTTTTCTACAACGATGCAACTACCGGTTAATTGAATACAGGTACGAGCCTATATCTGCTTTGTGCCCTGAATTAGACTTGACTGTATCAGTTACTAGGTAAGCACCCAATGTTAATTAGAATCGGGTTTCAATTTGCGCATGGTTTTTAGTTGTCTAACATTAGATACTTTAGCACTCAGCTTTTGCGAGTACCCATTTTGCATAGTAATTTTGCGACAGGCAGACGACATCTCTAAGGCGACAGAGGGTCCGTGGATGGGTGTAGCTAGAGACCAAGAAGGATGGCGTGAAGGGGAAAAGGCCTATACCTATACCAAAGAGCATATAATACAACCTATACCCAGCAGTGGGTAAGTGTGGGCTGAAAATGATGATGATGAATTTTGTGATATCAAAACAGGACTCCTCTCTGCCCATATTCACCTTGGCAGATTCTTGCTCACTACGTACCTTGTTGCATAATTGAAATCAATTGGTGGTCATGGCCAAAGTAACAAGAAATATATTCCTTTGTGACGGAGATAATACGCAACAAGAACGGAGAAAGAAAAGACCGCATCCGATGGCTTAAAAAAACAAAAACCTTTCTCGCTTGTGAACGCGGTGGTTTTATTTTCACGTATAGTTTAACTAAATCTCAGCACTAAACTTTTAACAGACTGCTCTACGTTTTGTACCTTCCTTATATTTGCGATGCGACTCTTTTTTCACCTCCGGGGCAAAAAGAGGGGTGTTATACGTTTGACCTCTAAGTTTGTGCGTGTGTCCGTCTTTCTGTCTGTGGCACTGCAGCTTTTAAACGGGTGAAGCGATTTAGATGCGTTTTTTTTTATTTGAAAGCAAGTTTTCTAGCGATGGTTCATAGACATGTTGTATAAAAAATATGTTAGCCTTTTATGATTATATTCTAATTTAAAGTAAAAAAGTAGGGGGTATTTATTTTATTTTATTTATTAGTTATCTTCTAGTAAACGACACACTAGGTCACCTACGGATGGTAGCTCTTATCGCGTGCGGAATAGCCGAGTCAATCGAACAAAAATTGGTATCGTAGGGTGTAGCTAACCGTGTCATCTCGTTTCACTTTATTTCCATCCACACAGATTCCCGTTTATTCCGTTGCTTTTCAGATGCAAAAAAAAAAACAATCCGACACTTCTTTTTCCATGGCTCCACACCAAAAATGTTCGTTTCACTCAACAAAATTCACCAACAAAGAGGCGAAGCAAAACCAAACCTTGTTGTTTTGTCAAAAAAAAAAACTCGTGAGTTTTTTCTGCGGTGGCGTGGCTGCCAAAGGTTGCCGGGTGCGAAGTGAACAGAGGTCTAATAATTTAATTTCAACATCTATGACGATGCTTTTCATTGTGACATCTGACAGATGTAGACAAACTTCAAACCGCATTTATTTGACACGGACTGTCATTCAAAGTTACGAGTATCGTGGTCGTGTTCATCGCTTTGATTAAATTCTTCAATTTAATTGCGAGTATTTACTATTTGATAGACGTTAGCAGGCGTTAGCGACTATGATTTAAATCTAAGACGGTTCCATTTTTATTTTGTTATTGATGAAACGTTTCACTTGCTTTTTAAACGGTTTTCCGTTCCGTACCTCAAAAGGCAGAACGGAACCATTGTAGGATCACTCGTCCGTCTGTCACACACAGCTTTACACACAAACTACTGGACCGATCGAGTTGAGGTACACATGGTCAGGAACTCGTTAGTTCCTGACCAAAACACGGTCGTGCTAAGTAAATAAATTTTAAACATGGGGGCCACTTCTGGGGGGTAAAATAAAGTGATTAAAAATGTTTTCAAACTATACACCGTGGAATTTTAGTGGTTTTAAAGCCGAAGGTATTTAGTTGCACTCGTGATTCTGTGCCAAATTCCAAAATTTTACTTCAAAAACGAGCGAAAAAAAAAAACACTTCCCAATACAAACGGCTATCGCCAATCGACAACATTTGTATGGAGAAGTGAATTTTTTTTTCGCCCGTTTTTGAATGGATTTTTGTAATTTGGCTCAGAATCACCAGTGGAACAAAATACCTTCGGCTTTAAAACCACTAAAATTGCACGGAGTATTGTGAGATATCAACATTTGTGCGTAAATGAACTTTTGATGTACTCGTACTGAACTTTCTCCTCGCGAGTTAAACTCGCACTTTTCCCGTTATTTTTGTTAATGAACCGTCGAACTTTTCGTAAGCAATCTTACAAAAGTGTAAGTTAAAACTTTCGTAAGATTGCTTACGAAAGTTTGATAGTTAAATAGGTCCATTACCATTCGTTCACCATCATAATCACGATACTTTTTCAATGGATCGTGATAGATATTGAAGTTAGGAAATTAAGGCCCAGAGTCGTATGACGGACCGGAGTAATAAGGGGCCTGCTAATGGATTGTGCATTACCCCCTGTGTATGCCAATGCGAGGTAACCCGAGGGACAGGGTGTCATTCCGAAATACTACCACATTTTTGTTGAGCCTACTTCATCTAGTGTGAGTGAAGGTTCCACTGGACGCTGTATAAATCATCTCTCTAAACTGCGTCCAGAATTTTCTGTTACACACAGCCTTCGATCAAGGATAAAACTAGATACAACATAGAACTCTGAAATGTGTCTGGAAAAATAGATGCCCAAATTGCCTTTGGGAGCTTATTTGCTCGTAGTCCATGCACTAATGCAATAAGGTTGACATTCGAATTTTAGACGTATGGTCGAAATGATGCTTCGTATTGTTCTATTGCTGATATCTTTTGTTTCTGTGGGGACAAGTTTTTATTGTGATTTTATACGTAATGTGGATTCTATGGGATTTATTTCGGTGCACACAGCATACGTTTGTGAATTTGTAGTAGAAATAACACTCGCTAACCGTCACTTCGTCGTGAGAAAATCGGCTAAACTCGTCAATCCAGCAAACAAGCATGGTGATGATCATACTTTATTCAGAGAGAAGCCTTGTTTCTTTGTATAGTATTCTTTAGCTGAGTTTTGTTTGTTCTAATAGTTATTGGGTAGGACGGTGGACTCACAAGCAAGAGGCCAGGGCCTCTATTCTCTGAAAAAATCCACTCAATCGTTGAGCGTCAAAACACTCGAAAATAGCCCTTATTGAAATGAACAATCTTTTTTTGACATTTAAAAACGGTTATTTTCACGGTGGATATTTTAGAGAACACAGGGTTCTGAAATATCACTTAGTAGTTACTGAGAAAGTCGTATACAGGGTGTTAAAAGACCGCCAACAAAGCGGGAAAAAAATAACTAAAAATTAATTAATGGGGTTTTTTCCACGCATCAAAAATAGCCCGAATAACTGTCAAAATCAGTATATTAATCTGTGGTTTCCATACAAACCACAGATTTAGTTGCGCGATAATTCGCAAATCGCTGTCAAATTTGACACTTGGAAAAATCCCTATTAAAAATTAATTAATTAATTATGAAATTAATTAAAATTTTCAAAATTATAACCTAAAAAACGAAAATCATTTCCCAGCAATTATTTATCAAAAAAGTACTTTGTTTTGGTGTCTAGTAGTGTGGCTTTCGGGTCTGTTGGCGGTCTTTTAACACCGTGTATACTGGGCAAGCCTGCAAGCGTAGCATAAGGCTGGGTTAGAGCGTATCTATGGATGTATAGTGTATCTCACTCTTTTGTTTGATGTAGAGCGGGATAGACAGAGTTATAAACGCATAGATACGCTCTAACCCGGCCTTATGCTACGCTTGCTGGTCCATCTAAAAATGCAGACATTTTTGTTCTTGGTGGTAACCATAAGAGGTCCGATTTCGAAGCCCTGTAGTCCTTGTGCCAATGGGCTTGAGAAACTTTATTTGAAAGAAAGAAAGAAGGAAAGAAAAGACATTTATTATTAACCAAAGCACACAGTATTTATACGCTTTCGTTACAACTAAACTTGCAAAACACTGGTTATAATAGTAAAGTTTTATCAAAAGCTATTAAGGGCAGGGTCACCCGAAATTTCACCAGGAAAAGTTGCAGCCTATAACTATTTGGGCATTAGGGCTTGCACGATCTTGTTTGTAACGTGTTATATTGATTATTAATTACCGTGTGTATGTGTACTACGTGCTGAGGTTACATTAAAACCTTAAAACGAAACGCGCTCATAAAATCCCATTATAAATCCGTGTTATAAAATGTACCTCGTAACCTAAGATACGGGCTATGTACAAATTGTACAATTAATTTTACGTCTTCATTACAAGATTGTTCTTTTGGATTATATCGTTATTCCTTCCCTTGTGTTAGAGTACGAGTATGTGTTAGAGAAAGCGTACCTACCATTGAAAAAGGCGTTGCGTTTTTATTAAATTTTGCACTCTCTCGGCCCATGACATTACAAAACCATTGATCTCGATTAATAAAAATCTGTCGTCAAGAACGAATCGATTTTTCTTGCTTTGATCCTATTGAATAAACGGCCTAAGAATAGAATAGAAATAGAATAGAAATAGAAATGAGAGTATCGGTCGGGTATCGCTACTCTACGCAGTGTACCATGCCATAGTTTGTACGTGGTTGTACAGTCGGCTAGGATACCCCCTTTTGTTCGATTGACGCCCTTATGCCGCGCGCGGTAAGAGCTGCCATGGAGTATCTGTGACTGTGGCTGACCGTACCTAGTGCAGTATGAATTAAGATGTTTTTGCGGGTATCTCGGTCGGAACCTTAAACCAAAACGGCGGGCTTTAAGTGCAATGCAATCTGCAGTAGACAGACATAGACGGAAAGATATAAAGGATTTGTAAAGCCCTTGCCTTAGTTGCGAATCTACGGTTTGGTAGCTTTGCGTTGCGACAGACTAGCTAGACAATCTATTTAGACAGCTCTTTACTTACCTTGGTCTTTATAGACAAACATAAACATTTTTGTTCTGCCCATGATTTGATACAATTTACCATCAACTTAAAAATATGGACACTGTGTATTCAGCAAAGTTATTTTAGTTTTCGGACTGGGTTTATAATTAGGTAACCCAGTCCGAAAACTAAAATAACTTTAGCTTAGGTGTTAAGGTTTTAACTTAGCGAGTTGTGGCATTTATTTTTTATTAGCAGCATCTTTATAACATTTTTTTAGATTCTTGAACAATTACAGCTAGCGTAGCATGAAAGTCACATCTGGATACGATATCTCTATCCCGCTCCTTTGCTCTACATAGAACGGTGTAGACATAGGCTTTTCGAGCTATAAACCTTTAGATAGGGCATACCTTAACCTAGAGGGATTACAGTCTAAAATTTACAGTAAAATAACTTCTAAAACAGACTCTACCATAAAAGAAGTAACTTCAAATTGAAATTACATATTAAATAGGTGAATTCATTACTAACTTAAAAGGTAAACGTGGTTTCCACCTTTACACAAAGTAGTTACGGCTGAGGCCCGTTATTTGATTTGATTTCAATAGATGAAAGTTTTCTATGAACTGTTAGCCACACAAAAGACCTAGTGGAACGCCAAATAAACGTCTTTTACATTATAAAATATTTTAATGGAACGGGCCGTAGGTACCCGGCTCGGGCACAATATAACAGTGACAAAGGACTTTCTAACGACCCAAAATTTATCGTGAACTTTCCACTAATACCGTCATTAAACAATCCTTTGTTTTTGAGTTTTGATAAAAACGTCGCGGCTGCCGCCGGGAGCTTGACGAGTTCCTAATTTTTATCTTTCATTTGTCCTTTAGTCCATCGGAACAAAAGTAAACAGTCTTCCATTCAGGCAGCAGCTGTTGCTGTCTTCTGAAAGCCCACTCCATTTATCTCCTTTCTTTTAAATTATGAGTAGGTCACTTCTTGTTTATTTAATTGACTCGAAATTATACTGTGGTGAATTCTCACCAATGATACTACTTTATACCATTGTTAATTATTGTACAGTCGGCCACAGTCTCAGGTCTCCCCTTTTTGTTCGATTGGCGCCCTTATGCCGCGCGCGATAAGAGCTGCCATGGGGTATCTGAGATTGTGGACGACCGTACATCCAAAAGCATAGCTGGTTACTACGGTGATTTATGCCCTACTTTTTGTCTCTTTCTAAGAAAGAACTACTTGTAAGGGATATTTGCCTAATTTTATAGGATAGATACTCGTAGAATGCGACCATGGAAAATCATTAACGCAATCACGTGACAATAAGTAATTCAGTTTACTTTTTATTCCGAGCGTCGTATTTTATTCTTCCACCTCAAAGGAAGGTTATGTTTTCAGGGAAACGAGGTTTCTTCGTCTTTGTTTAGTAGTCATTTTTTTAGGTAGGTACGCATCTAATCTAATTCCATTCGTTTCTACGGAGACCGTACTTTCTATTTACAATTGAAGAGAAAATAATTTTGTATTAGAAACCTTACCAGTCAAATAAGTAAAAGAAAAAGCCCTGCGTATCACCTACCTGTAGTATAGCGCTGGCAGCAATATTTTGTTCGTATTTTTTGATCGGCTCTTTGTTACATAAAAATACATAAAAGGTACACTCGCTTACAGGCAGTAATGTCGGAGACATTAACAATAATCGACCCCAAAGAAAGAATCGTCGATCGTGTAACACGAATAATTGAATGAATAAGAACTTTAGATGTAGGTAGTATGACAAAGTATTACAGTGATTTCCAGACTGACTGTCTATTCAGAATGCAGAAGCAGTGAAGCAAAGAAAAAAAAAACGTGTCAAATAAAAAATTGCTTCGGCGGTAAAAGTCACAACACTCCAAAGCTGGGCTTAAGTCTGTAACGCAAAGGCGTGTCAATAGCGTCCCAGTACAAGGGGTTTCCTCGTTTTTCTCCTACAATCAGCAAACTAATCCTCTAGAAATAGAATCTGAATATTCTTTGCTGTGCTAAAAAAACATTAAAAGTACCGACAGCATTAATAAATCGTTATTGAAGCCGTCAACTGGGAACCCATTATGGCACCATTACGTCACAGACTTAGGCCCCTGTTCGCAACATTGTAATCGTCCAAGCTAAGCTCAGAACTGATACTTTGAGAAACTATGATCTAGAGACGCTACATAAATCAACAACCTGTGACAGATGTAGAGGCCTTTATTAAAGTGGGATTTACAGCATACGCAAACAGAAATATTATTCCGCTTGTACCTACTTATAACTAAGATTATGTTAGAGAAAATGACGAGAACATTTTAAAATAATACCGTTGGTAATTTCAAAGTACAAAGTACCAAATAAAATGTTGACTGAAAGTATTGTAATAAAAAGTGCATTGGCAAGCTTAATATTTTTTTACAATCTCGTTAGGGCAGAAAATATTAGGCTCAAGTCCAAGTCTAATTCATACTTTTTTTGCAGCGGCGGTGGGGCGTTCTGCGTTCTATTAGTGTCCATGGAAACGCTACAAACGCTTACAGCGCTGCTATACATATATATCTCAATACAATGCATACGAGTATCAATGTTTTCACATTTTCTGGGATACGGTTCAGCGTTGTATTGTATACAGGGCAAATTTTAAATAGCTTTATTCCTGAAATACGTCAACTTTAAAAGGTGATTTCCAACAACATTTGTTCTACGAGTTTTCTCATAGCTCGATACTTTTAAATTACTGAACGTTTTTTATGCTTATAAAGTTGGAATTTGTGCCATTTCAGCGCTACCTGCGTGGCGCGCTTTCATGCCCCTCCACCCTCTATCACCTTTCCAGCCTCTCCTGCTATTACTCTGCGCCTAAAGCAAAAAGAAAAGAAAAACTTGAAAAAAAAAAATTTGTATGGAAAAAAATGCGCTTTTTAAAGTCGTAGAAAAAAGGTGTTGGAAATCACATTTAGAAGTGAGGTGTCTGAGGAATAAAGCTATTTAAAAATTGCCCTGTATATTCCAGGTAGAATTACCTTCCATGGCTGTACCCACTGTACTTTCGAGTAATTTATCATCAGACACGAATTAAGGTGTCTTGAAATGCTTCACAAACTAACAGGAGATGCGTAGTTGCTCTACATAGAGATTTAAATTGAAATCCTTCCGACATGCCTCTTCTCATGCCCCTGCTTCCCCAAAGGTGATTGTAAGGGCTACGGAACTTAACTAAAAGTAAATTGCGTCATAAAAAATACAAGTGGGTTGCTGCTGTTTGGGTATCCCCATAGGACCAAAGTTTCGGACATCAACTTCCACAATTCATATACGTTGTTTCCCTTTAGATACTTTTTGCCTAATTTTCACCCCTTCACAACACGCTCGTTTAGGCGTTTTTGGGCGAAGGGAGGAACTGCTGTACAAATAAAAGAACTGTCTTACATAGGTTTCAATATAAAACATGATGGTGGCTTATACCCTCGTCACCAAATAATTGGTTTATTTGGGGATTTTTTAAACAAAAAAAATAGACAACCACCAAAAAATTTATTGGCAAAAAAAAAGGCTGCTTGCTTACCCATATTTGCGTAAGTCCGTGCCCATCTTTATTTCTGAATGTTAGTACAACAACATAAAGGTACATTTAAAAGCGTTCACAATGGACGTAACAGCGAAAAGCCGTTGAACTTATGTACGCGGCACAAATCTATTGCGGCGAATCGGTGCAATTTGCCAGAAGCCCAGCCAATTTGCTTTTGCGTCTTGTGATTCTTATTACAACGCCGTAAAGACCATGTTGTGTCGTCTCGCCGTAACAAGGGCTACCTCCGCCGCTCATAAAAACTTTATAATGTTTTGAAATAGGTATAAAGTTACGCTTACTGAAAATATATTTTGACATCAAAAGAGTTTTTAAAGCCTCAAGTTTAATTTACGAGCTTTCGTGGAAGATTTACACAATTTACATGTTAAACTAAATATAACTACAGCTTGTGTCTTGTTTTAGGAGAATTGCTTTTCAGAAAATGCGATAAATTAGCTTTGCGAGTTTTGAAAATGGATGGACAGACAGACGAGACAAAGCCTTTTTAGAAAAAAAACATGTTGTTTTAACAGACTGTGGCTGTAGACAAAATAAGCAACTACGTAACTTTAACATTAGCAACATACTCATTGAGTTCACGACCAAAGCTAGACATTTCACTGAGAATGTAGTTTTTATGAAACGTTAAAACGATGGATAGATAGATTTAATTACGGATGACTATCTGCCGGTTTCTGAATTGAGAAATTCGCTAAGCAAATGGGTAAGTATCGTCCTGTCTCTGCAGATTTCTCACAAAAGAGCGCGACAGAGCGATACGTAAGTATTTGCTTAGTAAAATCTCAACTCAGAAACCGGGCCTAAGGCAGTTAGTAATGGTAGAAATAATATTGCTTGTTCTGTGTTTAGGGCAGATCGCCTGTACTTCCCTAACCATGGTTTAGCTAAAATTGTTTTTAAAAGTTTGTCGCCATTAACTACGCAAAATTCGCAATAAGGCTTATTTTCTTAGGTGCTTTTAAACCTTAAAAACTTTGCTTTATATCCTTAAGTTTTTAAGTAAGATATAAAAAAAACATTGCCAACCCTACTGTCTAACAAATACCACAGAAAAGTTGGTGGGAACTAGCAGTTCTTTGTCAACCGGCAACTGAAGAACGTTCATTACCTTGCTTTGATTCAACCTTCTCTAGAACCTATACTTAAACCCCCAGTTATTGAGCAATGTTTGACCAAAAAATTGCATGGAAAGTGAATACCACACCATAGTTTTATTTGAAACGGCAGTGAACCGTTCAAATCGTGGTTCTCTTCGGTGACATAGTACTTTAGTCAATACCACACGATATGGAAAACATTGTAAGGACCTTTTTTACTACGTCGGTCGATAAATTTTGTATGAATAATGTTTACAAAATCCTTTTCTTCAACTCTTCGGTCGTGAAGTCCCTAGCGGATCCCGATAGAGGTCTTCGCCTTAAGAATCCCCTGTAGGATCGTGGGAACTCGGCGATGGCCAAGCGCGTGAAACACTGTTTTCTATAGCTGTTTCACCCAGAGCGAGACGGGGCGCGGGAAAAGTGAGAGGCAATGCGGCTGTTTGAGTCTACGTGTGTTCTTGTCCTTTACTTTCGCGAGTATGTAGTTGTAGTTGTAATGTAATAGATCTATTTACCCAAAAATTTTCGTAGTTCAGCTGCCATTTCTACATTTTATTAGCTATTTCAAAAATTCTTTTTTTTCTGACAAGTACAATACATTATTGATGTTCCCAAGGTAGTTAGGCTCCAATAGACAGTGTTATATGTAGCTGTATTCAGCTGTAACAGCTGAATACAGCTATACCATAATAACAGCTGAAAGTAACCCCTTTTTCGGCGCGAAAAACGCATCACTCTAATTTCTTTCGGGCTATTTTTTATTTTAAAAACTATTTGCAAACCTCCGTATTGGTCCTCTACTGATATAAAATAAGTTTCAGCAAAATTCAGCCTGTAGTTTAGAAATTAAACCTGAACTACGTTTGTATGGGAAAATGGTGCTCTAGCACCCTCTTAAGGTTGGACGATAGCAGCGTGGCGGGAAATTCAAAATTTTCAGTATTTAAGATTTTTGAAGCTAAACTGAGCTATTTTTGTTCAACGATTTTTCGTTCACGGCAATAACATAGTATTCTTTTAATTATTATTGTAAACAACAGAACAACAATAATTCAGCCGATTATGTGTTCTGGTCATCAACAAGTTTTTTGGGCAGTGCCACTGCTTCGTACTCCAGAACACAGAATCGGCTGAATTATTGTTGTTCTGTTGTTTACAATAATAATGAAAAGAATACTGTTTTATTGCCGTGAACAAAAAATCGCGGAACAAAAATTGCTCAGTTTAGCTTCTAAAATTTTAAAAACTGAAAAATTGGAATTTCTCGCCACGATGCTATCGTACAACCTTAAACATAATACCGGACTAACATTACACTCGGCTGCACAAACTTAAAACACTGAATACGCCATTTTTCAAAAAAATTTTTTTTTGCATTTTCGGATATTCCTTGTTATTTTGCACCTAAATCAAAGACTCTTTTTTACTTATGACCGCTCATTCTACTTATTTTAGGTGCAATAAACACTGAATATCCAAACAAAATAATAAAAAAACAAAAAAGCAAGCTTAGATCACTGAATATCACAATGACCAATTAAGAACACAGAATATCCTTGGATATTCTGGGTTTTATGCTAGTTAATTGGATATTCTGTGTTATTTGTCAGTTCTTCTTATACCACACATGCCTAAAATTAAAGATGCGTTTTTCATCAGAGTAGCATTTAACGAGACATTCGCCTCTTTAAAGAAAAAATCTATGGCCTACTGCATTTTGTGGCACGAGGGCATGGCTGGGAGAGACGCGCCCTAAATAATTGACGCTATAACGACTTTTTTGAGAGAGGAAAGGGATGTTCAAAACTTCGTTATTTGGATGGACAATTGCTGTGCTCAGAACAATGGTTTTTGTTCACTGCTATGGTAAATATTTTAAATTCCAGTATAGTAGGCCATAATCTGCAATCGGTCACTTTCAAATACTCCGTGCAATTTTAGTGGTTTTAAAGCCGAAGGTATTTTGTTGCACTGGTGATTCTGAGCCAAATTACAAAATTTCATTCCAAAGCGCGCGAAAAAAAAATTTGCTTCTCCATACAAATGGTGTCGATTGGCGATAGCCGTTTGTATTGGGAAGTGAATTTTTTTTTCGCTCGTTTTGAAGTAAAATTTTGGAATTTGGCTCAGAATCACGAGTGCAACTAAATACCTTCGGCTTTAAAACCACTAAAATTCCACGGTGTATTTAACCAAAGGCCACACTCATATGAGTGCAAACGGGGTACATGGTAATATAGAAAAACAGATAAGAAAAACGAATTTGTACAATTTCCGTGTAAACGTGTACGATTTTCGTGACCTGATAGAGACAATGAAAAAGGCCAGAAGTAATATCCACCGACTACTAAAAGGCTTAAAACAAGACCTGCTTATCCTTATAATAGACTCATCATAAAATTTATCGTAGTCGGAGGCCATCGGTTTATCAAACGCGAAAGTGGTGTCCTCCGACTACGATTAATTTTATGATGAGTCTATTATAAGGATAAGCAGGTCTTGTTTTAAGCCTTTTAGTAATCGGGTTTTAGTTTTTAACTTCTATTTTTTTTTTAGCTTTTTAGTAAGTCATTTTGGACGATCATCCAGAATAGAACCACGGAGGGCAAAAAAAAACACATTTTGGTATTTTTTGTTCTATTTGTTATGTTGACGCTACATGTGTTAGGTATACATTTTTGAAAATGTCTTTTATAGCCCTTTCATTTGATACCCATGAAGATGGTATCCAATAATTTTTATATTTAGGTCCGCCACTTTAGGGCGCAGCACAGCCGCCATCTTGTTTTTTTTTTCAACATTTACCTATCCTATGTTACCTGGGTGATTAAGACAAATCCAACGACACCTCATTTGTTGAAATCGGCCAAGTAGTTTAGGCTCTGCGAGGGAACAGATGAACACACAAACATACACACATACATACATACACACACACATACATACATACGCTGCTAAAATCATAACCCTACTTTTTGCTTCGCGTAGTCGGGTAAAAAACAATAATAGACAAACTCGTCAAATTAATGCCAACAACCAGAACTTCTTTCTGGAAAAATATAGCTGAAACACAAAATGCAGTTGATTTAGTTGAAGGCGGAGAATACATTTGTGAAAACGGTGAATAAACATTAAAATATACCTATTAAATTACGTCTTTTATTTTACTCAAATTAGATAGGTAAGTAGTGGATTTTTCTTGTAGTTCGCTAGATCCTTTGAAGGTCATGTAGAACAAAAACCATTTAAAAACACAGAATAGTACGATTCAGTGTTCTAAGAAGGTTTTTTGTTCTAAGGAGTTACTAAATAACTATAGTTTTTATTAAAATACGTTTTTTTTTAGATTACCTTTTATTTTTCTATATATTACCTTCATGGAAAAATAAAGTCGACCATTTCTCATCTACTATTCAATAGCTAAACAATATATATTTTCGCAAACCTTTTATATTAACAACTACACTAAAAACGTTCTACTGTAAAATTTTATAAATGGTTGATTCAGTGTTTTAAATAAGTGCAGCCGCACTCCTCTCTTGCTTATGCTCATGGAGGAAGCAGCGGGCGAGATGGGCGTCATATTCATAACCTAATTGCGGTTTAATTTGACACCTTTCTCGCTCGTTTTGAAGGGTTACACTACACTGTTTTACACCAACCCAAACTGCTGCTATAACTTTCAATGTTGGTTATAAGTAATCTTTAGCTATACAGGGCATTTTTTAAACAGCTTATTCCTCAGACACGTCAACTTCTAAATGTGATTTCTAACAAGTTTTGTTGAAAGACTGATTATTTTTTTGGAGCAGGCTAACAAATAGGAGAGAGGCTGGAAAGGTGGTAGAGAGTGAAGGGGCATGAAAGTGCGCCGCGCAGGCAGCGCTGTAATGGCACACATTCAAACTTCATAATCATAAGAAATGTTCAGTAAGTAATTAAAAGTATCGAGCTATGAGAAAAGTCGTAGAACAAACGTTGTTGGAAATAACATGTTAAATTTGACGTGTTTCAGGAATAAAGCTATTTAAAAATTGCCCTGTATACATTGGAAAGACTGCCTATCTCTTATACCATGCCAGTCACGACTTCACGTAGCTTGCAACTACAACCAAAGCTTTAAGGCCTTTACGTCTCTTGTTAGATGCTTCCCAGCACTCTACCATCCTCTCAGTCGGAAAAGTTCATAATTATAAAAGACGTAACTTTATCTTTCCTGTCATTTGACAAACACCGTATAATTTCAATGAAATAAGTACTAAGAATATCCATTGATTGAACAAACATAACCTTTAACAGCTTAATATTAAATTATGGGAGGATTATAATTAGAGCCCTTCGACATAATCTCCTTGTAGCCGACCATATCGAACTGGATAGCGCCATCCATTAGGCTTTGAATTATCTCATTGAGGTACATACTGAAATGTGTAGTGTAGTGTGTTTGGTATAAGAGATAGGCTCTAACAACGTTCCGCAAATGCACTTCATACTAGAAGTGACGGAGTGGATTGGATAGCCTACCTTTCACGCTTTGACGTTCGCTGTAGGTACCTACCATACGTAACATCTCCACTGACTAACAGACAATGTACAGCCGTAATTATAGAAACGTGAAATTTTTAACATGTGTATCGTAAGTGGGCTGGTCCACAACAGCAGTCGACGACGGGATTACATTTACTATGGCCGTCTATCCGCGCCACTGCACGTCCGTCACTAGTATCTCTATTTTTACCCGACTACGCGAAGCAAAAAGGAGGGTTATGATTTTAGCAGCGTATGTATGTATGTATGTATGTATGTATGTATGTATGTATGTATGTATGTATGTATGTATGTATGTATGTATGTATGTATGTATGTTTGTGTGTTCATCTGTTCCCTCGCAGAGCCTAAACTACTCGGCCGATTTCAACAAATGAGGTGTCGTTGGATTCGTCTTAATCACCCAGGTAACATAGGATAGTTTAATTTTGAAAAAAATCAAGATGGCGGCTGTGCTGCGCCCTAAAGTGGTGGACCTAAAAATAAAAATTATCGGATACCATCGTCATGGGTATCAAATGAAAGGGCTTTAAAAGACCTTTTCAAAAATGTATAACACATGTAGCGTCAACATAACAAATAGAACAAAAAATTCAAAAATGTGTTTTTTTTGCCCTTCTTGGTTCTATTCGTGGTGATCGTCCAAAATGACTTACTAAAAAGCTAAAAAAAAAATAGAAGTTAAAAACTAAAACCCGACTACTAAAAGGCTTAAAACAAGACCTGTTTATCCTTAAAATAGACTCATAGATAATTAATCGTAGTCGGAGGACACCACATTCGCATTTGATAAACCGATGGCCTCCGACTACGATTAATTATCTATGAGTCTATTTTAAGGATAAACAGGTCTTGTTTTAAGCCTTTTAGTAGTCGGGTTTTAGTTTTTAACTTCTATTTTTTGGCCAACAATGGTTGCGGTGGACGAACGCCCCAAAAATGTTATAAATAAAAGGAATTATCGAAATCTCCATAACGGGTCGGCTGAAATGTTCATGGAGAAGAAGACGCGGGGAAAGGCTAGTAAATAAATAACCAGCCGATTCTATCTCAACAACCCTTTATCTAAATCACACAATACCGCAAAGTGGCGTAAACCAAAGAGCACAGTGGACTTCAGTGAACTTCAGTGAAGTGAAGCGGTACAGGAAAAACGCTCGGATAAATTAGATGTCTGTAATGTTGATCAGAGTTAATGAAATGCAAACAGCGCCCGGTTTATCCCGGTTGCAGTCCGCCTGCAAGTTACTTACACCAAAGTTTGAGCTTCTTGTACCTACAGACCTGCCTGCTCTGTTAAGGGGTAGCTTTGTTAAACACTCACTGGCATGAGAGCGATAGGCATCGGGTCGAAAAAAAAACGACTTAAGGGTGGACGATGGCAACGTGGCAGTAAATTCAAAATTTTCACAGTTTTTTACATTTTGTAGCTAAACTGAGCTATTTTTGTTCAGCGATTTTTCGTTCGCGGCAATAAAACAGTATTTTTTTCATTATTGTAAACAACAGAACAACAATAATTCAGCCGATTTTGTGTTCTGGTGTACGAAGCAGTGGCACTGCCCAAAAAAATGGTCTTAGACCAGAACACATAATCGGCTGAATTATTGTTGTTCTGTAGTCTACAATAATGAAAAAAATACTATGCCGCGAACGAAAAATCGCTGAAGAAAAATAAAAAACTGTAAAAAAATGGAATTTCCCGCCACGCTGCTATCTTCCAGCCTTAAGATCGGGATCATGCATGTGCAAGTGACATTCATAGGCAGTAGCAAATATCGCAATTTCAGGAATTGATCGACAGTTTCGAGGAGACATTCCTCGAAACGTTGCGGTTGAAAGAGGCACTTTACGCCCGCTCGACCAATAAAAAATCCACAATTTTCAAGGGCATCCTATAAAAATCGCTTATAAAACCCGTCGATAAAATATTAATATCTACTATCTCTACTCTTTATACGGAGTGATAGACAGAGTGATAGACAGAGAGCTGGCTGTACATATTGAGTACGATATATGCCTCTAAACTACATGCTAGGCTTACAGCATTTCTAGAATAAATGCCTATAGAGAGCTTTTTACAATGCTCTACCTTCTTGATACGGTTGAGTTTTCTATTGAGAGCAGAAAAAATAATCCTTAGTGCCGTTTCCATATGAAAGTAATTCAACATCATCATCACTATATTAATCTAAGAGTTATCCTCTTGTCGGTGCAGCATGAACTTTTCCATGAACTTCTGTCACAAGCCGATAAAAGTAATTATGGAGCTCTATTTATCCTTTTTTCCAAAAACGTTACAAGTTTCCAAGAAAAAAGTCTCGTTTCACTTCAATTGTTTGATTCTATTTATCAGGTTCCTTGTAAGTTGGCCGTGTTTATTTTGGCCCGGATCGTACAGTTCACAAATCCCTAATGCGCAACACAAACAACGGTTACCGACTGGGTGCCCTGTAATCCGAGGTTTAACCAAGTCTGGGACTATAGACGTGCCGTCGCTGTCTAGGATCAGGGCCGTCTCTAACCCATTGGGGGCCCTGGTGGGCCATTTAGGATAACGGGGACCAGGCACGGTTGCGGCCAAAGATTTCGGGAGGCCATCTTCGCTTGTAATTCCTTACGCCACTTATAATTTACCTTTGACGGTTCAAGCAAAGGATATAGTTTTCCGCGCGTATGTAGACATTGTATGCAGTGCCGGATTTCAGAGCCTTGGATGCCAAGTTGTGCCCTTCTCTTTCGTTTTAGAGAAAATTTATCTCTTCTACGTCCACGTCTGATAATATTTAGTGCTTATCAAAGCTAACAATAACATGCGACAACATTTTCAGTATTTTCCCAAAAGAATGTAGCCCAGAGTTTATGGTCTGCTTCGGTCAACATCTTTCCACCACCCTTCAGATTCGACACTATACCTAACCTGGTATAACTGAGCCTTAATAGGTACCTACTGCAATAAGACCCGAGTATTTCACAGTATAAAAGCTCGGATTACACAATGAACCAAATATTTAGCTACGTAGGGCGATTCAGCTGGCCTATTTTACAGTTTGAACTGAACACACACTGTAGGTAATAGCCGTAGTATATTACGAAGATTAAGCCAACATTGACTAATCGATAGTTGGGCTTAATGGAACGCAATACTGTCGAAATCATAATGTAGATAGATGTAGATAATTTGCCGCGGAGTGAGCTTCGTCTATGTATGTGTGCGTTCGAATGGTGGACTGGCGACAGCATCTTATGTTCATATTGATGTTCGTGGAATAACCACCTTTGCAGCTCAGTGAGCCAAACCACTTACCTACAATAAATTCAGCTTCATTCGGGCAATTGAGACAAACTAACGTATTAGGTATCGTTTACCTTTTAATAAGTTGATTACAGTTTAGACATACATAAAACTAAGACCTTTGCACTTACGCAATGAGATGATTTATGCAAGTGTCCAGTGGCCCCTTCACTCACACTTGATGCGAGTCACAATACTCATTAAGAATACTTACAATATAGGATGAAAACACTCCTTTTTTTCTTGGCATATTCGGTTAAAAAGACTCAACTCCTGCATTTTATAGCTTGAAAATTGTTGCAACTTGCCACATTTTTGTTAGGGGTGCCAAAAGGGTCCTTGTTGTTTATACATCGGCGGGTAGACACTACGTTTGTGAAAGGGTCAGTCACGTAGCACCTTGATTTATCAGCTCTATCGGCTTGGGGACGAATTGATTGAACATTGATCATGGAGTTATTTATTGCAGCAAATTGGATTGTGCGCGCATTCAAAAATTCCGATAGCCCTCGAACGGCTACCGGCTAGCAATACGGGCTTTTTTATCTGGCTGCATAGTTACATTGCGAAAGTATTTAAGAAGTATTTACTTACATTTGGGTGGGACACTCGGTATGTTATGGATTTGTTACAGCCAACCTCTCTCTCTTCCAAGCTTTAGTCCCACATGGTGGTGGGATCAGCCTTCCTAATTTTCTCTCTCCACTTCGCCCTGTTCTTGGTGTCGTGACCGGCGAGAGACCGAAGTGAAGCAGAAGTATGTGCTCGGGTTGGTTACATAACTAAGAAGCACAAATAAACCAGAACAAGTAATTGCAAACCTAAGAAAATATTAAGAACTACATTTTTACACATAAGCCAACACTTTTTTTCAAGCCTGTAATAAATAATTCCGATATAAATTTCGATTGAGCATTGTTTGTAATTTCTTTGAATTTAAACATTTATAATAAGTTGAAAAAATTCACTCGGGACAGGACTTTGAATTATGAGTGGAATAACTAATTTTAAAAACAGTGTTAGGTTGTATATTTTTCAGTTAACACAAAGCGAAGCGCAGTTTTCGCTCTTTGCTTACAATTAAGCCTATCAGCGATTAATACACTACTGAATTCCGCCTCATTTACCCGCTTTTTAAGCCAATTCCCCTTCGTTGAAACGAAACACTCTTTCCTGTTGGAATTTTAAAAGCCCTGGGTATTTAGATCGGCAGTGCTCCGCTCCCGCCCACTCCTTCTCCTAGAGCAGGGGTTCCCTACTTGGGGTTCGCGGTTCTGCTTTGGCGTGTCCGTGACAAAATACACCTACCAACGTTTGGGTCCCACTCACTAACGGTAAAGGAAAATATCGTTAGGAAACCTGACCCTTAAGGCTCGGTATAAAGCTAACTAGCGCCACCAATGTTAAAAAAAACATATCTTCCTTTAGAAGAAGTTTCCGAAAAAATCCTAAGATGAGCCTATGCGCCATGCTTTTCTAGATTTTTAAGTGTAGATACCCTCTTCGAAATTTACTTTTAAGCTAAAAAATTTTCGATAACCGCCAAAAGCGGCCGTTTTTGGCGGTTATCGAAAATTTTTTAGCTTAATACTAGAAATTGAGTTGGGTACCTACACTTGAAAAAATCTAGAAAAGCATGGCGTATGAGCTCATCTTAGGATTTTGTCAGAAACTTCTTCTGAAGGGACATATGATTTTTTCAACATTGGTGGCGCTAGTTAGCCTTATACCGAGCCTTAACACGACAATGGCCCATTGGGCATGCGATTAAGGCCAAAATATATATCTGAGAGAAGGCCTTTGCCCAGCTAGTCGAATATGTGCACTTGTACAGGATACGGGGCATTAACTAAAATTCGGTGAATTTAAGAACCTGCTACGAGTATGGGTCAATCTAGCGCCACCAAAAGATCGTATTTTGTTCAAACGTTTTTGAAAATATTTTGTATTTTTTTTTATTGTTTTCGGTGCCGAATCAGTCATTACCGCCAAAATTATAACGCCCTGCTTATGATAGATGTAAATGGAAAAATAGGGTTCCGCGGATCACGGAAAGAGTGGTCCGCCTTGAAATAGGTCGAGAAAGACTGACCTCTAGCTCTGAGGCAGTAATAAAGCAGACATGAGCGGCACGTGCTGCCCCGTGATAGCTCTACGTGCTGCCAGCGGGCATGTGCCGCGGACACGGACTAGGGGGCCTAATTAAAATGAGACGACGATAAAAGTCACCGTTGCGCAATGTAAATTTCCTTCTACGGCCCATAAAGGAGAGAGTAGTCGCATTAATCACATGCTTTTTACTAATGACCCGGCTTGACATGCGGCGGGTCGCAGCGCAAACTAGGTACAGGCTGTTCGAGATTGAAGAGTCTTTAGGTTTCACATTAGTTTTCCCGTACAATAATGCAAGGTGTGGGCAGACCAGCTGCAAGATGGTCCAACAATATTAAGGCCGCAGCAAGCGGACCACAATTAGCCACAGGCAACTGAGAAGAAAAAAAAACTTGAAGAGGCGCACATCCAGAAGTAACAAGACAAATGTTAAAGAAGAAGAAGGTTTTGCCGTCTCAGTTTCAGGGTATTGGTATTAGTTTTGCATTTTGCATTTTGGCACGGTGAGAGTTAACCACTACTAGAGTAGGTACGTACACTCAGCAGCACATAATATAGTAAGTAAGTAAGTAAGTAAGTAAGATATTTATTCACAAGATAAAACACAGTACAATATTGTACATGCGCGATTTTATTCGCTTACGCTTACGTACGACTTTGCATCGAAAATGCAAAGGTGGATCGGCTGTCGACTGTACACAATTGTAAAAATATGTGTGCAGTGCGAAAGCCTTATGGAATTATTTGTTTGCTTATGTGCTGTCGGGGGGTACCAAGAAAGCTCTAACGTGAAGGGTAATTTGAAGTTATAAAAAAAAACAAATAGGTACACCCCTGGTTATTGGTTTTCAGTTTTCAGAAGAGTTCTGTTTTCAAAACTGCCGTTCTTAGCCTCAGATCTGGAATGGACATTTAATCCAGCTCGGTCAGTATCCTCTTTACCAAAGTAGTTTTGCGAATACATCGATAACAGGCGGGCGATTCACGGGATTAGTCCAAAACTAGACTATTGACCTGGCTCCGAAACTGAAATAACGCAAAGGGAAATTGCTAAATGCTTTCGCGGCTCTACTGCTTGCATAACACGAGTAATCGTGTTTATTTAAAAGTGAGTAGCTATGCAAGCAGTATTGTTATTTTTCAGATACCGCTTCTGGATTTAATTTGGTGGAGGCGCGCTGTACAGATTTTCCGGTCATAATTATTAGACATTAAGGTTGGACGATAGCAACGTGGCGGGAAATAAAAAAAATTCACAGTTTTTTACATTTTGTAGCTAAATTATGGTATTTTTGTTCAGCGATTTTTCGTTCGCGGCAATTACATAGTATTCTCTTCATTATTGTAAACAACAAAACAACAATAATTCTGCGGATTATGTGTTCTGGTCTACGAAGCAGTGGCACTGACTAATGAAAATAATACTATGTTATTTCCGCGAACAAAAAATCGCTGAACAAAAATAGCTCAGTTTAGCTACAAAGTGTAAAATGCTGTGAAAATTTTGAATTTCCCGCCACGCTGCTATCTTCCAGCCTTAAGAATGCAGGCTCGTATCTTATAGTCACGTCACTACTGGGTCACTCGAATCTGGACTATGATTATGTTCTGCACTGTCGTGCCCGATATTTTGCCGTAGCGACCGTAGCGCGTAGAAGCATAGTGCGCAGAAACAGTACCGCGTAGATACTGTAGCGTGTAGAGACCGTAACGCGTAGAGACCGTGGCGCGTAGAATCAGAAGCGCGTAGAGGCAGTAGCGCGTAGAGACTGTAGCGTATACAGGGTGTTAAAAGACCGCCAACAGACCCGAAAGCCACGCATACTAGACACCAAAACAAAGTACTTTTTCGATAAATTATTGCTGGGAAATCATTTTGGTTTTTTAGGTTATAATTTTGAAAAATATTTTATCACGCAATGGACGTATAACGCACAGAAGTCATATTGCGCAAGCGTAGGTATAAGTTTATTTTACTTATGCTTGAAGTGCCGATGTTTAGAATACATTGCGGGTTGCTATATTAACGTCGTTTTTTGTAAGAAATATTCATAATTTTGATATGGCTTCTTGAGAAGGTATGTTAAGAACTAGATACTGAATACATTTCTGCAAAAAAAAAGTTTTGAAAAGTCCGACTTTGAACCTCATTATCTCGGGAACCGTTGATTTCCCAGGCATAGTTCCTTGGGCAAAAATGTTCATTATGATGAGGACAACACGTGGTTTCCCGCTTTGTTGGCGGTCTTTTAACACCCAGTAGAGACCGTAACGTGTAGAGACCGTAGCGCGTAGAAACAGTAGAGCGTAGAGACTGTAGCGTGTAGAGACCGTAGCGCGTAGAAATAGTAGCGCGTAGAGACTGTAGCATGTAGAGACAGTAAAGCGTAGAGACCGTATAGCGTAGAGACCGTAGTGCGTAGAAACAGTAGCGCGTAGAGACAGTAGCGTGTAGAGACCGTAACGCATAGAGACCGTTGCGCGTAAAAAACAGTAGCGCGTAGAGACTGTAGCGTGTAGAGAGCATAACGCGTAAAGACCGTAGCGTGTAGAAACAGTAGCGAGTAGAGACTGTAGCGTGTAGAAACCGTAGCGCGTAAAGACCTTAGCATGTAGAAACAGTAGCGCGTAGAGACTATAGCGTGTAGAGACCGTAGCGCGTAGATACTGTTGCGTGTAGAAGGCGTAGCAAGTAGATATGTAGCGCGTGGAAACAATAGCGCGTAGAGACTGTAGTAGAACGTAGAGACCGTAGCGCGTCGAGACAGTAGTGCGTAGAAGCGAAGCGCTTAAAATTATATCACGTAGACACCATAGTGCGTAGAGGCAGTAGCACGTAAAGAACGTAGTAGTACGTAGAGACCGTAGCGTGTAGAGACAGTAGCGCGTAGAATCATATCGCGTAGACACCATAGTAAGTAGATGCAGTAGCACTTAGAGGGGGTGTAGCAAAGTAACGCGTAGCGACCGTCCCAGTAATTTCGGGACGGCCAGCTACCTTCACCATGGCAACATGCAGAAAAACAACAGTACATTTGCGGTAATATCCATTCGGGCGTCGGGGCGAGATTAGCTGTTAAACCGCGACGTTTACCGACGCTCTGTTGTCCGAGGTATCCAATCAGGCGGCCCGGGCTGGCAATAAACTGTACGTCACGTACGCACGTGTCTAGTGACAAACTACTGGGGGCCGAGTTGGTAGTTACGCGCTCTACGCTCTGTTTGCTCTTTTTAGAATGGGCGAGGTCTGAACGTTTCACTTTGGCCCTTGAATACGGTATGGTCAGCGATACGCTGAGATTGGCATTCTGACCACTTATGCTGCTTGCCTTCAGAACTACCATGAAGTATTACAGCGTTTCACTGACAGTACTTGACTGCAACAAAAAGAAGTGATTTTTATTAAATGGACGCTGTTTGTTTTTTTTATAATGGACCGTGTCTAAAAACAGTTGAGACAACCCTGCTGCTATACATGAAAGAGGGAGGAGAGGAGAAGGGGTACCTTATTGCTATCTATCTATAGTTTTTTTACACAATTATGGAGAATGTTGTGTAACTATATATCTATAGTTTATTTACACAATTATGGAGAATTTTGTGTAACGTGAATTGCCCTGAAACTTCAGACAAGTCCCATTGCTACGTGAATCGATAGCTCCTATTGCCATCGATAGCTCCCTAAAAGTTTATTTACACAATGAGAATATTTTTTTAAAGACAAGGTTAGCATTGGGCAACAAACTAAAGTTATCTTTTCATTGTTTTTGTCCCTTATTTTCGAGATGAATTTACTAACAATAATTTTGTTTCTATCTACACTAATCTACACTAATTTTATAAGGAAGAAAAGTTTGTAAGTATGTATGTATGTAGGGGGTAATCTCCAAAACTACTCATCCGATTTAAAAAATTCTTTATTTAACGGGAAGCTACGTTATCGCTGAGTGCTATAGGCAAATTTTTATTGTGATAACGGAAAAAAAGTCTCCGCGGACGAAGTCGCGGGCAAAAGCTAGTAGTAGAATAAACAAGTAGGTTTTCTTTTTATTGCAAAAATGTTTAAAGATACCGTTTCTGTAGTTTTGAAGGAAAATTGACATAACACGCATAAAGGCTCTTATTTCGATAAAAAAATCTACCGAGCGGAAATGATCAAGTTTCAGGACCGCGAGAAAACAGACATGGGACTGAAAAAGTAATCACTAGAACTAAAACATATTTTTGAAATAAAAGGTTGACGCTGAATATGTGTCTAAATTGATTCGTAGAGGTTCCAACCTCCGAGAACAATGACTTTTTAATACACACTCTTTGGGGAAATCTGCTCGGGCAATTTCCATTGCTAGGAATCTTTCTCCGTTCAAAACTATAAAGCGTGACGAGAAAATAGGGGCGGGGCGAAAAAACTGAAATTCAATACCTAAAAATATATGGAACAGCAGAAAAAAATTAAGTGTTAATTATACATTTCAGGGGGGTGCAAAAGTGCTTTGAAACTAATATAAACTAAAGAGATATGAAAAAAAAGTTGAATATTTTTAAAGGGTATTTTGAAGGATTTAGGATTTTTTTCCTATTTTAAATAATATTTTGCACAATACGAATTCATATTTTTTTATAATTTTCGTAAGCTGATAGTAAAATATTTATCTGTGCTGTGAGGACACTTCACTCACATAATATCACTTCAGTTACATGAGGGGACTATAGAGGTACCGTAGTCCTACTAAGTTAGGTTTGTTTTAATATTACTTCTATGAAATTCTTAGATAGTCCATTATTACGTGTATACCGTTAGAGGTTTGCGGAATTTCCTGTAAAATATTTCTGGAACTCAACAATAGATACATGTTCGTCCATTTATCCATTCCATTTCGGTAGCCTGAGTCTGTATGAATATTTGAAATAAACTCCGTGAATAAAGCTAATATTTAATAAAACATAACTCGGCATTATCATTAGTGGATCCGGCCTAATTTGCATAATCTGCGAAGGGAAGGTATGAAAATGAAATTTGAATCGCCGAGTGCTTACGTTCTAGTGACGGGGCAAAGAAAAAAGTTTTCCATAGGGCTACATGCCTCTCTTTTCAGCCTATTATGAGTGTTTGTAATAAATAGTAATATGCTCGCACTCGCATGTAATGATGCAAAGGAAGCTTCCTACACTCTGCATTGGGTGGCTATAGGTGAAGAAGAAGACGAAGTCATACGCTTTGTGCGTGGTTTATATACTAACCAGTTTTCTCGATTGTGGTGATTGAAATATTCGTATCAAATTTTTGCTCGAGGCGCAACCTATCTAGTGAACACCATGTTTTACAGAAGAAATGGGACTTAATCTTGGAGAATAAAGTGTTCGGGATACTTTTAATTACAGCCAGCATTAGAACTTATTAAAACTTTTTACTTCGTTGTCTAATACACACGTAGTGAATATAAATAAACTATGAACTTAGTTAATTAAAGCCTGTAAATCTTAAGCAACTACTATGGACGTAGGGACATTAAGAAAACACTGAGTACATTGTTCTCTACAAAAAATACAATACGTAATTGCAAAACTGTCAGGCAAGTCGAACACAGTCAGTTGGGTTCACGACGTCGTCGTGTCGAAAGACAATATGTCGAAAAAGTCGTAAGCAATTTTATCGATGCCAACTACCTAACTAGTATTTCATTGGTCACGATGGGCCGTTTCAGGCCATTGTTTTGAATGCTACATGATGAAGCTTATGTCTTGATTCTTGATCTAAAGTCATCAGAATCAGGTTCGTAGTTGTCTCGAACGAATGTCTCGCGGCAACTTTTTTTCTTTCCCTTCAAACCTTACTCGGATTCGGAATTACTCGGATAAAAAGACAATAAGCCGAATCGGTCGAGCCGTTCTCAAGCGTTGCGCAAACCAACCGAACATCATACTATTTTAAATACATGTAGCATTTGATGACGATTTTTTCGTTGAGAGAATTCTGCCTCAGGTTTCCGTAGTGGGCAAGAACTCCCTTTGTACAGCTAGTGGGACATGTACACTACACATCTTGTTTTTTACCATTTTACCGTCTAGTGAAAATAATCCGCGACCTCCGGGTCGTAAGCAAACGATTCACTCCGAGGCCGGCAAGGCAGGGAGTCTAAGCAACAAAATTATTTTAATAATTACAAATGAGCCCGTCTAAAAGCTTGTTTGTTACTCAACGGGGCCGAAAGATAGACTGCTTCCGAAGTTAATTAGCGGGGCTAGGAAGCCCCTCGTCATTTTTTATGAACCTACACGTACCTATAGATATTTTGTCGTAAAGCAAAAGTCACCGTATCTCTTTCTCGCTGCTTTATGTGCACGAGCCCACTCTCACCCTGTGCTTGTTCAACCTTCAGAGTTAGATGTTTGATATGGTCCGTGGCCAGAAGATCCCCACGATCCCGCTGCAAGCATCATCCAAACGTCAAAACTGACTTCACGTTCGACTCTATGGCCCGGTTTCTGAATTGAGAATTTCACTAAGTAAATACTTAACTATCGTTGTGTCACGCTCTTTTGGGAGAAAACTGCAGAGACAGAGCGATATTTAAGTAGTTGCTTAGTGAATTTCTAATCTGTTTGGTAGACGCACTTCACTAAGCCGTGCGTGCATCGATATATACAGGGTGGAATTGTTTTTTGTCTACAGTACTCAAACCTCAATTTGCGTTTCCTTTGAATGAAATTTGCTATCGTTTATAGTACTTTCCCTCCAGGTGGCATCAACAAATTCCACCCTGTATATCGATGCGTGCGTGGTAAAAGGTATCTCAAAATTTTGCAGACCGTTCCATAGATCAAACCATAAAAAAACAATCTATCTTTAGTATAACCCAGTTACTTTTTTTATAGAGCTACTAGTTGTGCCCGCGACTTCGTATGCGTTTTTACACATTTGACATTTAATTTAAATTCGACTGTGGAGGAAAACTCAAAAGGAAGGTTTTTTTTAACCCCCGACCAAAAAAGAGGGGTGTTATAAGTTTGACAGCTTTGTGAGTGTGTCTGTATAAGTGTTTATGAGGGTGTGTCTGTCTGTGGCACCGTAGCTCTTAAATGGGTGAACGATTTGGAAGCTTTAGGTTTTTTTTTAATTAGAAAGCAGGTTTTCTAGCGAATGTTCTTAGTTACGTTTTGTCAAAATTGGTTCAGCTATTTATTAAATATGTTTATTCGAAGCTAAAATGTCAGGGGTATTTTAATAGTTATTATTTCTTAACTTGCGGTAGCAGGGCTCAAAAGAAAGCAATAGAATAAAAAAGAATAAAAACCCTAATCTAAACAATACATTTATAAATTTAATAATAAATATGTATTGTTTACATTAAGGTATCGCCCGTAATAAGATACCAGGAAGCTTAGCATAAGAATTGCTTAGGAAGTAAAAGGGTTTATATGTATCTCCCTCAACGTAAAGTGGGATAGATAAAGTTATAAGCCCATAGATAAGGTCTTACTCATTCTCATGCTAAGCCAGCAAGCAAAGCATACGGCTAATAACTCTGTCTATCCAGCTCAACGGTAAACAATAGTTATTTGTTATGCAAGAATGCAAAATTATTGTTTGCGGCGAGTGCTTGTATTGAATACCGAGCGGTGTTAAAAGACCGCCAACAAAGTGGGAGACCACATACAGGGTGTTAAAAGACCACCAAAAAAGCGGGACGTATTGTCCTCATCAGAAGGAACATTTTTGCCCAAGGACCTATGCCTGGGAAATCAACGGTTTCCGAGATAATGAGGTTCAAAGTCGGATTTTTCAAATCTTTTCTTATGCAGAAATTTATTCAGTATCTAGTTCTTAAGAATCCCCTGAAGCTCTGCAGCCCTCTCGCTCGCACTTTTCAACATTTTAATTGATTGTAAGAGAATGATTAAACTTTGGACGATAAAATATAGTTGCAGACCTAAAAGCTATCGACATGTGGACACACTTTTGATTTCATATTCCTACTAATAAAAAAATATCACAGAACTTCGGTTAAAAGTAGTAGTTCAGTAATATTTATTTTTTAAACTATAAATGTGAAATTTAAAGTATGTCTACATGTCGATAGCTTTATTATCTATGTCTGCAACTATATTTTATCGTCCAAAGTTGAATCATTCTCTTACAATAAATTAAAATGTTGAAAAGTGCGAGCGAGAGGGCTGCAGAGCTTCAGGGGATTCTTAACATACATTTTCAAGAAGCCATATCAAAATTATGAATATTTCTTACAAAAAACGACGTTAAAGTTTCAACCCGCAATGTATTCTAAACATCGGCACTTCAAGCTTAAGTAACATAATCTGATACCTACGCTTGCGCAATATCACTTCTGTGCGTTACACGTCCATTGCGTGAAAATTTTTTTTTCAAAATTATAACCTAAAAAACCAAAATAATTTCCCAACAATAATTTATCGAAAAAGTACTTTGTTTTGGTGTCTAATGGCTTTCGGGTCTGTTGGCGGTCTTTTAACACCCTGTATAGTCATCATAACGAACATTTTTGCCCAAGAAACTATGCCTAGGAAATCTAGGAAATCAACGGTTTCCGAGATAATGAGGTTCCAAGTCGGTTTTTTTTCAGGATTTTTTTTTTTGGAAATGTGTTCAGTATCACGTTATTAACATATCTTCTCAAGAAGCTATATCAAAATTATGAATATTTCTTACAAAAAACGAAGTTAAAATTGCAACCCGCAATGTATTCTGAACATCGGATAGCCTAGATTGTTTCTAGAACTAGGACTTACGGTCCTAAATTTGACTGAAAACTATTCAGCGGTATTCGCGTGATGAGGTAACACACAGACTGACAGACAGACAGACAGACAGACATAGACCGATTTTTTTGCATTTTTGTATTCAGTATAGTTTACTTAGTAACCCCTGCTAGTTTTTTTTCTAAAAATATTCAATGTACAGAATTGACTTCGCTAGAGTTTTATTATAAGTATAGATTGTGTAGCGCCATCTTATTTTAAGTAGTGAAGTAAAATGTGATGGTTTAATAATGGGATAAAAATGATTATCTCAGTGTGATGGCGCTGGTAAATGTAGTGCTCATAGCGTAGTTGGACTAGCCATTCCAACTAGGCTATGATATCCGACGCGGTCAGTCTTTGGGTGGAGTTGTATCCACCGATCCCGGGATCAGATGGATGTCTCCACGGATCACGCCGAGTTGTCTCCACCGATCCCGGGATCAGTGGAAACATCAAAATGTGGGTGGTGCTAGTAGCAAAATAATAATGGGCGTTTCCATGCTTTGTTTTTTATCAATAATAATCTTTGAGCCATGTCAGAGGGCCTTCGGGCGGTTTAAAAACTGTGACACAAGAGGAGGTCACTAACTCATACGATTACCTTCCATGCCATTGATATAGTAGTATGTGGCTACAGATGCGAGCTTCCCTTCACGGCAATGGCCCTATAGACGCAGAAATATGCCAAACTAGAGAGATTGTAATGTAATAAAGCCAAAGTTATCCCTACTCGGGAGAATTCATTAAGGAAATTTAGTGAAGAGAGACCATTAGGATGAAAGAACAACATCATTTTTCTAAACAGAGCGTTGTGGAAGACATTATTATTTTCATAGAGGACAGGATCATTGTAATTTGTAACTGATCAATAGGTATCCTAAATTGACTGAGCCAAAGCCGTAATAGGAAGTTAACAAATAAAATAATAGAAGCACTACCAGATCTCAACTGTATACTGCCGGACGCTGCTCGATACCTTAGGGTTAGGACAAAAATAGAAGTTAAAATCAAAAACCCGACTACCAAAAGGCTTGAAACAAGACCTACTTATCCTTAAAATAGACTCTTGGTAATTAATCGTATTCGGAAGCCATCGGTTTATTAAATGCGAACGTGGGGTCCTCCGACTACGATTAATTACCTACCTTTGAGTCTATTTTAAGGATAACTAGGGTTTTGTTCAAATAACGCCTGGGATTTTTTATGGTTCCGTACCCAAAAAACAGAATTAAATAAATAAGAGGGCTCCCATACCAAAAACGTGATTTTTTTTCCGTTTTTATAGATAATGGTACGGAACCCTTTGTGCGCGAGCCCAACTCGCACTTGGCCGTTTTTTTGTATATATTTTGAGCGCTCTCCTTTGACGGGACCTTTTTAGATGACGCCGTATTTGGCAATTTACAAAATTTTCCACTCAAACAACATTGGAGGGAAAGACGTGGGACTTCAAGAAAAACAAATTAATTCAAAGCCCACTGGTTGACAAACTGCCTACTGGCTACCGAAATAACACCAAATAATGACGGAGATATTCCCTCGCAATAAACACCGGATGTTGGATTAGAGAGCAATTACTTACTACACATAAAAAATCTACTCGTAATTTCTGTCGCCCGACAGATAGGATGCCGAACTTCCTTCAGGTACTGTAATTGGAATATTTTCCTTTCGTTGTGCAGGAGAGTACGAAATTCTGATATGAGAAAGCAATAAAGCCTCTTACACATTGGAGATACCTTCTTTGAGAGACCTATAATCATCATAGCACACATAAAAGATGCGTGTTCGAGTAGAGATGAGGAACCTAATAAAGTATCAGGCGGCCAGGCCGCAGCGGCCAAGTCGCAGCGGCCAAGTCTCAGCGGCCAGTGAGATACATACATAAGTATGAAATCGCCCACGCGCACCAGGCTGCAGCGGCCAGGTGCGCGCCGCCCACGGCGACTTTATACAAATGTATGTATCTCACTGGCCGCTGCGACCTGGCCGCGCTATTGGCCTAAGTAATAATAAGTACCTAACTCCTTATTGTACACCAGAAAGTTTTTACAGAAGAAATCTTAATAATAAAAGGGAACTATATTTTGTGTCATCAAAGTTTATATTTGTCATCAACTTGTATCATCAAATTAATAGATCTATCACCACGAAATATTTTCATTCTCAGAAAAATAAAGTGTCGCCAGGTATAAATTACCAAATTAATGTCAATTTGTTCGCAGAAAAAGAGATGAATTATCTATATAATTGTAGTGCATCCATTGAATAAAGACTTTGTTCTCAGAATAATAGGTTTATTCCCAAAATAACAGCTCCGTATTCAGAATAGTAGATCTGTCATCAAATAAATTGATTATCGTCCGCAGATTGTGACTTGTTTTTATTTGTCATTTTGTCATCAGTACAGTAGTTACAAATTATTTCGTTCAATTCTCCAAATAATACTATTCGTTACCAATTTAATAGTTCAGTTCATAAATTTTATTAAAAAATGATCAAAGGGGCGGAGCCAAATTGGCGCGCTATGAAAATTTACCAATCATGCGCAGCGATGGGTCGTACACACGACAGCACGTCGACCTTTACACGCTAGCACTCTACTCGGTTGCGTTAGGGTTTTTGGTTTTAATTGATTTCCCAATAGTTTCTTTATATTATCATGGCATCAAGTTGTGGTGAAGATGATGCAACTCCTCCAATAATGTTATCATAGCTCGTTGAGAAATCACTAGTGGAGAAAGTGCCGGTACAACAATAGGTACACACGACAGCACGTCGACCCTTACACGCGTGCACTCTATTCACTTACTTTGGTGACTTTGCAACAAAAATGTACTGTCTGACGTGCTGTCGTGTGTACAACCAGTATACAAGTACCTAATGTAAGATAGTAGTTAAATTCATAGATACAAAAACATATTTTTTCTGGATCTTTATGACTTTTGTAAGTTACATATTTCATTTCTTTGATGACCGTTTTTCCTTAATTTGATTATACAGTTATTAGGACAAACCTATTAAAATAAGTACAAACCTATTTATTTGATACTTGATAAAATATCCCGATGATTATATGTGATTTATTATAAAATGGTTTTTATATTGTTTGGCGACTACACTTTGATGACAGATCTATTATTTTGCGGACAAACCTTATTATTTAAAACATTCAAAACATAATAAATTGATGATAGCTTAAATCATACCCATAATAAAAGCACAAATGGCGGTCTTATCGCTAAAAGCGGACAGGATTGAAAGAAAACACATTAGCTTATGACTAGGTACTTACGGTATTATCTGTAAATTCATATCACATCACCTGTTCCATAAACTTGATGCACAACCAAACCAACAGATGATAGAATTTAGAGGTGCAATTTTACTGCACAAGTGCACATTTGTATCAATAATCTACAATAGGTAAATGCCAAATAGGTTTTAGGATAGCCTTTGGCTGGCAACTTGGTTCACGCTGTTGCCCGGCCCCTGAAGTTTATGACGTGAAATTATATCTGTGGTGTATCCTAAATCCTACCTATTTCATGGAAGTTCCAACCTGACCATCTGCCAAGTTTGATTCAAAATGGTTTATCGGTTATGATGGCATAAACAATAATGTTTTACAAACACGTCAACCGAGCGGTTAAGAAATAAAATGTTAGCTCGAATCTTTACTAAAAACCCGTAACCTCTGGTTTAAAGCAAGCAGCTGTAAGATAGTTTTACTTTCATGAAAAATATGTTGCTTTGTAGAGTTCTGCAGGAAATTTATTTATTTTAAGAATTCTAGGGCTGAGTTTCCAATTTTGGAAGATACTCCAAAACTGAAACTCATTTTCAGTTTCTTCATAAAAAAGTAACGGTTAGTAAGACCTAGTAGGACCCAGTAACCAAACCATCTCGAGTCAAAAGCGCCTAAACTTGCACGGCTGTCTAGAAACAAGCTTTAGGCGCCTACGAAACGACGCCGATACCCTAATTTCTTAAAAGCAAATTGCACGCTAAATTGACGAGCAACCGCCGTGCAATTTCTGTAGAGATGCTATCGGGAGTGCGAGCAAGGCGTAACACAAAACTCGAAGTACTCAGAAGTTACAATTTGAGGCAATGATGTTCGGCTACCACCTTTTTAAGGGATTGACAGGCCTCTAAAAACTATTATAATCACGAAATCGTTATAAAAAATGTAATGAAATTGAAATACGGGAACTGTGAGCATTACTACAACGGATTCCCGGTACGTTGATGAGTTCCGAACTTTGGTTGAGAAGCGGAATGTTCAGAATTATCAATTAACCTAATGGTTCAATGTTTCTGAAATTCTGGAAACCCTTTTGAAAAAGGACGAGAGTACCTAATCATACACGGCTCTATTACAAATTGTGCATTAGGTACTTTTAACTGTTCGGTTTTTGTTTGTTTGACATTTGTTGAAAGTATTTGCTATTTCAACTACCTACCTAGCAGGAGCGACTTGGACATAAATCTTGCTCACAGAAAGAATAACAACATGGTTTCTTACAGCCTTCAACGCCGTAAAAGTAATAAAATTTAGAATCAATTTTTACGTACTGCGCCTTTGATGACCTAATATTGTCTGAGACGCTGATGGTGCTTCTGGCAGTGGGCAATGTGTGACGCGTGCATGCGGTGACGCTGTAAAATGAGCTACAAAGGGTAAAGGGTTGCGATTTTAGTACATCCTGGTATGGATAGTGTTCCTTACGTACCCAGTACCTATACCATCCTTAGACCACAGGAAATGAAAAGAAATGAAAATGAAAAAAAGATTATTTTAGCACGAAAAAAAATTTATTACAGAAAATTATAGGTAAATATAATGTTAGTAAGTGAATAACAACAGATTGATGACACATTTTAAGCAACTAAACTAAGGGATACCCCAACCCCCTAAACTACAGGGTGCACTTTAAGTCGATAGCGGAACTTTAAGTAGGCTATCTACTGATCAATACAAACAACTTGTACTAGGTGGCGAAAAAAATGGAGTGAAAAAAATATCAGCTGTTCCATACAAAAGGTCGACTCAGTACTGCGTCAAATATGTATGAAACAGCTGATATTTTTTTCGCTCCATTTTTGTCGCCACCTAGTACAAGTTGTTTGTATTGATCAGTAGATAGCCTAATTAAAGTTCCGCTATCGACTTAAAGTGCACCCTGTAGGGTTAACCTACTCAATACTTCTTCTTGTAGTGCCGTCTCCTATCGGAGATTGGCACTCACCTTGGCTATTTCTTGATTTGAGGCTGCCAAACGGAACAAGGAGCTTGTGGATTTTTGGAACCAATGGCATAAGATCAATAATAAGACGATTCTGTCCAAAGCCGATTCTGCCCAATCAAGATTCTGCCGAAAACAGATTCTGCCGTACACCAACTCAGGCACCGTAAAACATAGTCCATAGTTCTTCCAAGAATAAATGAGAGTGGAAACTAAAAATCAATTGAGCTTTATGTACCTATACTGACAACATTGATATGCCAACTGACAACGTTCAACAGCTGATTAACAGCTAGTTATTGTACGGAGATAAGCTAGGCAGCAGAACACATCAAAGGGCACTAAGCTATCGAAATCTTATGCTTCAGCAGGGGAAAGACGAGATAAAGGGGTTACCTGAACTTACCTTCATGGCTAAAGCAATTACATTGAGTGCATTGTTTGTCGGGGCTAGACTGCTTCTCGAGTTTCAGTTTGGTTGCTCGCTCTGTTATACAGGGTCTTGCAAAGAGGCCAAGTCAATCAATACAGGGTTGTTCTTTCAATTCGAAGAGGAGCTTACCATTTTGGTTTGACGTTTAGTTATGTTGTGGACCAATTTTATTCTTTAGTCGGTCTTACACTTCACTTCTTACACTGTTTCTTAGTTGTCTTACCTTTACAACATTTTGTCCTCTGTTTGCCTGTACATACAAGGTGTTACAAAAGATCCTAACTTTTTTGCAGGGTAATAGCCCCCGATGATAGGGATCACAACGAACGTTTTTTTTTTGTTTATGACGTTCCCTTGATGTGAACTATGTGGCGGGAGAAAAGTATTTTTTTAATATTTTTTTCATTGACTTTCATAATATTTTATTTAAAAACTCAAAGCTATGCAAATGCACTTATACACACAAAGTCACAAACATATTTTGAAAATTGAGCTAATACCAAAAACAAAAAAGTTAAATTTTGACGTTATAAAATAAAATAAAACATATTTTTTTACAGAATTGACATCCTGTTGACAAGTAGGTTACACCCTGTAAAAAGAGTAAGGATGTATAATTATACGGGTAAAAAAAGAAACAGGTACTAAAGGAACAAATATTGCGTGATCTCAGGGTTGACCACCAATAAAATATAAAAAAATTAAGCTACGAGTACATACAATTTGACAAGACCTTTCTTTGCTACTTGGTACGGTCGGCCACAGTCTAGCATACCCCATGGTAGCTCTTAGCGCACGCGGCATAAGGGCGCCAATCGAACAAAAAGAGGTATCCTAGCGTATGGCCGACTGTACCTACTATAGTAGAGTAGGCGTTGATGAAATCGAGTAAGACGCTCGTCGTATACAGTAGGACCTACGTTGTGGGTACTGTCAGCGACATAAGTAAGCCTCCTGCATAATATGCTTAGGATCGCCACCAATAAAAGTCTTGCCTTCATTTACAACACTCGAAATTACTATACAGGGTGTTAAAAGACCGCCAACAGACCCGAAAGCCACGCATACTACAGGGTGTACTCTAAGTCGATAGCGGAACTTTAAGTAGGCTGTCTACTGATCAATACAACTAACTTGTACTAGATGGCGACAAAAATGGAGCGAAAAAAATATCAGCTGTTTCATACATTTGGCGCAGTACTGAGTCGACCTTTTGTATGGAACAGCTGATATATTTTTCACTCCATTTTTTTCGCCACCTAGTACAAGTTGTTTATATTGATCAGTAGATAGCCTACATAAAGTTTCGCTATCGACATAGAGTGCACCCTGTAGACACCAAAACAAAGTACTTTTTTGATAAATTATTGCTGGGAAATGATTTTGGTTTTTGAGGTTATAATTTTGAAAAATATTTTATCACGCAATTGACGTGTAACGCACAGAAGTCATATTGCGCAAGCGTTGGCATAATTTTAAACTACTTACACTTGAGGTGCAGATGTTTAGAATACATTGCGGGTTGCAACTTTAAGGTCATTTTTCGTAAGAAATATTCAAAATGTTGATATGGCTTCTTGAGAAGAAATGTTAAGTACTTTATACTAAATACATTTCAGCAAAAAAAAAGTTTTGAAAACTCCGACTTTGAACCTCAATATCTCGGAAACCGTTGATTTCCCAGGCATAGTTCCTTGGGCAAATATGTTCGTTATGATGAGGACAATACGTGGTTTCCCGCTTTGTTGGCGGTCTTTTAACACCCTGTAGAGCAGTGGTTCTTAACCTATGGTCCGCGGACCACTTGTGGTCCGCGAGGGCCTCGCTAGTGGTCCGCGGGAGGGTCCTGCAGTCCAGCGTACATAGCGAGTTTTGAAGTGATTTTTGAATATGTATAGTATGTGTGCCAGAGGATCACTAGTGTTTTTCCGCAGTGTCAACTGGCACTAGTGCCAGTTTTTTTGTGTGCCAGTTGTCGCCCAAGCCGTTAGCCCATGTCAAACCGCACGTAGACTATATTTAGGGGAAAAAGGGGTGAATTTTCAAATGCACTGCGCGCTTGTGTTCCATTCAAAATAAAGGAATTTTCCATTATGAAATGTAAGACTTAAATAAGTTAATTTTCAGTTACGCTGGGTGCGTTTGTTCAAATTATAGCATAATAGATCTCCATCATAAAATGTAAAAGGGAAAAATCGGTGAGTATTGGGGCGCGCTGCGCGCGCATTTTTCACTCACCTACAACATGTATAAGGAAAACTTGATTCTGATTTTTAAGAGTTAAATCGTAGAAATTTAAAGCAAATAAAATATTGATGTTCTTGACGGAACATTATCTGATTTTGCCATCCTGCGGCTTAAAAAGGGTAAAATCAGTGAATTTTCGGGCGCGCTGCGCGCGCATTGTTTTCGTCTGCCGCTTAAATCTCCCTAATAATTTTAGTAAAATCGGTGAATTTTCGCGTGTATGTTCCATTATTCCAAAACCGACTCATATTAATTTCCTGTATTCAACTTAGTTACATACCTAACATTATACTTTAGGTCAGGTGAAACGATTTCATATGAAACACGATCTGGTACTTGGATCTGGTGGTCCGTACTAAGAAAAAAACAATCAAAGTGGTCCGTGGTCCAAAAAAGGTTAAGAACCACTGCTGTAGAGGTACTATTAACAATTGAAAAACCGACGTTCACTGGTGAAAAGTAACACTCCGATGAGAGCGGAAGCTTGATAACTGATACCGAGTAATGTGCTGCTGTCCGTTAAAAAGTTCCGTTCTCCATCTCCGAAGTTCTTCATCAGATCTTCGGTTTTTTTTTCGGAGCTACATGGGAAGTATATTCTTTCAAACAAAAAAAGAATCATCAAAATCGGTTCACACAGAAAAAAGTTCTTCGATAACACACATAAAAGTTCGAATTGAGTAGGTACCTCCTCAGTTTTTGAAGTCAGTTAAAAAAGTGGAAACAACACAATCGCCATTCATACGCTGAAACACATGCCATCAACTTCTAAATGTGATTTCCAATAACTTTTGTGAAATGAAAATGGTTCTACCACTTTTCGCAAAGCTCGATACTTTTTATTTACTGAACTTTTAAAAGTTTGCATTTGTACGACAGCACGTCAGAGTGTACACTTCTGTTGGAAAGTCACCCGTAACGTAACCGAGTAGAGTGCTAGCGTGTAAGGGTCGACGTGCTGTCGTGGTACCATTTCAGCGCTGCCTTCGCGGCGCACTTTCGTGTCCCTCTTTCTACTCTCTACCACCTCTCCAGCTTCTCCTGCTCCTATTTTTTATGAGGCGTCGCAAACTTTCAATGTATTTTTTTGTATTAATAAATTAAATTGTACCTACTTTGACCAAAATAGGAGGAAAAAAGTGATTGGATATCACATTTAAAAATTTTTCAGCAACAAAGTTATTCATACCTCTATATTGCCCTGTATACAGTCTAACTAACCCATTCTTATGCTAAGCCAGCTGGTGTTGACTGTACAATGCCGGGCTGGGGGGATATTCGGGGCGACGGATTTGCCTTCGCCCGTGTTACACGTTTCTGCATGTAGAGTAGAGACTGCGTTAGTAACCTCAACGTATGAAGACATACGCTCCTGCTACCCCTATCGATGTTAATATGGTTCTTATGACACGAGAAAATGCAGTAGGATATTCTTTTTTTGGTGTGCTGGACAATTTTTAAATAGCTTAATCCTGAAACACGTCAACTTTAAAATGTGATTTCCAACAACTTTTGTTATACGACTTTGGTGAAAGCGCAATTATTTTTTTCAATACAATAAGAAATACTAAAAAATAAATATCGGTACTCGGTGACAAGTAGGAGCAGGAGATGCTGGAAACGTGGTAGAGAGTGATGGGGCACGAAAGCTTGCCTGCGCAGGCATCGCTGAAATGGTACAAAATGCAAACTTTTAAAGGATAAGAAACGTTCAGAAATAAGAAGTATCGAGCTATGGGAAAAGTCGATGAACAAAATCACATTGTTGCAAATCACATTTAGCAGTTGACGTGCTTCAGGAATAAAGCTATTTAAAAATTGCGCTGTATGTATAAAGGAAGGTATTACTTTCATAAACGTGTTTCCTTCCTGTTTTCGTTTGGCCAATAATCGGGGCTACCAAGAAATTATCACAGACAGTTTAGTCAATTTTCATCTACCAGTTAATCGACCTACATACATAGCAGTGGATGTGTACATTGATTTTAAATCGCTGGAATAGTGACCATAACAATAGGATCAACAGATTTTAATAGAAATTCATCTTTTCCATACTAAACGATAACTCCCGCATCATATTTGTTTTCAGTATCCATTCTGTCCATCGTGCTCTGGACAGGAGGGAGGTATAAATAAAAGTAATATCTTGTATCATAAGTTATTGAGCGAGAATTCCTTCAGTAGGCCTAAGATGACGCTTTTGTCTTCGCTTGGTAGAGATGAATGTATAGACAAAATCCAAGTCAACGGTGGCCACCTAAGCCGGGCTGGTTAGACGTGCGCTGGATTTTATAAACCTCCAACCAACAGTTCAGTCAGTTTGGTTCAATACTGGCACTAAAGTCATGCGCAATAAGAACTTCTTCAGGGTGCCATCGAATGTTATTCACTGAACCGATTTGCATAGTGCAAAAGTTCTAATAAAGATTAGGCACAGCTTTAGTTTCCGCTACTATAATCAGCAAGTACTAAAACAGAAACCGCCAAGCGAACGTCATTGAATTAAATAGGTACCTACCACAGTTTCAGGAAAGCAATTTGTTAAAGTACATTTATACCATCACGACCTCGAAATCTCGAAAGGGTAATTTGAGATACGAACCCGTTGTATTGATTTTCATTCCAAACGAGAGTACAGCAGTGAGCGGAAGATAACAGTACTGTCAGTACTTGTAATGCAGGTTTTGCCTGGTTGAGGTACGGTCGGCCACAGTAACAGATACCCTATGGTAGCTCTTACCGCGCGCTGCATACGGGCGTCAATCGAACAAAAAGGGGTATCCTAGCGTGTAGCCGACCGTGCAAGTGAGTTTATTTTGTGGACTCCCCACATACCAAATCTATGTTTTTTTTTGTTGGTTTGCCTATCTAGGTAGAGAACAAAATGTACTGCGATCTTGTTATTTTTCCTGTAGGTGCCCTAAATAAGTACTATTTTTTTTATCGGAATTGTTTTAAGATGAAATACGTCTCAGAACTAGCGCCGCCAATGAAAAAAACATCATATAATTTTTTTGGATGCGTTTTTAGCAAAAAACGCTCCTGTGATTTCTCAACGCGAGGCTTAACTATTTTTAGGACCTAAGGTTTGGATTCCAGATTCTAGAACTTAAGAATGCAATCGATTCTCGCCAAAAGTGGCCACTTTTGGCAAGAATCGATTGCATTCGTAGGAAATCCAATCCTGGAATCCAAACCTTAGGTCCTAAAAATAGTTAAGCCTCGCGCTGAGAAATCGCAGGAGCGTTTTTTGCTAAAAACGAATCCAAAAAAAAGATGATTTTTTTTCCATTAGCGCCGCTAGTTGTGAGACGTACGGCGTCTTAAAAACATTTTTTTTGTTATTTTATAAAAAACGACCGTAGGTATACCTGTTAGTTTTATTCAAGCCCGCCTATCTTTGGTACATACATGCCTGAGGGTACTATATTACACCCTGATGTTCCAGATTGACTCACTCTTCCTCCTACATACTGTGTTCACGTTTTAAATCAATCTAAACAACACATTCGATCGATTCGAACGCGAGACCCATGTACAAGAGGCCCACTCCCACCGAACCAGCCACCACGGCTCCACTTTAATTATTCATTGCAATCGCCAGCAGTTCCGTTATTTACGACCGTCAGGGTGATAATGAAGACGGCGGCAACTAAACAGTCTGGTAGCACGAATCGAATTAAATTATGGCTCTAAATAAGACATGTGGTGGAAAAATAACCGCAACTCGAGGCAGGAAGCGGAAAAACGAAACCGAGTAGTATTTACGAGGCGCACATCCGACTATTGGGCTCGAGAGCGATGGCACACTGCGTCCGGAATAAGCACACACGTAGAATAGAACAGAATAGAAGAAAGGATGACAATAAGGGATTTTCTGACAGCTCATAAGTTGTAGTTCCAAATTTGTAACTAGATGTCGCTGACGAGACATGTTCTTTTTTTATGCCAGTTCGCGCTCGTTGGCCTACGTACATACGTCCAAACACATTTAGGTATTAGTTGTGGAGCAAAATGAAGTGTTTCAGGATTTCCCATTCACTCATACAAGAACATTAACAAAATCGTGCACTTTTTCATGTACTGTAAAATGGAATGACGGCTACGACGATGAAAGATGAAGTCACAGAGCAATGAAGTGAAGAAGTATTTTCGATGTAGTAAGCACTAATTTACTTTGTGATAGAAAACATGTCGTATCAACGCCATCTGTCACAGCTTTTAGAACTATTTTTTTATTTTTTTTAGCTGTCAGAAAATCCCTCATTAGCCGTTTTCAGAAAAAAAAACGTAGTTATTTTTTTCTCCACTGATGGCGCCTATAATACGGCACTATAACGGCAGTCAGTTGAAATTTCATCAGTGTTGCCAACGGTACGACAAATTACCGTAAACTGTAATAATCATAACCAAAAACACAATTAATTGCTTGCAAATTTTATCGCATCACGTAGTTGATGTCAGTATCCTACCTACCTATTCTATATTTATCCAAAACCATTTATGTTTTTGCTTTTAAGAATAAAAATTGCAAATATATGACACGGCATTTTTACCGATTGAACATGGCAATCCTGATTCTTATCTGTGGTGTTTGTGTATCTTTAGTATTAGTACTTTCTAATCTGTGAATCTGTGGGAAAAGGCGTTATTTGACTGCCGTTATGTAGCCGTATTTTCTGTGCCATCTAGCGAGCATTTTAAAATCAGCTTTTAACTGTCAGTTGAAAACGGCTCATTCGTCTCCACAACTTTGACTAGTCGTGTTCATACAGACTGAGTGAGCAGCTCGTTGACGTAGCCGCTTGAAGCAAATGCTTAGGCTGCTCGCTTTTCTGAGAGAAGGCCCTTGCCTAGCTTTGAGACACAAATAGCATAATTGTTATACTATTTTTAACAAAAACGGTGACTGTATGAAAAAGGGGATAATAATAACTGGTGACGACGGTAGCAGTGCACAGACACACTCTAACAAGCAAGCTACAGCGCCTGGCGAAACAAACGCCGCTTGTGTAATTTGCATTCATTGAAATGTTATTATGATAAGACTCACGCAGCGCCCCACTCGTCTATAGGCACTAATTTTCAATGTATTGCAAAATTATCTTTTACAACGCCTATGAATATTTACTATGGCATTTCAATTTTATTTTCTAGTGCGGCTAGTTACTCCTCGGTGAAATTTTAATAGGCAGCGGTTTTGTGTCTGTAGGTATGCAAATGTGGCCCACTGTGCGCTCATAGTGGAGTCGGTGCGCTATAATATAGTGGCTAATTAGTGAGCCGCAAGATAAATGTCGGCAATCACGAACGTGGTAGGGCATCGCTTTTGAACCTAGAGTGTGAGGTATACTTGTATACTCGTAGGTACGAATTAAGGTTTATATTGTTAGCAGATACAAGTGTACATAAAGTGAATGAAATGTATCTCGCATAATAAAATATGGCTTAAACAGCAGTGCGAGATAAAGATACATGATAAATTGATAATAAATGATTTATTATTATTATAATGAATCTAACTTGTTTTTCTCATTTCATCCGTTTGATTATTTGGTTGCACGTTGTTTGGTTATGCAAGTGTAAGATTCAAAGTATTGCCATTTTATTGTAACTTTTCTCTGCAAGAGAAATACTTACTTAAAGAAAATCCGGGCCTAACTCTCACGATGTTTTCCTTCAAGGCAGGAGGAACGTCACTTCGAAGTAGTCTATAAGTAATCGAACCCGCAACTTCCAAAACCACCACCGCTCTAACAACTTAGGCTAGCAGGTAGAAAGCTGTAAGCGCCATTGAAGCCGGAATTATAAGTTAGGTTTTTTTTCCCTCAGTCAGTTTCCGAGTATTGTTTATCAAAGACTTTAATCACAGAGTGCAGAGAACTAATAAACTCTACGATAATGAAGTTCTCGAAAGTGACTCTACAAAGGAACATACCTACTGTAATGAAAATTGCCGTTGTAGGATATTTTATGAAAACTTTCGCTGGGCAGCCATGTGAACACTGAAATATGTGCAATTGTTTCTCACTCGCAAAAATGTCATAGAAAACATCGTGCCTTAACCTGCATCATAATACAAGGTGTTACAAAATATCCTAACTCTTTTTATAGGGTAATAGCACACGGTGAAAGGGATAAAATTTTTTTGCTCTATCACATTCCGTTGATTTAAAAAAAAATGTGAAAGCTGCGGCGGGTGTAAAGTATTTTTTAAATATTGTTTTTATTTAATTTAACAATGTTTTAACTACTCAAAGCTATGCAAATTCACCTACACACACAATATACAGGGTGTTAAAAGACCGCCAACAGACCCGAAAGCCACGCATACTAGACACCAAAACAAAGTACTTTTTCGATAAATTATTGCTGGGAAATGATTAGATTAGATTAGAATATTCTTTATTGTACTAGAAAACATTTTATTTTGATTTTGGTTTTTTAGGTTATAATTTTGAAAAATATTCTATCACGCAATGGACGTGTAACGCACAGAAGTCATATTGCGCAAGCGTAGGTATAAGTTTATGTTACTTATGTTTGAAGTGCCGATGCTTAGAATACATTGCGGGTTGCAATTCTAACGTCGTTTTTTGCAAGAAATATTCATAATTTTGATATGGCTTCTTGAGAAGGTATGTTAAAAACTAGATAGTGAATGCATTGCTGCAAAAAAAAAGTTTTGAAAAGTCCGACTTTGAACTTCATTATCTCGGAAACCGTTGATTTCCCAGGCATAGTTCCTTGGGAAAAAATGTTCCTTATGATGAGGACAATACGTGGTTTCCCGCTTTTTTAACACCCTGTATTTTTAAATTAGAGCCAATACAAAAAAAATATATTGTGGTTATAAAATTAAAATTTTACAAAGTTATTACAGAATTGACATCCGGTTGACTAGCCGGTTACACACTGTAAATAAAAAGAGTTGGCATGTTTTGTAACGCGTTGCATGAACTATGGCGACATTATATTCTTGATAGAAGCATGTACCGGACTTATCTAAACCGCCACTTCAGCGGGGGGTGCACGGCTGCATGGATTATGTTTTTATCCCGCTATCGGCTAGCACCCCATCTTGCTTTATTTCTCTCCGTGTTTTTCAACCTTTTTCATGACGCGACCCCCTTACAGTGGAAGAACCTTTGTGACCCCAGGGATTTGTCAGTTAAGGCCCAAACCTAGCCACAACTAGCGCCGCCAATGAAAAAAATAACATATCTTCTTTCTGGATGCGTTTTTTGTTAAAAAAAGTCTTCATTAGGTTATTAACGCGAGGCTTGACTATTTTTAGGACCTAAGGTTTAGATCTAGGATCTGGAATCTTTTCACCTTAAGTTCACCTTTAGACCATAACCACGACCCCCAAAAATCTTCCTAAAGAAGCTTCGCGATCCTCTAAAGAAGCTTCGTGACCCCCCTAAGGTAGTTTCGCCACCCCCCCGGGGGTCTCGCGCGACCTACAGGTTGAAAAACACTGCTCTATTTAAAGCAAGATGGCGCTACTCGATACCTGATACAGGCATTATTCTATTGGTACTTCTATCTACATTTTCACATAGCTAATGCAATTGATGCGACTTTTAACGAAGACAAGAAACGTTCAAGTCAAAAAAGCAAGTGTCCAAGCTATTCATAAATTTTTAAAGAGCTTTTTATAAACGCTAGCATAATTTCGTCGCCGAACTTTCATAATCTGTATTGTGTGTCTAGGTAAGCTTTATCAACAAAATCCTCGTTCTAGCCGGAGCTTCCACAGTTCGGTTTTATTTATAAACTAGTATAAGCCGTGCCAACAGAGAAACGATATGAAAATGGCGGCGGGTACCTATGGTAAGGTCTGAAAAAGAGGTTACGAAAATACGATTTCGGTTCATACCTAAAACTTTCTTACATTTTTGGTTAGGAAATATTGTTTTACGATGCTTTCTTTATTGATTGGGTAATTGTTCTACGTTGGGTTTGTGATTAAACAACAATCTTTATGAAAATGAGATCAAAAATATTAAAACTTAGTAAATAATACAAATAATACAAACGAATAACAACATTTAAAGTAAACTACAATATTGACATAACTCGACAAACATTACAAAATTAATAAAAGGCGAACGTATTTTGGCGTGTTTTATTAGCCAAGCGTAGGTGACTTATCAGGACTGCCTAAAATTACTTTGCTAACGTTACGTGTGTGTATAGACGGAGATATGATTAAAGCGAGAGGGCGCGAGAGTGTCCGCCATTTATATATCGTTTCTTTAATGGCACGGGTTATATGCTTGATTAAAATGAACGCCCTAACTCTACAAGCTCTAACTTCACAAACTCTACACCTTAGTCAAAATATGTGGCTTGGCCATTTCGCTGCCGCCATCTAGGCAAAAGGTGAAAATTGTATTTAAAATTCACTGTTCATTACTTTTCTGTTATTACAAGTTATTTTAGTAACGAAACGGCCAAGCCACTTATTTTGACTAAGGTGTAGAGTTTGTGAAGTTAGGGCTTGGAGAATTAGGGCATGTAGAGTTTGAGTTTGGGTCTCACTGATAGCTTTTTGACAATGTGAGGTGTCTTGGCAATTTTTTTTACATGAAAATGGTTTTTGTGGGATATATTAGTTCCGAATTCCTTATTTGAAAGGATTCATTTGATATTACTTAGATGTTTTGTGCTTGATAGGCATTTTGTAGACATTTAACAACATTTTAATTCGGTAAGCCTCGTTGTATGAGGTCGTATTATATACTCAAGTATTGTCACGTATACACACTTGTGACACGCAACACCTTTCACCGCTCATCAAAACCCATTCAGCCGCTTAATCTAGCTAGAGGCTTGTAGTGTGGTAACTCCTTTCTCCAAATTATGCAGTGTTCTACGATTACCTGTGTGCCCCCTGCCTTCAGTCTAATACAAGACATCGTCTAATCAACACGTCTTTCACCCAAATTATCCGATAAGCTGCCACCTCCTTACAGGCTTCATCAGTGGTCGTCTGCTACTGCTGCTTGGCCGCGCAGTAGTAGGTGCGGGTTTCGAGTTACACTCTTGTCCCGTGCGTCTTCTCCGGAGGCATCAGCCCCCGGGTCTTGGGTGTGCAATCGTTGCGATGGTGGTCAGTGGGGCTCAGAGCTGCTGGAGTCTTGCAGCTCGAGGAGCTCCCGCGGGTACCGACGTCCTCTTACTGGCCGGTCGTAGTTGGGGGCAATGTGGTACCGGAGGTGCCGGTACGGCCCGTTGTCCGCGCAGTGGAACATACCTCCTTACAGGCTGATCATGCTGAGATATGCCTAAAAATACATAAATACAAATAGCCGAAAGGAAATTACCCTTCTTTGTTTGTGCAGGGTAAACCAACGTTTTATTCTAACTGGAACCTTGTGTAATGAAAACTCTATTTATTTACAAAGTTTTATTCGATTGTGCAAATAAAAAATTTACGCCTAAATTAGGTTTTCCCTGCTATTCAAATACCACTTTGCTGACTTGACACTAGAAGTAGGCATATAGGTACGTACAAAAGGTTTTTGAACCACAAAAACCAAATACCAAATAATATTTTTGTGTCTTTTCAAAGCTTCACCAATGCGGATTCGATGGTTGGGACATTAAGGCGACGATTTATTGCTCTTTGTGATGCCTGATTATGGTTTGGAATAGCTCACTCATGGATTTAATGGATTTCCCCGAATCAGCTTTAATGCGATAGTTTTCAAACTCACACACATAATTCCGGCTAGAAAATTCGTTTTTTGCATTTATGTAAACAACAAGTTTGGCTTGGCAAAGTAAAGCAAAACAGTATTGTTAATGATTCGTGATATTAACTGAGTAAAGACCGGACTTAGAGATGCGACGTCGTCTGGTATAGGTACAACCGCGATTCGACCCGTTTCGAACCAAATTATGAGTGTATAGTGGTGTGAATATTGGCTAGACGGATTTGAATACCTTCAATCTACGAGTTTAAGCTTCTATTTATCTGAGGCTGCGCGGACAAAGTAGCGAGTAAAAACGAGTATAAAAATAAACTTTATTGTCCACTTAGGTAATGCCAAAGTCTGGATATTAAAAAAACCTATGATAAAGTGGGTATCTGTGCCAAGTCGTGTCGAGCGAGGGTCGCTAATTCGGGCATAAAGCAAGAGATTTTTTTATTAAAAAGTGCTGGAGCTATTCATATTAGGCCACACTATTAATAATTTCGTAGATGCAATAAAAATTCCTCAAGGCTCAAAGTGCCTCGCTGGCCCACTTATCAACGACATATTACACAGCGTGCTATGCTAAATTATAAAGCTTTGAATTGCCATCCTGTCCTGAGTAATAATAGTATCGAAAATGTCAATTGTTGAACTTTTACGGCGCATGCAGTAATGACAGAGGTTGCCGCAGTTCACCCGTGACGCTGTAAATCTAAACTGTGCGAGGGTAAACAAATATATACGAGTAGAGCAACTTGCTGGCCAACTTCATCGATAGCCGTTTATCAAACCAAAAATAAAAACACGAGTTTAAAAAGCGAAACACTTAGCAAAGTTGGCCCGCAACGTCAAAACTCGCCGTGTGTAAGTTTGAACTTGTTAAACCGCTGTAAAGTGTAGTGAACCACTCGTTGGCTGCTTTTGAATAAGGAATTGAATTATTCGTGAATGATGTTCCCGTTTTATTCAAAGCGCATTCTGTGCCGTACAAGTGTCTGATGCAAATAGATCAAAAGTTTCCCGTTGCGACCGCACACAGATGGAGTACAGTATCACGAGTTAAACTAATTTGTGAATTGCAATTTACATGTCGGTCAACATTCATTTTGGTACCGATGGATTTAATTTACTTTGTAGCATGCGCTGGCTACGAATTTTTATCGTACCACTCTGTTTGGTTTGTTTGTGAGTAATTGAAATTGTTAAAAAAACATCAAAGGCATTAAATTATTACTCCGCCTGCGATATAAATATTATGGAAACCTTTCGTTATTCACTCTAAATCCACGTACAGTCAACCACACGATAGGATACCCTTTTTAGATCGATTTGGCACCCTTTTGCCGCGAGCGGTAAGAGCTGCCATGGGGTATATTAAGGGTGGTATTCTAGAACGCTACTTAAACTCAGTTCAAACTATAACGCTACTTAAACTCTGTTTAAACTCAGTTCAAACTAGAACGCTACTTAAACTCTGTTTAAACTCAGTTCAAACTAGAACGCTCCTTGAACTCTGTTTAAACTCAGTTTAAGTAGAGTTTAGTAGTGTCGACTGTCGATAAAACAGTGCATGTTTTGATTTGAATATCCCTCCCTTCATATTAAAACATGCACTGTTTTATCGACAGTCTGAACTCTGTTTAAACTGAGTTTAAGTAGCGTTCTAGAATACCACCCTAAGTGGCTGTGGCCGGCCGGCCGTACCTGTTTTACGCTACGTATTTTTACAGTTTCATAACGAAACACTTCCAACTTTCTAACGCATTAAATCCAACGTGCATTAAGTTTCGTATCCGGTTTACCGTGTAGGTATCTCGATTTATACTACAGGGTGCACTCTAAGTCGATAGCGGAACTTTAAATGGGCTATCTACTGATCAATACAAACAACTTGTACTAGGTGGCGAAAAACATAGAGTGAAAAAAATATCTGCTGTTCCATACAAAAGGTCGACTCAGTACTGCGCCAAATGTATGAAACAGCTCATATTTTTTTCGGTCCATTTTTGTCGCCACCTAGTACAAGTTGTTTGTATTGATCAGTAGACAGCCTACTTAAAGTTTCGCTATCGACTTAGAGTGCACCCTGTAGTGGGTCGCCCCGAACTTTGAACTAGCGACCCCATATCTCAGCAAGCCCTCGGCCGATTTGGCTCATGTTAGAACTTAAAAAAACCTTTTACCTCATTTACCTGCCTACCAAATTTCATTACGATCCGACTAAATTTACTCAAGTTATCGTCGAACTAAAATTCATACAAACATACAAACGCCGGATTGTTCAAGTAGACTCGGAGAACTTCGCTCGCTCGTTCAAAAATTTCTGGTACAAGTAAATTTTAGGTTTTACCATCGTTCAGCTTTTTCACCGTCGGTTTTACCGTCGTTTGGGGGGGTACAAAAAAGATGGCTTGAAAGGGCTGCATAGAGATTGATTATGATAGCGCTCGATACAGTGCGCACACTCACTTTCAGTCGGATGATCTGCATACAGAGCGGCATAGACAGTTAAGTAGTACTATCGCTGTATCAGGTTGTCAAAGCTCGGTATGGTCTAAGCACAAGGAGATACATTTATAAAGTAGCTTTAGGCTTCAGAATTAAGGTTGTCATCGTTAAGCACATATCTTCAAAATACTCTAAGTCGATAGCGGAACTTTAAGAAGGCTGTCTGCTGATCAATACAAACAACTTGTACTACGTGGCTAAAAAAATGGAGCGTAAATTTTTTCTGCCGTTCCATACAAAAGGTCGACTTAGTACTACGCCGAATGTATGAAACAGCTGATAATTTTTTGGCTCTCTTTTTTTCGCCACCTAGTACAAGTTGTTTGTAGTGATCAGTAGACAGCCTACTTAAAGTTCCGCTATCGACTTAGAGTGCACCCTGTAGTGGCTCTATGAGCTGTAGATGATTTATGAAGATTATTTCATAGAAAAATTGTAAATTTTTGACAGTTATAACTCGGACGGCATCATCACAATAATTATCGTGATTTTCTGGTTTACGATGGTATCTCATCTCCCTGCCATATAGGTAGCGGTATTTCTTTTTTCCAAAAAGCTGTTTTCCATACAAAACGATAATCTCAAATTTTGTTCTCATGAATCTCAGTTTAATTTTCTAAAAGAAGCAATTACTTAGATTTCATTCTAAATATGAGCCAAATCGGCCGGTTAAAAACAAAGTTCGACATTTCCTTCAACATTTGCGAGCGAATTTAGAAAAATTGAATTTATAAAAAAATCCATATAATTATCAAACCTGCTCATAAAATTTCACGAGAATCGGTTGAGAAATGTGGCCTGTAGAGGAGAACAGACATCCGGACACACAAAAGCGTTTTTGCCAAGCTGAAACGAAGACACCCGCTCACTTCGTTCGCTAAGTCAATACCGTTATTGACCGCTCTCTTTATTCATAATTCGTTATTGAACTGCACAGTACGTACCTTAGTAAAAAAATACATAGGTTAACAATATTAAACAAAATCACTTTCACGTAGTAGGTAGAAAAAGCGATTGAGAATTAAGACCGATGTGTGAAATCGATCAAGGCCCTCAAGAATGAGAAGGCCAAGTCGGAGCCTGTTAGCTAATAATAAACTTCATTCATTTCCACCCTTCGATTCCGGAATCAAAAGCGACATTCCAATTTCCATTCTAAGCGTTTATAAGTCCATAATACATTGTCGAGGAGAATACACGTACAGGTGTGTGTGTATGTTTCAAGTCAAGGTGGAAACGCGCCTGTGTGGGTGGAGACGAAGTTCCCGAAGGCTTCCAAGTTGCGGTAGTAATTAAGATATTTGGAACTTCAATACGGGAGACGGAAACCGGGATGATATTCCGTTTTAAGACTTTTAAGGTGCCAGGATTCGCGTGTGGCGTCGGCGAAATTAGTGCCCGAATAAAGTCGGCCGCGAGTCTGCCGCCGCATTCGTCTTATGCTAATTACACCGCGAGGATGCATAAAAACCGAGTTAAGCGCTGAAAAATAACTGTAGGGAATACAGCAATGAGTTGAATTTTTTATTTTTATAGTAACTTGCGACGTCCGGTGGGCAGGCCGCCCATGGGTCGATGACATTTAAAAGGTGGCTGGAAAACAGTGGACAAGACTAGCAAGGTAGCGGGGATCATTCATAGGCCGGGTAGATAAAATTTGAAGTGGGCCGACAGTCTCACGTAAGGTAGGTATCGTATCAAAGAGCTTTATTAGGAAACTCTAAAAAAATATATAATTTATTATTTTTACAATGTAAAGTTTTCGATTTATAACGAAAAATTAAAGAAAATATTCCGTATCCTCCTTACAAGTGATTGAGATTGAGTCCGACTCGCCTCTAGCCGTATTTTTTCTTCCCAATAAATTCATAAAATGGTGGTACGGAACCCTTGGTGCGCGAGTCCCACTCGCACTTGGACGGTTTTTTTTGTAGGTAAATTACATTTATTATTCCGACGTTTTGGGTACGTTGAAGCGGGCGATAGCCGCGACTCGACCCGTTTCGAACCAAATTGTGACCATCGCAAATCATTATAAGTTAATATTACAATAAACTTTACCATTCTCTGATATGATGGAGTCTCTACAATGAACTCTACAGTCTGCTAATAGTGTTAGATCGATCGCCTCCTGGCGTCGGGGCGATATTTATAAATTTCAACCTTGAGCTTTGGCTGTTAATTGCGAAAACCATTTAGCATTGCCTTCGAAAAGCTAAAGGGCAAAGAGCGTGACTAGATCCGACGTGGCACAAAAGGTCTTCTCAAAGTTCAGCCTTTGCTTGCGGTATGCTGATTGTCTTCAAGCTGTGTATCTACTTACTCATCAATAAAAACCACTGTTTTGTAAAAGAGGACGAACCGTTTCTGTCCATAAAATGTAAACTAAGGCCCGTAATCACAGTTTAAACCAAAAAGGCTGGTTTAAACCCTATCTGCCGATTAATTTTCATACAAAATGCGTGGTTTAATTTATGGTCTGGGTTTAAACTGTGATTGATATTACGGGCCTAATATATTATTACCTCTTTTTGTGTTTTCTAAAGCAGTAACCCTTACTTACTAGGGAATTCTTCAAAGATTTATTATAAAGTAAAAAAATAGAGTGGCTGGTTCAAGTCTACCTTTATAAATATTTTGCTCGGTATTCAATGCAAGTACTCACACGAAACAAGCATTTTGCAGCCAAATAACAATGAAGGAAGTTGACCTTGACTGAATCAAATTAATTCCAGAGATTCCAGAGTTGGCCTCACGATAAAAGCTGCTTTGATAAGTCCATACGACAGGATCTTTCCGTAATACCTACCACAGTGCATTTTACGGGAATACAAGCCTTGCATTGCGCCCATGAAATGCACTTCTACAGCCACTTACTGGGAGAAATGGGAGCAAAGGGGCCGTGAGGCGTGAGGCGTCCTGTTGACACACTCCACACTTGATTGATTCACCTCTGCTATTGTTGTTGTGGAGATTGTCGGTTGATGCTGGTAAGATATAAGTCTAGGGACGCAGGAATATAAAAAAAAGTACATATTATTGGCAGCTACGACGCCACAAACAGATACACGTTAAACTTATAGCCCCCTCTGATAGACTGAGGCCCGGTTTCGGAATTGAGAAATTTACAAAGTAAATACTTAACTATCGTTCTGTCACGTTCTTTTGTGAGAAATCCGCAGAGGCAGAACTTCGCAAATCAGAAACCGGCAGTGATACTGTTTGCGTTATGGTTTAGAAACCTATCCTAAATGGATTAAAGGGAGCGATTTTTAAATGCTTGTAGAGACTATACATCGATAGCTTTTTTGTCCCATGAACTCAACTACTTATTCATGAACTGAACGGCTAAAAACCTAACGTTATGACCACTTTACATTTAAACATAGGTATGTATTGATTTATTGTATTTGATTATTGTTCATAATATTTTCAATTAGAGGCCCGACTAAAGCCATTGCTACGTAAGTACTTAATTCTTAAGTAAATCGTGCCCATCTAAAATGGCCTAGCCCAGCCTATGTAATACTTGTACATGCTCTAGCTAGAGCTTTCCAATCTTATATATTGTTGGGTTATTTGATAGAACCCGACTCGGCTTTACATAATTCTAGGCTAAAACCACCTGGTATTAAACGATAAACACTACACACGGTGTCAAAGAAATGCATTTATGCAGCACTTGAAGGTAAAAGTTGAGAGACGTCACAGACAATACAACCCTATAGAGACGCCGCATTACTGTGCGTCAAAACTGTAAAGTTGAACGAAATAGGCTGAAAAGTTCATAAAGGGCTGATAAAGACACATTTGCAAATTTATACTTTTTTATAAATATAGTGTGAGTGAATGCTGTATAACCCAACTCTTTAGTATGGTAGGTGCAAAGGCCTTAGTATTTTTTAAGGTATGTATGGTCAGCCATACATCTTTTCGTTCCAATTAGGCACTTCTGCCATGCGCGTATTGATGTACCGTTCCCGGGAACATTCCCAATCGCTGGAAACATTGCCGGCAACATTGCCGGCAATGTTCCCCAACTGGGAATTTACTGGGAACTTTGCTCAAATCTTGAGATATTCCAATATTTGTTTGCTGAACTGTACATGATTTTGGATTCTCTATACACCAGGTAATAAATTATCAATAAAAACCCCATAACTTTGAAAACTGCCAGCCCATTGGGAATGTTTCCGGCAATGTTTCCAGTTTATTTCCGGCAATGTTTCCCATTGGGAATGTTCCCGGCAATGTTCCTGGCAATGTTTCCAGTTTATTTCCGGCAAAGTTTCCAAGCAATCTTTCTCGGGATATTTGTTGGTAAACTTTACCATTATTTATGCAAATATCGATGATCTTGTATAGTGTTGTGATGAATTTTATGATAAAGATAATGGAACAGTCGCCCGCAACGTTTTAAACAACTAAAAAGGTTACAGTTTCCCTTTATGATATGTCACAAAGTACGAAATTCTAGATTTAAACAGCTAAAACTTAAAATCCTAACCAACCACACACTGCCTTAACCTGCCAAGGTCGAGTCGGATTCGCGCAGCGTTGGTTCCGTAGCATACATGCATAACATGAACTTAGAAGAAAAAAAAATGTTTTATTTTTTATTTTTCGTCATAAATCGAAAATTATACGGGTGGCATCTGTGGCTGACCATTTTATGTCGTTTATAAGAAATGAGGGTTTCACGGTGGTATTACAGAACGCTCATTGATAACACAGTTTAAACTCTTCCCGCACAGTCGGAGTTTAAACATGGTTTAAACTCTTCTCACTAACAGTTTAGTAGAGCTTATTCATTAATCTTAGAGATTCCTTTATTAGGCTAATCAAATCAGTGACAGTGATCATGATGCTCGCTCAATGAGATCTACCCGATAAAAGTATCAAAACTGTAACTGTCCATATCTCCTAAACGGCTAATGCTAGACCCATGTTCATGGTACTCTAAGAAAAGGGCTCGACGAGATCTACCCGATAAAAGTATCAAAACTTTAACTGCCCATATCTCCTAAACGGCTAATGCTAGACCCATGTTCATGGTACTCTGAGAAAAGGGCTCGACGAGATCTACCCGATAAAAGTATCAAAACTTTAACTACCCATATCTCCTAAACGGCTAATGCTAGACCCATGTTCATGGTACTCTAAGAAAAGGGCTTGACGAGATCTACCCGATAAAATTATCAAAACTTTAAGTGCCCATATCTCCTAAACAGCTAATGCTAGACCCATGTTCATGGTACTCTAATAAAAGGGCTCGACGAGATCTACCTACTTTCATCGGGTACATCTCGTCACGCCCTTTTATTAGAGTACCATGAACATGGGTCTAGCATTAGCTGTTTAGGAGATATGAGCACTTAAAGTTTTGATACTTTTATCGGGTAGATCTCGCCAAGCCCTTTTCTTAGAGTACCATGAACATGGGTCTAGCATTAGCCGTTTAGGAGATATGGGCAGTTAAAGTTTTGATACTTTTATTGGGTAGATCTCGTCAAGCCCTTTTCTTAGAGTACCATGAACATGGGTCTAGCATTAGCCGTTTAGGAGATATGGGCACTTAAAGTTTTGATACTTTTATCGGGTAGATCTCGTCGAGCCCTTTTCTTAGAGTACCATGAACATGGGTCTAGCATTAGCCGTTTAGGAGATATGGACAGTTAAAGTTTTGATACTTTTATCGGGTAGATCTCGTCGAGCCTTTTTCTTAGAGTACCCCGTCGTCTAATTCATTCATCTACCAAGTTTCATGGCTTACCTGGGGAAATGTACCTATACATCCCGAGTTTACAGTTCGGGGCGAACTACTACAGGGTGCACTCTAAGTCGATAGCGAAACTTTAAGTAGGCTGTCTACTGATCCATACAAACAACTTGTACTAGGTGGCGAACAAAATGGAGAGAAAAAAATATCAGCTGTTCCATACAAAAGGTCGACTCAGTACTGCACCATATGTATGAAAGTGCTGATATTTTTTTCGCTCCATTTTTTTCGCCACATAGTAAAAGTTGTTTGTATTGTTCAGTAGACAGCCTACTTAAAGTTTCGCTATTGACTTAGAGTGCACCCTATAGTATTAATAATTTGGAATATTATAGAAACCCGCGATCAGTCAATCAATTCAGCCCACTGTTGACCATTGTCAAGGAGCATAACATCGGTAGCCAATGGTTGAAGACAAAAAAACACAATAACTCTGAGTTTCATTGAAGATTGAATTCACTAATATATGTAAATCATATGAATAATTCACTTTTATTGGCAATAAGTAGGGATTTCATGGAATTTTTAAAGAAAATACCGATTTTATGCAGTTTCTATATGGCAACACTGTAAGGAAAGACGCTTATGAATTGTCACGTGATTAACGAACGCGATATTTCAAGAATCAGCATGATTGACTTCACTAATATATGTAAATCATATGAATAATTCACTTTTATTGGCAATAAGTAGGGATTTCATGGAATTTTTAAAGAAAATACCCATTTTATGCAGTTTCTATATGGCAACACTGTAAGGAAAGACGCTTATGCATTGTCACGTGATTAACGAACGCGATATTTCAAGAATAAGCATGAATTATAAACAAAAAAACTACTGGGAATTTATGGGAACATTGGGAAAGTTTCGGAAACTTTCCGGCAATGTTTCCAGTGGAAACATTGCCGGGAGTGGCAATGTTTCCAAGCGTACATCACTACATGCGCGATAAGATATCTAGCGTGTCGCTGACCGTACTTAGGGTAGAGGCGCCTAAAGTCAGCCACCCCCCAGTAGTCGGCCATTGCGGGTTTAAAGTTCAATAACTAGTGTAGTTTTTAACATAATAATATAGCTTTATCTGTATTTTTCTATGGTGCATTGATTAATTAACGATACCTGTAATGTTTTGTTATATTTTTACTTATTTGTGTTTATTAAAAAAACAAGTTTTAATAACTTGCGATTCAGAATCACGGTCTGCCATCTTTTTTTTGCTAGTTGAAGGGAGTCTCAAATCTTAAAGATTTGCCAAAAAAAATGCCTAATACGTGGCCGACTTTTGGACTCAGTCTCGAAGAAATTTTGTCAACCCAGAAGTCGGCCACAAGCAATTGCTTTTTCATACTTTATATGGTGCGGCCGACCACTGGCTCATGGCCGACTTTAGGTGATAGGCGGCCGAGTACTAGAGAAATGGGTGTTTTTTTGTTTAACGCTAATTTTCTCCGTCGCAGTATGAATTGGAAGAATAATCGTTTTATTTAATGAAACCTAAGTAACCGGAGCTTCAATTAATATTGGTTACGTCCTTCTAGAACCTCCAACAACAGAAATAAAGGACTTTTAAGTTGCACATTTCACTAAGTGGCCGACTACTGGTTCCTTTACCCTAGATCAAAAGTAAAGTTGATCGAAGGGTACAACTTTGATCCCATCGAAAAATAACTTCCTTATACTGTAAAAACAAACGCACAATTGCTAGTCCTACAGGGGCCTTAGCCTGTAACACAATGGCGTATCAATGGCGTCCCAGGTAGAAGGACCAAACCGGGATTTTTTCGTTGCTCTCCTACAACCAGCGAACAAATCCTCTAGAATAAGACTCATAATATTATTTGCTTGACTACATAATAATTCAGTCACTGGATAAGGATATCTATATATATAAAAATGAATCGCCGTGCATTAGTCTCGCTAAAACTAAGAAAAGGCTTGACCGATTTGCATATTTACAGTTTTGTTTAGTTCACCATAGTTCAGGGTAGGTTTAAAAGCAAAGAAATATGGAAAAAGTTAAAGGATTAGCTGAAAAACGGAAGAAATAAAAATTGGTCATTTTGTATTGGAATCGCCATTTTTGACGCGGAGAGTCAAACTATTTCAGGTGATACGAAGTTCACCGGGTCAGCTAGTTGAAAATAACATTAAATATGAAGTGTAAACTTAACTAAATTAAAACTAAATATGCAAAATGACTACAAAAACATTAAAAGGGCCGACACTGCACCGACAGCATTAATAAATAGTAATTAAAACCGTCAACCGGGAGCCCATTTTGGCACCATTGTGTTACAGGCTAAGGCCCCGGGTCTACAGCGCACAGAGCCACTAGTAATTTAATAGGAAGGCTCATGCAGGGTCTACTGGTTGTGTTATCTATGGCAAAGGTGCACGCATATGATTGTCTCGCGGAGTCCAATTATCTCTCGAAGTTGCCTGCAAACTCCGGAACTTTATTAATATTTAGTTCTCCTTACGCCCCTCGGTGTATATTGTACGTTTTAAAATAGGAGACAGACGTTAATATCCTAGGAGTCGAGACAAAAACTTTGTCCGACTGCTGTCGGTGGCGCGGGAGATTAGTATTTATTCGCACTATACAGGGTGGTAACGAGAAAGCCGAAAAAATGTTTTAGCAAAATATGGAATGTATTTTACGAATTTTGGTATGCGATCTCAGACTTGATTCGATGATAAGTGGTTTGTGTGGATGAGTGGGACTCCTAACGCGCCAATCCCACATCGAGCAATCTAGAGTTCATATCAGAGATCTGTGTGCCTTTTCTGTAAAAAAAAAAACGCACAGTTGCTAGTTTTTGATCAGTAAACGCAGAATACAGAACTCTGACCGCTGACCTCTACACCGCTCGCTATGGGATCAGCGCCTTATTTTCGGTAAAATTTAGGGGTTTTGTTGCACCATGTATAATAATGAAATTAATGAATGTTAGTAAAGAAGTTAAATAGTGGCGGTTGACGTGGGGGGTTGCGTGGATATTAGGCCCATTAGTTTCTCTCTTTAGAGCGGGCGGCAGTGTCACATTGCAATATAATTTACCTACAACACAACTAACTAGCTATGGAAGGGCAAGCTATACCGGGTGGTTTTTATTAATTTTACGGTATATTTTTTTCTTTGTATTGCATTATTATTTCATAACAAGTAGCTATTATAGTAAGATGTAGCCTGTACAATTGTACATGTCCCACTAGCTGGGCAAAGGCCTTCTCTCAGAGAGAGAGTTCGAGCTTAATCACCACGCGTGCTCAATGCTGGTTGGCGATTTTTGCGTTGAGGGTATAATGCCTCATACGCTCAGGTTTCCTCACGATGTTTTCCTTCACCGTCAGCGAGTGGTATTGCTACTACAAATTCACAAATGTACGTAACTTTGAAATTAAACAAAGTCATAGATACATGCCCGCACCGGGAATCGAACCGAGGACCTTTCGCTTCAGAGTCCACTGTTCTACCCACTACCACCACAGCTATTATATTGTTATGTTTTAATATGCATTATGCGTAGTTCCCATTACCATCATACATGTCTAAAATAAGATGATCTATGATTTTTATAAAGAAAAACAACACTGCAAGAGAATTATGACTTTAACAAAGATTCGGCATTTTTCTTTCTTACACTCATTTTATAACCACGAATACGAGCAAAGGCTCTAAGAGCGACCCCAGATATGACGGGCTATTCCTCTTTACGCAAATTGAAAAATATTTAATGTTGCAATAAGGCAGTGGTTCCCAATTACTTTTTCCTACGTGCCACTCCAAGAAAGACCTCAAACTCGCGTACCCCTTATTGGACTAACAATAAATAAAAAAATGAATCAGACGTAGGTACCTATTATACAGTTTTTTTTTCTAATTACGGAGAACACCGGTTTTTCAGTTAAGTTCGTTTAAAAATATTACCTATGTTGTTTGCATAATTGGTTTTTACTTATTTAATTAATATCTTAGCTAAGATATTGCTGCGCGTAGCCCTTGATGCAACACTAATTGGGAAACACTGCCATAATATAATACTACTCGCAACGCTCTGCTATCCAGGAAGTAGAGAGGTATAACTTCATCAGCCCCTAAACCCTTGACGCATTTTTCCAATACGGCCGCAATATGGTGCAATTTACAAAATTTAATATATTAAAAATTAAGACGCATTTTGTGTTTTTATTGAATAAAATAGCCTTACCTTTGAATAAACATTACAAAGTATTTAAAATCAAAGCATTACTATGCTAATTCAAAGAGAAATTAATTTTAAAACTTTTTCAATTCGATCGCAATAGCGTCGAGGGTAGCCCCCCAGGTAGGTACGTACCCTGACTGACGATGACAGTTAATGGGCATTGATCAGTGAGGCATTGATTGTCGTAAATTGAAAACCATTTCGAGGAATAGGGATACTTATTACTATTAGGGGTTTAAATAAGTAAAATTAAAACGGATTATTAATATTTATCGCCAAAAATGTTTACTTCATTTTTCTTTCGATGACGTCATCATAGCCTCTAATGCGGTAGTTCCAATGCCTACAAATATTAAAAAAAATACAACTGTCAAAATTGTCAAATAACTGAGAAAATAACCTTCTCGTTGACTTGACACTGACATTTGTCAAACGTCAACATATTTTTATTTTTTAAAAGCATGAATGAATGCAATGAACTAAGTACATAATGCCAGTGGTGACGTCATACACAAAACTTTTAGAAACAAATAATTAATAAAAAAAATATTTACATAAAAAATTAAGAAAATATTCAAATTAGTTTCTTATATTTGTCTATATTTTCGATTTATAGAATAAAAAATAGGATTTGACGATGCCCATTGACTGACACAATCGATGGTAACCACTAGATAAGACTAGATGGATTAGCGTTAGCCTCCATTTAGATAGATACCTAGAGAGATTAATAATTTATTTGTTACTACAGATTCACCACACACAAGAAATATTACAAAAACATAACAAATACACCCATTTCAAGGTTTAATGCTCGATACACCTATGTCTGTAGGTATATAGGTACCGCTCTATTGAGATCAAAAGAGTGGTATAAACATAATATTATCCATGCCGTTCATGCTTTACTTTTAATGTGTCGTCAATCTGTAGTTATTTACGTACCAACATTTTATTTACGTATAATTTTTTGCAATGGATTAATTTTTTTGCTAAAATAATCATTTTTTATATTTTATTTTCATCTGAAATAATCAGGAAACTGTTTTGTCGGATGACTGTGAATATGAACCGTACACATTAAGGCAATGTGTACGGTTCATATTCACACAAACACTTTTGATACTTCCAAATTAAAGAAACTCACGGATATCTTTCTTTGGAACTTTATCTTTGGAATTTTTGCAATATTTCGTTGGTGACCGTGATTAAGAAGGAGCGTAAGCGCGCCTGAAAAATCATAGATTTCTGATTCTGATAAAAATATAACTAAAAAGTTTATTGTATTTTTTTAGCCGGCCACGGACTCTCGGTACTCATGCAACGGGCCCCTAACGCGTCCATGGACCCCAGGTGTAAAAATCCAAAATACATTAATTACTGAGATGGACATGGTCAGCGAGGAAAAGCCTGCCGCAGATATGATTATTTATTGCCCGACGGCGGCGTATCGTGAACTTCACCCCATTTTGATATCGAATGGACTTTGCGGTAACTTTGCAAACAGACGCCGAATTTTATCTCCACGGCTTACTTTGCAAATGGTTCTAACTTCATTAATAGCAACGTCGGATGTTTTTTTATAAAAAGAGGTTAAAATGCGGAAGATGATACTTATAAAGTACCTATAGCTTGCACGCGACTAACTTGACTTTCCATAATCGGGTTAAATTTGTGATTGCTATTTATGAGGGTTTTATGAAGGTTTCACTTACATTGATTGATGACATGATAGCCCACTAGCTTCGGTTCTCTTCGGATACCTATGTCTTTCTAATTTCAAATAGGCAAAAAACATAAAAACACATTTGTAGTAAGAAAATCGACCATGAAAATGCCGGACCATGAAACCTCAATGGCCCGGCATGCTCGTGGCCGATTTTCTTACTTCGTCGTCGTTATTTTCGCAGATGTTCAGCAACATTTTGCCGAAACGTTGATCACGCCGACTTGCATCTAATCTCTCATGGCAATATAGCCATTTCGATACCCTCGCCGCGCACTATACAAATAACAGTTGCCAAACAACGCGAAAAAAGCAATTCAGTGTAGGCGCGGATACAAGACGATGGATGCAATATCCCCCCTAGATTCTTGATTCTTGAACAATACATACTGTAGTCTTGACTACAATAATGTGGCTTTACATATTGCAACCAATTTAAAAAGCGCAAGCTCCACCTCTTCTCCATGGATAAGGCATTTGGATAAAGCCCGAAATAATCCGATACACCAGCAAATTTTCAGAATAGTTTTTTGAGTATCGTGATTTATATTTATGACATCGGGATTCTTGCGACGATATAGTTTATTTTCGTTATTTTAGCGCCTGCAATAGTCTATTCGCATCCGGTACTCCAAAAGAAAATGAAATCGTCGAAATTCAGAACGATATCTTGCACCCGCGCCTGATTCAGTGAGACCCCCAACAAGCTGAATTCAAAGAAATGAACGTGTACAAAACGAAGAACGTGTACAAAACAAAAGTAGGTTGTATGGAGGGCGAAGCTTCTCAATCGGCATCCGTTTTCTGTGACAATGTCGTGATGGCCTGCTTCCTTCACAGGGGCTTCAAGTATCTAACAAGCAACGCCTTTTGCCGAGAAACGAGCTTTAACCAAAATATTGTGCTGCGGCGAATCGGAATTAGGTGGACGCCGGTGGTGCTCGTTGGCTGCAGAAAGGTTAAGAATACCAAGGTTTCTCACCTGTGTATGTCGGAGGTTGATCAGGATTGTGGTGGAGGTCGATGGAGGTCGATGGCAGCGGATGGCAGTGGTATTACAAACGTGGGATATCAGGGCGAAATATTTGAGATTCTTGGTTTCGCTTGGAAATCCTGAAACGGTCTCGACCCTTATGCCCGTTTTCACCAACGACCCCTAATTTTAAAAGGCCTTTTAACGAAAGTAATTTGCACCTCTGCAAGTCTATGAGGCATGGATGAAGGATCATACACACTCAACTCATAACGCTTGTGAGTGGAATTCGTATGGTCCTTCATCCATGACCCCTAGACTTGCAGAGGCGCAGATAATTTTCGTTAAAAGGTCTTTTAAAATTAGGGGTGGTTGGTGAAAGCGGGCATTAGTGTCCGTAAATATATAGTTACAAATGTTAGGTTTTTAGTTTTATTTTGTTTAGGTTAAGTTAGTTTTAAGTATTTTTTAGGTCCTGGCAGAATACCAGCGCTACGGGGCCTACGGGTTACCATAGCATTCATGCTGAGCCACGCGACCTATTTACGGCCATTGCACACAGTGCACCTTATTTAGGTTTTAATTAATTTTAAGAAAATGCACCTACCTTGTAACTTCCTACTTTGTGTATACTGTATGTTGTGGCTAGTGAATAAACGTTTCTCTTTCTTTCTTGTTTCTAAATTCGTTTTTTTTTTCGAAGAGATTCACCGATATCCTAATTAAAAGATCTTACTCATCAAATTCCATCAAGCCGTTTAGCTTAGATGTAGTCTTAGGTATACGAACTTACGAGCACATCCAATCCATAGGTACTTAAGCTGACTACACGCGATAAAACTTTTATTACTTTGCTTGCGCGCATGCAGCGCTGAGCCAATTCAGTCTCCACTTCTGTTTATTTTTCAAATGAAATCCAAATCTTGTCCACTAACCCGACATTACACTAAAAGCTGTGATTAAAATTATTATTATTCAAACTTACTAACGGAAACAAAGAAATCTGCCGGCTGTCAATTTCTTATTCATAACTTAGCAAAAAAGCTTGAAAAGAATACGAGAGAAAAATCATAGCATAATTTTTCCAGGGTCCTTGTCAAAGTATTTAGTTATCTGTAGATATTGCTTTGATACGGAGACCGGGAGAAGTAATTTGTATTATTGCCGCTCATCGTGACCCCGCAGTGTTGCCAGGTGACCGTTTTGCGTTTACTTCAAACCTTCCCCGATATACCCCCAAAATTTTGATTTTGAAGAAAATCCCCCAATGTGAGCAAATATTAATTTTACGTTTTCACCAAATAAAGACTTTTCTATTCTATTCTATACTATTCTATTCTATTTTTTTCTATTCACGTTTGTTGTAACCGTTTACTGGATTACAGTTTTGGAACAATAAAAATCTCCATTAGGGATGTTGATAGGTTAGTCAAATTAGTTATTTTTGAAACCATAATTATTTTGCCTGAAAATACTAGCTGGTGATGTCACAAGCTGAAAAAACACATCCCACATGAATATCAATAAAATTGATGAATAAACATTTTTATTATTATTATTATTTATTATTGTTGTAGTAGGTACTTTTCCTTCTACGTATTTGCCTACTGTCCTATATAAAGGACAGCATTTTCGGGAAAACTAAGGAGACCATTATTTTTCTTCTATTTTTCCAATGTAAAATAGAGCATTTTCATGAAAAACATACTTTTTTGACTAAAATTTAGTTTCAGGCGTATCTGGGTTACATAGCATGTTCAGAATAAATTGTTGATGCAGTCAATATCCCTATTCCCTCTATCCCACTTTTTTCTCGCTTATTATTAAAAATATATCCCCTCATTTTCCCCTAAAACTACAAATTAAGAGGATTCCTCCAAACTGGCACCACTGACCCCTCGCAGGGAAGGGGCCCCACTGTGCCCTTATTTGGACACTCTTTCGGAAATACAGCTGAAAATAACAATAATTGAGCGTTCATTTTTACTCCGGCGTATACCTACCTACTGTGTTTAGGTAGACGTTGTTGTGGTTGTTGCTATCTCAGTGGATCTATTTAGAGGACAAGGAAATATAGACGTCTACTTTTTACTAATGACGGTTTAGTGATCCTAAACCGATGTGTCCAAGTACATGACATTTCCTTCCTACAAGTACTTAGTTTACAATAATGGTCTTCTTTTGTTCCAAACTTCTCTTAGATAACCAAGAAAATCACTTAAGTTTTCATCAGTTTACTAAATCAGTAGCACCTGTAGTTTCTCACTTAATTTTAGACTTTTAGAAAGTACTGCTCTACGTCCTAAATCAGGACTTACGCATATTGTTTGCTATTCCAACACTAATAAAGGAGGTACGGTCGGCCACAGCCTAGGATACACCATGGTACAAGGGCACCTATCGAACAAAAAAGGGTATTCTAGCGTGTGGCCGACTGTACCTGCCTAAGTGAAATCTTGTTACAAATACAAAATTGTATTAGTTCGTAAAAAAAACGGTGTATTGTGACTCAATACGTTCAAAGATTCAATTACTTTGATTTTCTATCTCAAAGGCACTTCAGACTGAAGGAAGGAAAGAAAATATATACAAGCGACTGTAATTAATTGAATGCACTAACGATGCATTTGTAGCGGGGACCGTCCCCGGTTGCGTGTGCAAGGGCTCTACAAGGTACACTAGGTACAATAAGAAATTTACGAGAGTTTCTTCAGGAGGAAGCGCAAGGCTTAGTCCACTGCATAATGGCAAAAATAATGATGTCAAGTAGCGGAAGAAGCAATTACGGCCACAAGCCTTCTGCAATCACGTCGAGATATTTCTACGGCAGCGAGAAAACAGTCGCGCGCGACCCAATTGTGGCATTAGGCAAGGTAGGTAGAGATTATTATTGTATCTTCCTCGGCACAAAGGAAGACGCTGCGAGTGCCCGCCAGAACGTCTGTGGTCGGTTTAAAGTAAGTGCCGGACAAACTATCCAAATTGCAGCAAAAACTCTCGACTTTAAGGTGGGATGATAGCAACGTGGCGGGAAATTCAAAATTTTCGCAGTTTTTTACATTTTGTAGCAAAACTGAGCTATTTTTGTTCAGCGATTTTTCGTTCGCGGAAATAACAAAGTATTCTTTTCATTATTTTAAACAATAGAACAACAATAATTCAGCCGATTATGTGTTCTGGTCTACGACAAGTTTTTTGGGCAGTGCCACTGCTTCGTAGACCAGAACTGCCACTGATTGTTGTTCTATTGTTTACAATAATGAAAATAATACATTGTTATTTCCGCGAACGAAAAATCGCTGAACAAAAATAGCTCAGTTTAGCTACAAAAAGGTAAAAAACTGTGAAAATTTTGAATTTCCCGCCACGTTGCTATCGTCTACCCTTAACGCTTTGCGCCGCGCTCTGGTGCGATTCGAGACGCTCCTGCGCGCTGTAGCGCCTCGTTGAAGCCATTGACGGCGAATTACTTTTTTGTCTCGAATTTCGTGCCTAAATGTCGACCTTAAACTTGTTTGCTTTCTTTTTAATTCTCCTGTCTACACAAGTACTTCTCGGAGGCCTCTTTGAGAAGTGGGACGAAATATGAAATTACGTTTTTTAAGAGGATGAGGATAACAAGGTTTATTTGCTCGAAACAGGATAACAACATTAGTTACATGAAAATGGAGATAAAGGTACGGACTTACATTTCTTATTATACTTACAAATAATTTTCTCTAGTGTTCTATGATATTCTAAAGCTGAAGTGCAATAGTCGTAACACTCCCCTTGATCATTACATAGTCGTAAACCCGGGTTCATAGCACCTTCTATAGGTCGTAAAGTAATTACTATAATAATTATAAACGCCATACGCGGCTCGAGCACCCGGAGACGGGCAGGTGTCGGAAATCTGTATTTATTTGCATTAAAAATAAATTTGTCCGGGGACTTGCGTAATTCTGGATTATGACACAGGCGCAGCTGCCTCAGATTAACTCGAATTTGCGGATTAGGCCTTAATATTTCATATTAAATTGATTAATGGTGTGTGCGCATGAATCAGTCAAAGGCTCTGGTTGTGTATAGGTAGGTAGGTACCTACGTTGTTGTGTCGGCTCATATTATACGATACAAATTGGAATAATTGATAACGGATTTTGTGACGGACTGTGATCGCGCCGTGATAATTACCTAGTTAGTCATTCTCTCGGCTTCAATACACAATGCCATGCCATGCTATTAGTCAAATTTAAAAGTCATACTAAGTAAATAAATCATGGGTTAAGATTGGGGTGGCATTAATAGTCGTCGACTCAAGATCGAACTCAAGTAGGTGATCTCTGAAAAGTCAAATGCTAATGTCTAACCTTGGCTAATGTCAGTGTCAATCTCAAGATAGTGTCTATTAATATGCTGACAGCTACTCAAGTTTGACATTAGCCAAGGCTTGACATTAGCACATGACTTTTCTGAGTTCACCTACTTGAGACCTAGCTCAAGTAGGTGATCTCAGACGACTATTATTTAAGTCAGAATTTAAAATGGCAGAATTCAGTTTTGTTTTGTGAGCGAACATGTAAAAGCTGAAAATAAAATAACAAGTGCGACAATAACAAGCACTTTATTTGATAGCGCATAATATGAGTTGGCTATTAAGTCTGTTATTCCATAAAGTTCATGAGTGTAGACACTATTACGTGTGCAGCTTACATTCGCAAGAACTCTCATAAGATTGTTTCGATATAAGCACGAGTAGGTTTGCAGTGGATAAAGGCACATGTACCTATGTCACTTAAGTACCTATGTATTATTTATCATTCGAACCCCCATTTCCCGTAAATTATAATATTTATTTTCAGTTATTATCAGTTTTAATTTAAAACTTTGTTCTATTCTGCGGTAAAACGATTTCGATTTTTAAAATAATATGAAAAGATACGGCGGAGACTTAAAAAAGCACCTCTTTCGCTCAGTGTCCGACCTTTTATCAGCATTGTATTTTTTAATATTATTTGGTTTTCTTTTAAGTAAAGATCTATTTCTTTTCAGTGGTGTTTTGTATGCTAAATGTCAAACTGCTAGTTACTGAATATTCTAGTTACTAGCCCCTCTACCCTTGACGCATTTTTCCAATACGGCCGCAATATGGCGCAATTTACAAAATTTAATATTTTACAAATTAAGACGCATTTTGTGTTTTTATTTAATTAAACAGCCTTACCGATAAACATCACGAAGTATTTAAAATCAAAACATTACTATGCGAATTTAAAGAGAAATTAATTTTAAAACTTTTTCAATTTGTTCGCAATAGCGTCAAGGGTAACACCCCTGACCGGGGGTAATTAAATACAGTTTCAGGAACATTGAGATTGAAAATGTCATTTATACAGGTATCAGTCTTGTGTAATAGCAACAAATGCACGCAGTCAGTGCAGCCGACGGGTCCGTTAAAATAAGCAGCATAATTCCATTCACGTCGAATGTTTACGCATTCCTGTGTGTTCAGCCGAAAGTATGAGCCTGCCATTTATACATGGCGCCACGGCTACGATTTAGGCCTACTATATTTAAATGTAGTTGAATTTATTGGAGCGACTGGATCACGACTGGACTGTTCGTTCACCTTGAAATTAATTATTTTATATTACTCGTGTACTATATATTACTCTATATTACTGTGTGTACTATATATTACTGTGTATTTTATATTACTCGTGTACTATCGTGTACTATCTTGTTGAATTTATTGGAGCGACTGGATCACGACTGGACTATTCGTTCACCTTGAAATTAATTATTTTATATTACTCGTGTACTATCTTTACAAAAAATTATTAGGATATATATTTTTTTTATTTCTTATTTTTTCTTTTTGTGTGAGGTACGTTTTTCAGCCGTCACCTTTTCAGGCAGTATTGCTATTAGAGCATTATGGAGCAGTAGAGATAGTTCGATTATTTTGCAGCTTATACCGTTGCTGTAGCAAAATGAAGGCATAGGTGCCTAAGTACGGTTAGCGATACTCTGAGATACCTCTTTTTGCTCACTTATAGAAAGTAAGAAAGAAAAAGACATTTATTGCACACAAACAGATGATTATGGGGGCTACCATTGCATATCTCTACGGGTTTCTGTTCATAAAACACTACTTTTATAAATATCCTTGATACAGAATTATAGAGATCGTACGCCCACGCTGGCGCTGGCGGTGACGTGCCCCCCACATGTAAAGACTCCAAGTATCTGTCGCTGCCCGCGGCTATCGCCGGCGCAAACAAAGACCTGCCACAAACAAACAAAACCGTGATTTAGGGGATATGAAATAAAGGTAGGTACGGTTTTCGGGAACATCTCTCGTAATTATAGAACACTTCAGTTTGTGTTGATATTTGCTGTTATTTATTGTGTCTGTTTTTCTCCTCTTTTTTCATTTGGGCCTTCCCTCCTGTAGTCGTTAGCTCGTTAATGGGAATCGTGATTTTAATTACGGAGGAGGACTTTAATGCCTCTGTCCGCACTTTCGGGGATTATGGACGGGAGGAGAACTTTACTTATACTATCTATACTTTACGTATAGATGCGATGGTGTTTGTGCAGCTCCTAAGCTAACCGTAACCGTGGTATGGTACCGCTACGCTCGTAGCTGAATGACTGGCTAGGTAGCTGGTTGGATGGATGGAGGATTGCCATATTATAAAATTGCTTTCCATAAGATGATAGTTATCCTAGATCGGCGAGCAGAAGATAACATCCTAGATCTACAATATCTATCTCGAAACATACACACGACAGCACGTCAGAGTGTACACTTTTGTTGTAAACTCGTCCGTAACGTAACCGAGTGCAGTGCTAGCATGTAAGGGTCGACGTGCTGTCGTGTGTACCTAATCCAAATGCTGTTGAAGTGGTGAGATTGAATGCACCCGAGAAACCTCTGACCGAGAGAAGTGGCGTGGCATCGTAAGGCGCGCAACATCAGCCACTGATGATGATACTACGAATTGTATTATATGCTTTTTGCTACAAATGTGGACCACGACAGCTCTGACAAGAGTGCAACGACGAAGAAGAAGAGGCTGCCTATTCCCGATGATATTCAGCCAACGCCTGGATGGGTGGCCCCGTGGCCTGGTATTTTGCCAGGGTCCCCACTCTATGCACGTTTGTCCACGGCACCGTCAACGTTTCACCAAGGATGACATGACGGTGCCGAAGAGGGGTGATACGGCCGCTTCCACGCCCGTCACTTTACGTCATCTCGTACAAAAAATATCCGAAATAATCTCGCTCTCTTTGACGTTGGTGGACAAACGCCCTGGCTATGGTATTTACGCCAATTTCTTACCAAAGTTTTCCTTGTTGCTCTGTGCCCACTTCAAACACAAAGAAAGCCGTGCCGAGTCGACTCCGTTATTTATACGCTCTGAAGAGCGCTTCATGACCAACAAGTGATAAATAAACAATCCCCTCCATGATCCGGCTTATCTTTTCTATAGATAAACTAGCATTGCATGCGTGAAGGTTTTATTCTTTCAAAGCTTTCGCGAAAATTAGGCAAAGTCTGAAGGGTAACACAACCTTTTCGGTACCTTTTCCGTTTCCTTTGACGTGCAGGTTGCACTGCATTGACGAGTACTGGCCACTTTTTCTTTTGTTTTTACACCGCCTTCTTTTCGAATTTTGACAGATCATTTTCACTCTCGTCTCTCGCTCATTTTCTTTGTCTTTTGCGTTTGCGCCCATAACTCATTTGTTTTCTTGTTATTCAGCCTTCGATAAAGGTGTACTCAGCCCATTTTCACATATTTTCACAATTTGTTATTATTATTGTCCGATATTGTGTTTGTGATATTTTTTGTTTTCATTTAAACATCAGCCATTCTCATCATCCGGTACCTGTTCGCTATTGTTTGTCCCGCTCTACAAATTTCTACGCATCGCCGTGCCGGCTTTGGGTGAGTTTGCATTGCTTGAACTTACTAGCTTGGTCCCTCTCTACTTTGCATTCGCTGGAGGAAGCCGCAGGGCCCGAAATAAAGAGCAGACCACAATGAGGATCATTAAGACATCAGAATATTGGACTTCCAAGTATTAAGGCGGATGGAAAACAAAAAATTAGGCATAATTACTTTTTGAATGACTCAAATCCATCAAGAAATGGCAAAGTTAGAGAAGTTTAAAGTTACTCTGTTTCAAAACGCGCCCGACTGGCTTGAAATATATTGTGAAGTCATTTTTTCCTATCCGGTAGAGTTTAGCAGAAAAACTGTCAAAACAGAAAATCATCGGATTGCAAAATTATTACGAGTGGCATTTACAGATTTTGAAAAATATACAGGGTGTCCCGTAATTTAACGTCAAGCGGGCACTGGGTGAAGAGACAGGTCATAACGGTATATTCTTCCCGCAAATAAACCGGTTTTGAGGACTAGCCACGGAGCGGATTTTTTTGTAAAGAATAAGCATACTAGTTCCGAAAAGCCATCATACGATAACCCTGTGCTACACCTAACCCCTCTGAGCTTAGGCACAATAGTCTTTGATCAATGGTCGCAATATTGCGTTTTTTCAGGATAGCAATACAAAGCTAGCATGGATGCCAGGCACTGCAGCGACCGAATAGTCACTTCACCCATCTAGTGTGAGTGAAGGTTCCACTCGACGCTGCATAAATCATCTCATCACGTAGATGCAAAACCCTAAGTTGTTTTGTGAGGCGCACAATTTCATCGACTTCTATCGTCTTGGACAAAAGCACCAGCATTTTGTTGTATGCAATTTTCCGCCTTCGGCTGCTAAAATGATCCGGTATTTTATAAGTTCATATAGGTATATGTCTGGGTGCATTTCCTTCCAACCGCCGCCTACATGATGAGTTTCCTGAGTTGATGACGTCAAGAGCACAAATTCTCCCTTGTTCATAACACGTGCCTGTCTGCCTATCAACTTTTACACATCATTTGCGAATTCTCGTTCCAAAATGTAAACGTGTAGTATCGGCTTTACACTAATGCCTTTTTCGTTGTATAATTTGCACAAAAGGCTCAAATGTCCTCCAAACGACAAAGGTGAAAATAGCCGAGATTGCCTTGCTTATTTGTGAAACGACCATTTCGATCCATAGACAGAAATTCAATCTGATATTACAGTACAACGCTCGTCCATTTACTTCTAATTTAGTTCACATTTCGTTGAACTGGTCTCCTTTTATTTTACTCTCATGTCATGAAAAGGTTTTTGGGAAAAAGGCCCTTTTACTCAATCCGCACACGGTCGAGCGGGGAGTAAAGTGCGTGAGAAAGAAACAAGATGCTTTCCCGTAAAGCGTTACATTGGAGAAAACTCTCACCAAATAACATTTGATTCGAGTTCCCTTTCGAAGAAAAGCTTGCAGTGAGAATAGCAAAGATACTATTTACAAAAGTTTCAAACTGATAAGTGATTAATTAACCCCAGATGATAAATAAGTATTCAAGTCCATCACAGAACTGTATCAAGATTACTCATAACTTTGCAGACGTTTAATTCGACCCTTTAGCAAACTATTAAAGTTAAAAACCCTGGAAACTTTTGTATCCAACCTAACATTGGCATTTGAGGGTGAAGCGTTGATCTTTTGTCTAACTAGGGGCCTGGTAAAATGTTCTCCACTCTTAGCTTTTATTCCGCGGCTACCTTTGTATACATTTCGGTCCCATCGCTTTGAATTAATTTCATGCCGGCGCGGTCGTTTGTTTTTCTTTTGTTTTGACGCCGGGGACGCGCGCCCTTCCAGTCAAAGATATATTTGGCCCGTTAGCACATTGCGCCAGTTGTGAGGCTAGCTATTATTTACTTGCCAAACCGAAGCCGAGTTCTATTCAGTTTTAATCAAGCCTGACAGGACGATTAACGTCACCTTCCCTCTATCAAAGCCATTAATGTAGCCCGACTACTATAAATCCATATAATAGCGATGCCTATATACGAAATACTTCCTGCATTATGAATAGAACACCGTTTGGAACTTTACGGCGTGTTTAAAGGCCCATCATCCCTAGGCACGACTAGTGCCGCCAATAGAAAAAAACAAATCTTTTTTTTTGGATGCGTTTTTTGATAAAAACGAAACACCAAATTCTCAAAGAGAGGCTTAACAATTTTTAGGTTTGGGGTTTAGATTCCAGATCCTTCCAGATCCGAATAAAATCTTTTATCGCTAAAAGTGGCCACTTTTAGTTTAGGATAAAAGATTTTACTTCGCTCGCTTCGCTCGCTCGTTCAGTTATCAGATTTTTTTGATTTTGGTGTCAATCGTTTTTGTAGATTTTTATCTACGAGTATGTCTAAGATTTTTCCTTTTATGAAAATCTTTTGTAAATAATTTATGAAACATAGATTAAAACCCACGAAAACGACTGATACCAAAATCAACGAAATCGGATAACATTTAGGGATAGCAAAACGACTTCTTAGTTTGTAAGGGAATGAGCGGGGTAAAGACTATAGGGTGCACTCTAAGTCGATAGTGAAACTTTAAGTAGGCTGCCTACTGATCAATACAAACAACTTGTACTAGGTGGCTAAAAAAATGGAGCAAAAAAAAAACAGCTGCTTCATACTTGACGCAGTACTGAGTCGACCTTTTGTATGGAACAGCTTATATTTTTTGCTTTATTTTTTTGGCCACCTAGTACAAGTTTTTTGTATTGATCTGGGGGTCTACCGGCTAAGACGAATTCGATTTTTGAAAAATGTACTGCCACTCAGTTCATTTTACTGCCACCCTGTTAATTTTTCATAAATCGAACTCTGATTTTCGCCAATGGTAATCGGCTTCGTTTTAACCGGTAGACCCCCTGTAGACAGCCTACTTAAAGTTTCGCTATCGACTTAGAGTGCAACCTGTAGTTAAATTATCAACAACGTGTTTTGAAGTATGTGTGTAATTAAGCGGCGGGGCGCCCATGTGACATTCATCTCGATCGCGCTGACTTATGGGACAAACTTCGTGAACGCAACGCGCCCTTGCGGCTGACACCTGGCTGTAATAAGGTTCTAATTTATAGCACTTAGTCACACCTTTCTCGGATCTAAATCATACGTAGTTTCATTTATTTCTAAACAATGCCTAATAACAACCCCCTTTGTTTAATTTCGTTTGTGTGCTTGTGCGTCTTCCTACTGGGCTATGACCGCTTCTGAGCGTAAGGTACATATGGTGCCATGTTCCTGTCTAAGTAAGATTCATCCTGTACAATGGTTCATGTCCCACTAGCTGGACAAAGTCCTTTCCTCAAAGAGAGTGTTCGAGCTTAATCACCACGCGTGCTCAATGCGGATTATCGAATTCCCCATACGCTCAGGTTTCCTCACGATGTTTTTCCTTCACCGTTAGCGAGTAGTATTGCTACTATAAATTCACAAATGTACGTGACTTTGAAATAAATTAAAGTCATAGGTGACATGCCCGCCATTGCCCGCACCGGGAATCGAACCTGGGTCTCTCGCCTATGACTTTAGATTTTTTCAAAGAAGGTGCCACTCGTATGCCAACAAAAACTACCTGAATAGCCAACTGCCATTGGTTTTTGTTGGCATACGAAGTCGATCTTTCCTGTGGAAAAGGCTGGTCTGACTAAACGGATGATGGTATAAGTCTAGTCCAGTTTGTCACAGATACTGCATCGTCCAGGAGGTCACTTCACCCATCTAGTGTGAACGAAGGGTGCCACTGAACGCTGTAAAAGTAATCTAAAATTGATGTAAATAAGTTTTGCAGAGAGAACCGTTTTTCCAATAGCTTGGCGACAGTATTTGACGTTGCGTGACTTAATTTTTTATCCAGTCTTGTTCCTTTTATTTTAATCACAGCAGGCTCGTCAATGGAGATTAGTTGGTATTGAGACTTGACATTCACTAGTTTTGTACTATCTATTGGCCGTGGCTTTGTTTTCTTTCAAGTTTGGAATGAGAATGCAACAAACTAATAAATTAATACCTACCCCTAATTTTGCCATCTGTATGGTTCTACCTGGTTTTGACAAAGGTATAACCCTCCTAGCTAACTTCCTTTTGTCAAATTTTATCAAGGCAATGACAGCACTGTCGTCATAAAATGTTTTATTTGACATGACATTAATTAACATCCGTCATAAAGAAAAACCTAGTTTTATTTTTTTTTCTTTTATTCCTAGTTTTGTTTCGCTTCCAGGCACTCAAACTATCTGAATGTAAGATATCACTTATCAGCTTTCCCCATTCTAATGTAAAAGAAATAAACACACATTCACATAGTATCTATTGGTTTAGATTTCTGGATTCCATAAGTTCTATTTCTATAATAAAGTTAGACCGCGTTTATTTTATGGCTCTATAACGAAGAACCGTTAGCGTTAACGGCGTTAAGGCCCTAAGTACCCCAAGAAGCGCGACCAATAGAAAGAAAACATATTATTCTCTTTTACATTGCGTTTTTTTTTGCATAAAGCAAACAAACACATAAGACCTCAATCCTAAGTGATAGTTATTTTGAGGTCTGGGACCTAGAACGTAGGGTCTATTGTTGTGGAAAATTATGTTACGATACCTAGGTCTTTGGCCCAGCGTAGGTTGCAAGTGCCAAAAATAGCTGATAGACTCACCGAAATTTATTTTTACAATAGTCAGATAGAGAACTCTTTCTTGTACCCCAGAGAGTACATCATAAACACATCCAGCTTTATCAATAGGTAATGGGATACGACACGATGCCTCGTTAACAGAAGCAGCATCGTACGAAGAATTTTGTTATTTTCTACATGTAGCTACTGTAGCTTACTCAGACTCTCAAACCGCTTGGGTCCAACAAACCATTTATCACCGCTTGCTTACATAGAGGAACAAAGCGGTAAAACATAACAAGCAACATGGACTTCCAAGTAAACACACTTAGAAAGTAAGAAGACTCAAAGGACACTTGTTTCCTTTCACATTTGGTAGCAAATGTACCAAGATTCGACTATCTTAAGTCTAGGTAATTGTGATCGCATTATACGGGAGAGTAAGGCCCGATTTCTGAGTTGAGAATTTTGCTAAGCAGAGATCTGCAGAGACAGGACGATACTTACCCATTTGCTTAGCAAAATTCTCAACTCAGAAACTGGCAGTAAGTACTCGAAGTCGTATCGTACTAAGTGAGAGCTAGACATTTTTAAATGGATTCAAAGTTTTGAGTTCCAGAGGGTTTGTAATTTCTGCGCGCTCTGAGGTACCTCTGAGGTCTTAACTGACATTATGATTTTCGTATTAATTATGTATTTTCTCATATTATAACATTTCATTTAATATTTTTTCTGGATTTGAAACGGGTAGAATAAAGGTGCAATATGACTAGAGTTAATGAGTTATTACAAGTTAATGGCATGTTTTTTTCTTTGTCAAAGAAGGCTCGCCGTAGGATATCCTTAAAACCTATAAGCCATTGTTAGCCGTGTAATTGCATACTGGTCTGGTAACACTAGTAGGTACGTTGTCGGTCGTATGTGTGTTACTTTGAATGATTACAGAGTGGGTCGAAACCGTGCGAAAAACTCCACGTGCATTTGAGCACCCGGCCTTTATTTTGCGTTGTATATTTTTTTCTCGTTGTTGACTGAAGTGTCAACATTCATGATTCTTTCTACGTTGCGCTCTTTTGTAAATAAAATTGTACAGGGCAAAATAATGGGGCGCATGTGTGCACACGCGTGTTCCGACGCTGATGTTACATAATTTCGTTTCGATTTATGATAATGAAATATAATATTTTTACGCATTACAAAACAAAGAACCATAATATTATGACGTAAAAAATTTGAAATGAATGTTTGACGAAAGAATTTGTATGTCATTCTTTTATCGTGTTAATACTGCAAATACATATTGACGAGATCGGGTTACCTATTACAGGTTCTAGCTACGTGGCGAACTGGCGTGGTTTTTCTATTCCTCATCACATTTTATTATTTGGTAGAAAGGACCATGGGCACATTGGGCCCACTGACAGTTGACACTTGATGAAAAAATTTACATTGTCCGACCTCAATAAACTTGATGTCAAATGAAAGCTCTTGAAGAGTACATCAGTTTATTCTATGGCAGCTTAGTCAAAATCGAGCGCGAAAATGGTGTTTTGGGCATATTTGTCCCATTTTGTGAAGATTGTCCGACCCCAATAAAACTCGTGTCAAATGAAAGCTCTTGAAGAGTACATCAATTTATTCTATGGCAGCTTATTCGAAATCGAGCGCGAAAGTGGTGTTTTGGGGATGGGCATATTGGGCCCGCTGACAATGCCCATCCCCAAAACACCACTTTCGCGCTCGATTTTGACTAAGCTGCCAAAGAATAAATTAAAGTACTCTTCAAGAGCTTTCATTTGACATGAGTTTTATTGAGGTCGGACAATCTTCATAAAATGGGACAAATATGCCTAAAACACCATTTTCGCGCTCGATTTTGACTAAGCTGCCTTAGAATAAATGAAAGTACTCTTCAAGAGCTTTCATTTGACATGAGTTTTATTGAGGTCGGACAAAGTAAAATGTCAACTGTCAGTGGCCCAATGTGTCCATCCCCAAAACACCACTTTCGCGCTTGATTTCGACTAAGCTGCTCTAGAATAAATTGAAGTACTCTTCAAGAGCTTTCATGTGACATGAGTTTTTTGAGGTCGGACAATCTTCATGAAATGGGACAAATATGCCCAAAACACCATTTTCGCGCTCGATTTTGACTAAACTGTCATAGAATAAATTGAAGTACTCTTCAAGAGCTTTCATCTGACATGAAGTTTATTGAGGTCGGCTATCTTCATAAAATGGGACAAATATGCCCAAAACAGCATTTTCGCGCTCGATTTTGACTAAGCTGCCATAGAATAAATTGAAGTACTCTTCAAGAGCTTTCATTTGACATAAAGTTTATTGAGGTCGGACAATGTAAAAAAATTAATCAAGTGTCAACTGTCAGTGGGCCCAGACTTCATACTAATGTGCCCGTGGTCCTTTAATAGCAGCTTTGGTTGCATGAATAAATAAGTGGTATAAATATACCACGTGTTTATTATATGTATATGTATATTTAGATTTTTAAAAAAATCTTTATGGTTATTCGAAACACAGCTAAAATTTCTTGACAGGTTATGTTTTGTCCTAGAAGAATTGGTGTAGGTAGGTACTAACAATTAGAAAATAGAGTAGGGTAAATGCAATGTCCTTGTAATATTTTTGTCTGTTGCACAAAATTTAAAACTGCCCATGAATTCATTAAAAATTCTTTAGCGAACTTGGAATGGAACTGGGAATGAACACGTGAACCTTTTTAGAATCCCACTGAATTTACACATACCGCTTTTATAGCCTAACAACGCTCTTAGGCCTTTTAGTCGAATACCTGCTCTAATAATACTTAGTTTCATCCAATAACGTTATTAAAAGTCGATACCTATTCGTGTCTATATTTCCACGAGGCCCAGCTGCGAGCATCCAAATGAAAGGGAGGCTTTGATACATGTATTTTCTGTAACTGCACTGCGGCATCGGTGCAATGGAAAGCAAAAAATCCAGCAGAACGCGAGAGCTCACTGTTTTCCATTACCGTAATGGAGTTAGTTTTCTGTTACGTTTTAGCGTCTGACTTTTTTGGACGCCGCGCGCGCGAGCCATTTGCCGACATGTTATTTCACTATAAACTACTCAACTTTTCAATTAATTTCATAATCGTATCGCACATGAAGTTCGTAAGTACGAGTATGTTTTATAATAATGCCACACACACACACACACGACAAAAATAGCTTCTAACAATTTTAATGTCAATGTTTTGTTCGACTGTTGGACTATTAAAGCGTCCTAATTGTTTTACTTTCCAGCAGTAAAGAAGTAGGTTTTTGTTACTATTAATTTTCAATTGATAAAATGGGTTATATCTCTATACCTAAAGGTTACTTAATCTCAGATGTAGAATAGAAAATAATAGAATAGAATAGAAAACTCGTTATTGTACACGAAAATAGGTAGGTATTTTTTGGGTGATAGATATTAAATTTAATATTTATTTATTCTAATAATTTCAAACTAAAACTAAAATTAAAGGAACTAGGGATTATACATATTTACAAGTAAAAAACCTGCCCCAGGTAGCTGTCCTGCGGCAATGAGCCCAGAACGCTGGCGACGTTGCCTCTTGGATGGCCACTGGCCAGGCTTATCCTTTGCCCAAGTACGCGCCAGCCCTTGATAAAATTGGCTAACAACTTGGGTAGGTACTTACAGATCTCTCTCTCTTCCGAGCTTTAGTCCCACATGGTGGTGGGGTCAGCTTTCCTTATTTTCTCTCTCCACTTCGCCCTGTTCTTGGTGTCGTCTTCGGAGGCTCCGCATTCTATGAGGTCTTTGTTGACCACGTCCATCCACCTGGTTTTCGGTCTTCCTCGAAATCTCCGCCCGGGTATGGATAGACGCAGCGCCTCGTTTCCGATGTAGTCGGGTGGCTTCCGCTTTACGTGCCTAAACCATCTCAGCCTACTTGGGTACTTACAGATACAATACAATACAATACAATACAAATCACTTTATACCTTCTTAAAAATGCTTGTTGACAGATCCCACTAGCTGGACAAAGGTCTTCTCTCAGAGAAATTGGCATAACATGTAGCTGCTAGTACCTTTAACCCTCCTAGATAGACTCGGCATTGGCTGTAGTGCCTTTGATAACATTTAACAAACTAAGTGCTATTTCAAAATTAAATACTCCCTTTCTTTGAACCTCGCAATCACAGCAAAATTGACAAATTCAAAGGGAGAGCAGAGTCGCACAGAATCAGCCATTAGCCATAATGTAATAACGTGCGAAGTAATTACGGGAAATGGCTAAGTAGAAATTAGAATCACAAAGTTTTTTCTCCTTCATTCGATTTCCGTGGCCCATGTTACGAGGGTGATTCCAGGCCAGCCGTAAATGAGAACGCTTAAGCGTTATGATAATTGGGGTTCCCTCGCCGAGCCTTGGTTCCGTCTGCCTTATCCTTATTACTTGCTACCCAACCAGCACAGAACCGATTAAATTTGAAAAAAAAAGTCTCTACCTTCCCCAGATGTAAATTGATGCTCTAGTAAATATTCGCCTCACTTGATCGAAGAGATTTTTTGCAAGCTTATTGAAATGGAATTTCAACTCTATTGCATACGCAATTTCTGATGTATGTTGCTATATTGCCGAGCTTTGGTTGCAAACCTCTTTATGTTTGGTTAAATTTTATTTTAATTCTGTAGTTAACTTTTTTCCTACGTTTGTCGTTCAAAATAATCTCATAAAATATTGTACAAAAATGAAAGCTAATAAAAATAAAACCGGACTATCAAAAGACTCTATTGAATGAATAGTACATTATTTTCGCGGTCTATAATGGGTGCATTGCCCGCGCGCTTTTGATGACCAACAGAGCGCAGCTCCAGGCCAACCCAGCGCGGTCAGCATTTCAGCCCTTGATGAACAAACTGGAATGAAGGCCGAGACCGAAGGTCGAGGCGGACAGCAAGGACTGCAATAATGACCAAGCTTAAGGGCCAAAAGCGTAGCTAAGCCAAGCTAGAGGCCATCATAGCGTGGCCAGCAGTGCACTTATTGCGGACCAAGGCTTGTATAGTGCTTTACTCAAACAATGCGAGTAATTTAAAGAAAACCAGCTTAGTATACCTTATTAGAATTTATTTAAAGTTACTTTATTAGTGTTTGTCATGAGCCTAGGTACGGTATTTGATTGTCAAAAGAGTTCCTTTATGTCTTTTTATACACCATAGGGCGACGCATTCTCGCAAAAATCCAGATAGTTTAAAACAGGCTTTTGCCTCATCGTATGTAACTAGTAAAAGCATACTTTCCGAGCCTGGGAGATGAAAAATGTATTTAAATACTCCTATGATCGTAGTTGGATGCCCCCATATTCACATTTGTTTTGATGGCCTATGAATGGGATTAGTATAGTTTTGTTGCAAGCCTTTTGGTTTAATTAAAACTACTGCATGCTGCGCCATCAATTAATCAGCACAGACAGATATCTGTTTTCAACAATATTTCCTTTTGAAAACAGATATCTGTCTGTGCTGTGAAAGGATTGTAATATGACCGAATCCAAATTTCATTATTCACTTATGTGCTGAAAGTCTGTCTCTTGACAAAGCCATTAGCAATTTTATTCCTGCGGCCCAAAGGTCAAAACGGAATACAGATGTTAATGTTCAGTCCATTCTCCTGTGTACCTTTTAGGGGAAAAAGTAGTCGATCCCTTGTCAGAGGTGTATCCGAGCGGAACAAAATAAAACAAAGACTGACCTATCCTAACTAAAAGCAATGACCGATGCGAAGAAATGGCGGAGTAAACTTTTTACACAAATGAGGGGTTCACGAAATGGGAAGCACAATGGCGCGAAGCAACCTAGTTTTTAACCGACTTAAAAAAATAACTTACTCTGTACTCAATTCGTTTTGTACTCAATTCGTTCCAAACACTTTGTACTCAATTCGTCCCGTATTTTTTTTTTATGTTTGTTACCTCAGAACTTTTTTCTGAACTGAACTGATTTTGATGATTCTTTTTTTGTTTGAAATGGTATACTTTCCGTGTGGTTCCGTAAAAATGGCGAAAATCTGATTAAGAACTTCAGAGATGGAGAATGGAACTCATCAAAAGACAGCAGCAGATCACTTGAAATCAGTGCTTACATAATAACTGCAGTGTACCTTTTCATCAGTGAAGACGGTTTTTAAAATTTTTCATTATTTTTATGTTCGTGCTTTCTCAACCCCTCGGTTATTACAGTTACACTCAGCTCTTCCTCGCATGCTAGGCGTGAAGTCCAACCGCAATAAGGGCGAATTTCACATCTTTCTCGGTCATAGGGGTATAATAGTGTTCGCCTGGTATGGGCTTTTTGGGTCACATGCGAATATGGTTCGTAAAAGACAAGCATCGACTATAGAAAAGACAAAACACCTATTGCACTAATTCGGTAGTGTCGCTGATTGTTGATACTTATTGTTAATACAATTCATATCAATAATGAGTGTACAATACGTGTCAGTAAGTAACTCTTTATTTTAAACCTTAAATAGAAGTATAGTATAGATAACTGAAAATAAATGCATCTAACTAAACTCATTTCAAAGTTTATGCTTCAGCCATATTTACTTACGCAAAACTACAGTAAAACTTACACTTTAGTGAATAGGTGCACTTAGTACCTGTGTAACAAAGCGTACCGGAACTACACTTTATTAGGTTGTCTAAAATATAATTATTTTTTAATTAACCCCCGACCCAAAAAGAGGGGTTTGACCGCTATGTGTATGTGTGTGTGTATGTGGCACCGTAGCTCTTAAACGGGTGAACCGATTTGGATGCGTTTTTTTTATTTCACAGCAGGTCTACTAGCGAGTTTTCTTAGATAATATGTTTCATCAAAATTGGTTTAGCTATGTATGAGATATGCTAATTTGAAGCTAAAATGTCGGGAGTATAATTTTATTTTTTATTTAGTAGTTATGGTGTACAATAAGTTTATCTCCATCTTTCCGTTCTTACTTTTTGTAGCGCACCGTAGGACACTCAATCCATAGTCCATAGGCGTAAACAGCTCACCTTATCTGCATAGAAAGCGTAACCGCATCATTAAATGTAACTTAAAAAGTATTTAGTACAGAGCCGGCGGCGTAGAAGCAGTCAGTTAAGGAAGGGAATGACCCAGCTCCGGGTTAGTATCAGCAGGTCTAAAAAGGCAGTGACAGATTTTAAAAAAGTAACCAGTATAAAAAGCGTCACATCCTACTACTATTATAAACGCGAAAGTTTGCGAGTATGGATGGATGGATGGATGGATGTTTGTTACTCTTTCACGCTGAAACGGCTGAACGGATTTGTATGAAATTTGAAATAGAGATAGCTTAGAAAACAGAATAACACATAGGCTACATATTATCACGCTTTTACACTTAGGAGCAAAGTAAAGCATATTTCCTTTTTCTGTAGTCCACACGGACGAAGTCGCGGGCAAAAGCTAGTCAGAAATAAATTTTGGACAAATTAGTAGTCAGAAATCTGTTTGAGCTGTTTGTCTGTTTGTTTGTGTATAAAGGATTTCACCAAGGTATTTAATTTAATTAAAGCGTCAGAATAAAGCTGAATTATATGCTAGCAATGCCGAACATCTGGGCGTATAAGGGGGCAGGTTAGTCCCGTTTTTGGCGTTTCTGAAAACTCGTCCTTGGTCCTCTTAAGACCATCTGATACCGACCCTCAGCTCCGTACCGCACGGTCTATTAGAGCGGCATGCGGCAGCGAGCTGCTAATTTGTATGTTGTCTCCCGCGGTTCGGTGGAGATTTACTGGTACATTTATAGTCGGCAATTTGCATGGCTGTAAATAACAGGTCTGTCGGTCCGAACGCCGCTTATTTAGACGTTATAAACTGATTACGCACTTGATAAGCCTGCCGCCGTACAAATGTCCGCTGCGTATAAACCTCCAGGCTTCCGGTCACAACGAGTGGTGTTGATATATTGTATGGAGAGTTAGGTGGATTTAGGGGGTTATAGGGTTATGTTACCTCGCGTTGCTGTAAAGGGGTAATCAGAGGCACTAGGTTTGGTTTTTAATTGCGTACAAACTTTGTGTTGTGCAATTGTGCATGCTTCGGATGTTTTTCCCACTTTTTTCATCACTTAAACGCTGTATAGCTGTAATAGGCTTGCTAAAAACCAATGGGTACGATGTTTTTAAATCTGAAAAGCTGATTATGAGTTTTGAGACTTTAATTATTTGTGAATTAATTAAACTCTTTTAGTCATATATACCTTTATACCTGTTACGTACATTTGTTAATTTGTAGTAGCAATACCACTCGCTAACCGTGAAGAAACATCGTGAGGAAACCTGAGCGTTTGAGGCATACTACCCTTAACGCGTACATCACTAATCCGCAATGAGCACGAGTGGTGATTAAGCTCGCAATCTCTCTCTCTCTCTGAGAGAATGCCTTTGCCCAGCTAGTGGGACAGGCTACATCTTACGAGTACTTACTTACACCACTTATTGATGATTCGGTTCAAGACGATACTTTCAAGCATCTTTCAAGCCAACCTTTATCGAATTTATGTTTTGTTTCTTGATCTTATCTCGGTTGGAATCAAACGATCGAGACAAGACCAAGACATCGTCTCGATCATTTGATTCGAGCGAGATCGAGCGAGAATCTCGAAATAGAGTCCGCGCCACCACTGAAGTCCGATAGACGTGGCGCTAGCGCAACGCACAAAATGTTTCCAGTGTTAGGTGTAATAGGCGTAGTTCCCCGAGTTCCCGTAAGACTTGAGTCGTGGCGCGCACTCTATTTATTTTCAAACTGATTTTGTTTCCGTAGAATTCTGACAGCTTTTTTTTGACATGTCAGAGTTATAAAAACTTTTTAGCCGGCCGTTTTTATTGATATGGCTGACATGAGACAATCGAGAATCTCGATTGTGTCAAATCATAAAAACAAGACCAAGACAATATTTTCGCTCGCCTGACAAGATCGAGACCAAGCAAAAGTCTTGATGCCGTCAAGACAGTCTCGATATCGAAATTGTCTTGTCTTGTCTCGCTTGCCGAATCACTACCACTTATTGAAAAAGGTTCCTTTTAAAGCTTGTTGCAGAAATCATCATGATGTATGTAGGTATGCAAGTGTAAGTATCTAGCCGCAACATAACTGGAAATGTCAAAGACCGAACAGAAGCAATATTTGGTTATTGATTGAGGTGCACTCCACATTTTCTAATCTACATATGAGTGGCATAAAATATAAAGTGTGTATAAAGTATAAAGTGTCATGGAAATCGTGAAAACAGGCTCAAAGGCGATGTTAAGAGGTATTATAATTATTTATTCTCTCTACTATTTAAAACCGGTTGATTCAAACGGTTACCTTGAAATATTGTAATTTATATTTTATGCATGGTGATATAAAACATTGTAGATATGGAAAGCACTTAGGAAGGCACCGTGTTCCCTTAGGGTGGTATTCTAGAACGCTACTTAAACTCAGTTTAAACAGAGTTCAGACTGTCGATAAAGCAGTGCATGTTTTGATATGAAGGGAGAGATATTCAAATCAAAACATGCACTGTTTTATCGACAGTCGACACTACTAAACTCTACTTAAACTGAGTTTAAACAGAGTTCAAGGAGCTTTCTAGTTTGAACTGAGTTTAAACAGAGTTTAAGTAGCGTTCTAGTTTGAACTGAGTTTAAGTAGCGTTCTAGAATACCACCCTTAGAGTTTCAAGCTTTACCATGATGAGCTAACTTAGGCCTTTGCGTATTGAGATGATTTATACAGCGTCCAGTAGCACCTCCACTCACACTAGATGGGTGAAGTGACCACTCGGACGCTGCAGTACCTGGGACCTGGTTTATTACAAAAATACTTACATTGATGACCGTTCCATATACATTGTATGAACTCTAGAACTTCGATAAGACTACGCGTTTATGGATACCCCTAGAACTATGAGTGGAGGCGCTGGAAATTTCACACACAAATCCTAATAAGTACATGTCCCATAATAGTAAAATGTGGTACATTGTATGTTATCTTCGCTAAGTCCGTATCGATAAACCATCCACAACACGTGGGTTTAATTGAAATTGCGGTTATCTTTGAGAATTTAGTTTCAAACTAATAAACCCCCATTTCAATACAAGTGCGGTGGATAAAATTATATTGAATGACCTCTGCAGATGGCATTTGCCGCAAAAGCCAAGTTTCTATTACAAAATAATGACTGCAAAAGCATCGAATAGGCTTTTTGGGATAGGTTTTTATAATTAGGTTATTATATTACCTTCCCTGATATTGAATTAATAAAGCAAAGGTTAAAATGAAATCTATTGGCCTTAAGATAATGTCCCCAATAAAAATAAAAATAAACTAAAACCCGACTACCAAAAGGCTTGTAACAAGACACCTGATTATCCTTAAAATTTACTCATAGGTAGGTAATTAATAGTATTCGGAGATTATTATAAGGTATATCAAAATAAATGCGAATGTGGTTTCAAGACTTTTGTTAGTCGGGTTTTAGTTTCAATTTTTATTTTAAGTTTTATAGTAATTTCGGACGATGACCCAGAATAGAAACAACACAAAACCAAACAAAAAAAGGTTTTTAAAAAGGTTTTTTAAAGCCCTTTTATTTGATACCCGTGATAATGGTATCCGATAATATGTATTTTTGGGTTCACTAGGTATATGTGACTGGTTGATATTCGGAAAAATACAAGTTCACCTTTAGAACCCGTTTAAAAAGAAATAAAAGGTTTTTTCTTAATCAGTTCTTTACCTACTGGCCAGGATTCAACAGTTAAAAGTAAAAAACAAAGGCCATACTTCTCTGTCAAGATTTAAGATCACACAGAAAGATCGTATTTTTGTATTTGGGGGTTTCGTAGGTTCATCGTCATCAGGCCCCCTCTTCCAACTGCTGGGTATAGGCCAAGACTGAGTTTACAGTCACTGAAATTCTTATAACAAAATATTTATAGCTTACTTAGATGCTTTGATAACGACATATTGTATTTATCAACATCAAGTCCACCATGTTATAAACGATATGGAACTTCTGCTTCATACTGCTTTGTGCAACCGACTGTGTTATTTGATTCGAAAATTACATGGGATCAAAGTATGGGGTTGAGCATTAGTTTGCCTTTACAGGGCAAAGTTACAAATAATAATAAGCACCCGACCGCTGCCTAACTACCGACTGTGTGAATGAACTAGTGAACACTAAAACCGTAAAGTGCTCACTAGTTGGCGCCACTGTCGAGTAAGGCCATGTAGTAGGACGCACAACTAGCGCTATGAAAAAAAAATCTCTTTTTGGATGCGTTTATTGCTAAAAACTCTCCTGCAAAATCTCAATGCGAGGCTTAACTATTTTTAGGGCCTAAGAACCTACGAATGCAATCGATTCTCGGTAAAAGTGGCGTTGACGTTTTGCAGGAGAGTTTTTTTTAGCAAAAAATGCATTAAAAAGATACGATTTTTTTTCATTGGCGGCACTAGTTGTGCATCTTATTGTGCCTTAAAGTTAGATATTTCTTAAAGTTAGTCCGTCAAAAAAAGTTTTCTATCAATAAAATCATATTTAATACCTACCTTAGAATTTATTGTACTACAGGGTGCACTCTAAGTCAATAGCGGAACTTTAAGTAGGCTGTCTACTGATCAATACAAACAACTTCTACTAGGTGGCGACAAAAATGGAGCGAAAAAAATATCAGCTGTTTCATACATTTGGCGCAGTACTGAGTCGACCTTTTGTATGGAACAGCGGTTATTTTTTTCACTCCATTTTTTTCGCCACCTAGTACAAGTTGTTTGTATTGATCAGTAGATAGCCTACTTAAAGTTCCGCTATCGACTTAGAGTGCACCCTGTAGAGGTAATAAAACACATCGAGCAAGCCCCGTTTTGTTAGAAAAAAATTTAATACAGTTTTCCAAAAGATAAAACTGTTTCAAAACAGTGGTTAGAAGAGGGACAAAAACTATTTGCCATAATAAGTAATCTCAAGGGTTGCAAATGTTCACAAAATAAAATTGATCTTATCTTAATATACAGGGTGGATTTTTGAGACGGGTTATGGTTACGAGTACCTGTAACTGTAACGGTTAAGGTACCTGCCCTTACCGCCCCGTCTCAAAAATCGACCCTGTATAAAATAAAGTCGTGTTATTTAAACCATTTATAACTCAGGAACGGGTGGACCGATTTTTATGATTTTTGATTTGTTGGATTTTTCTCCGCCTCGAATAGTAGAATAACCATTAAAAGGACGGAAAAACTTACGAGCGCGGACGATGTCGCGGGCAAAAGCTAGTTAGAAATAAATCCATGTAGCCCATACAAACGACCACAGTGACATATTCGGACCTCACGCTACACAAGTACCCCTAACGGCAAATCTGAGCGCGTAGCCCTCATTGCTAACTATTTTCTGAAGGACGTGTTAACTGTGGGTATTTAGCTTACAGTTAAACATGAGAAAATTGATATAAGCCGTATAACCCGTACCAATAAAGATAGTATTTAAGATTCAGCAATTCAACGTGAAAGGGTAACAAATGCACATACACAATACACATGCATATCCTCTCACAAACTTTCACATTGATTATATAGCTTTTGGCCGCGACTTCGTCCGCGTGGACTACAGAAAAACGATATGTGCTTTACTTTGCTCCTAAGTGTAAAAGCGTGATAATATGTAGCCTATGTGTTATTCTGATGTCTAAGCTATCTCTAATCCAGATTTCATCCAAATCCGTTCAGCCGTTTCAGGGTGAAAGAGTAACAAACATCCATCCATCCGCTGGTTTTTGCAGAAGATTCATCCTAAATAGAATAAATAATAAATAATTGGAAGGACGTAAAACCAACGCTAGCCCTTGGTTATTTATTACCTTTTCCAGCAATTTTGAAAAAACTCCGAGAAGCGAGATCGGCCTGTAGTTGCTGGGTAAGTCCCTACAAGAACGGCCCCAGGGACTTACCCAGCAACTACAGGCCGATCTCGCTTCTCGGAGTTTTTTCAAAATTGCTGGAAAAGGTAATAAATAACCGCCTGGTCCACTTTATAACCAAACATAACATAATATCTGATCAACAGTTCGGTTTCAGGCGGGGTATATCTACCGAAGATGCCGTCTCCAAGCTGTCTAATTTTATTGCATCGTACCTGGATCAGAACCAAAGATGTGCCGGAGTCTTTCTTGACCTGGCCAAAGCCTTCGACACCGTCTCTATACCGATACTTTTAGCCAAATTAGAAAAGTATGGAATCAGAGGCATCGCCTTGGAATGGTTCCGCAGCTATCTGACAGGCAGAAGACAGTGTACGAGGGTAGCCGGCGTAAAGAGCGAGTTGAAACCGGTCCAGTATGGAGTCCCACAGGGCAGTATCCTGGGCCCCACTTTATTTATCATATATATAAACGACCTAACTTCTATCTCACTTACTGGGGCAAAAGTTGTATGTTATGCTGACGACACGGCAATCTTGTTTCACGGATCTTCATGGAGCAGTGTTCACGCAAACGTTGAGCGGGGAATGGCTGAGGTCGCGGGTTGGCTGGATAGAAACCTTCTCACTTTGAACACACAAAAAACTAAATTCATGTGTTTTCATATCACCAAAGCCACAGAGCCCCTTGATTTTCCTCCAGTAAAGATCCACAAGTGCTCATGTCACACAGTTTCCACCAACACGCCGACCCTGAGCTGTAATTGTGAATGCATCAAGCGATCCCCCCAACTTAAATATCTGGGGATTACATTGGATGAAAAGCTCACCTTTAGCTGTCACATAACTGCACTTGCTGGTCGTGTCCGTAAGATATCTCACGTCATGAGACTCTTGAGAGTGTCTGCCGCCATAGACTTGCTGAAGGTAGTTTACTACGCCATGTGCCAATCAGTCATCAGATACTGCATCTCCGTCTGGGGGGGCTCCAAAAAGACAATCATGCTAACCATAGAGAGAGCACAGCGCTGCGTCCTAAAGACTATGTGCAAAAAAACTATGAGGTACTCCACCGATACATTATACGAAGACTGCCAGGTCCTGAGTGTGAGGCGTCTATTCATGCACACAGTATCCTCATCCACACATCGATTAATGCTATCATCGCCGGACAACGACGCTTTTCTAAGCCGCAGAGTATTCAGAATACCAGTGCCTTCTGTTGATACCAAACTTGCGAAACGCTTCCCGAGGTACCTTCACCCCTATATTTATAACAAGATGTGCAGCAGCTGCGACATAAAGTCATGCAGAACAAGCGTCGCAAGTCGTAATATAAAAAAATATCTTCTCACCATCGGCTACGACGAGACTGAGTCACTCCTACCTAAGAACACAAACACGTCGCGGCGTCGACGTGCGCGTCGCCGCGTGCGGCGTCGCCCACGATCTTCTGCCGTTCACGGAGTGGTGGCGCGTCCTTCGGGGCGGTGCTCACGTCGACGGTCCGGCTGGATGGTTCCGGCGCCTGGCAGGGCTCACCTCTAACTAACTACCCTACTACATACACACACACTCACACACTCTCGCACACACACACACACACACACACACACAAACACACCCTCACTCACATACACACACCCTAACAAACACACACACAACTTAAAATTAACAAAATATGTCGTAATAGCATTTTCAATTTCATTTTATTTTAATTTTATACAACGGCACGATAACTTTTAAGAAATAATCCATAGCGACCCGGGCCCCCACGACACAGGGTATCCTAGTGTGGGGACCGCTGGTAATTCTCACCTGTCATCAATTTCTTATTTATAAGTGTTATCTATAAGAACTTCAATGTACAGACCGTGTTCCTTTTTTTAAATAAACAATTTTTACTTTTTACTTTTACTTACTGGTTTGGCAGAAAATGCGCAGCGAACAAACCGTAGCCATTGTAAAACGTCGTAGACTCGTAGCAGATACGTCGTAGCGTCGTAGCTGCGTAGCACATTAACAGAAGTGCGTAGCAGATGTGGCGTAGCATAGCCAGTTTAGCAATGTTATTGTTATTATTTATGTATTTATTTGAATGTTTGTTTGTTTGTTTATTTATTTATTTGTTTATTTTTTATTTTTTCCCATTACAGTGAATATTACCAATCCTTTTTGTTTTACCCTTTCGGAACCCTTTAACGCAATAATAATTGTAACTAAGTATCATTGGTAAGTGACTTCGCGTTGGTTCATACGTTCATACATGTCATTATAGTTTTAAAAGCAATTAATTACACCTCGCGTTATAGTTGCAAGTTTTGCGACTGAATACCTTTGTCTTTGTCTTTAATAACTTTTAATTTCTATCTTTGATAACTGGCTCTTACCGTGATTGTGACCTGCACTAGACTAATCATGTTAGTTAAGCAGTCACGTATAAATCACAATCAGCGGAAGCCGATTGTAGTAGCGATCCGTAATATACCACTTACACCGAGACAGTGTAGCGATCGAAGTAAGTAAATAGGACTCGAATCGAGCGGCAAGATCGGAGGACGTCGGTGAGCATCTCGGCGGGATACGACTCACAACAGAAGGTTAACTCAGCACTTATCAAACCCTTGTAAGTTTTACCCCTAAGCTGCTGGTAACCGATAATGTTGTTTTTTTTTTTCAAATTATATTTTAAATATTTTATTGAAACAAAATCTTCACAAATATTAGCCATGGCACAGAATTATAAACAAACTAAACTTCACCAAAAACATCTTCAAGTTACTAATAAAATGTTTAATTGTCGCACACACGAATTAAATAGACCACTATAGGAAATATGAGTGTAATTTTCATACTGCGTTCCATTTATGGCAATTTCGTATTAATAGCACGACATGTTTGTATCGCAATGCGTAGCGTCTTTTTGTATGGATTTGAAAAGTGGCATTAAATAATTTGAGTTAACCTGTTAAAGTGTGTATTTTGTGACAAAGGCGTTACAGCGCTACGCTGTGACAGCTGTGGCTGATTTCGCTGTAGATAGAAGATCAACTGTGCTCATATACGGAACAGTTCAAAGAAAAACATTAAAATTGATTGTTAATGAGAAACCTACTCACTCACTCAATCACCGAAAATAAACAAAGATGTGTCAATGACTAAAAATATAATTATATTCGTTTCTCTAGGACGAGGGTGCTTTAGAAGAAACAAAAGAACTTAAAAACAATTGAAAGAAAACAATGTGAATTTGTTGAATTTTTCTCTATTTCGTGTCCTTTTGATAATTTCATGGTTTAATCCTCGAAAACACATCTTTTTGTATTGCGTAAGTTAGGTATACCGATGATTTCAGATTTAACCAATCAATCCTTCTGCGTCCTTTTATTTTGTCGAATAATAAATCACAGTGGCTCTCAAACAGTGAGACTGCATTTTATCTGTCACTTGTCGACGAAGACGGCGACAAATCGATGATAAGGGATTCGATGCGGAGCGGGGGTGTCGCTGCAAAAACTATACTATCGCTAAAAGCTTGAAAAACTGTCGGATCGTGGGCTAAGCGGACCATTTTGAATAGCCTTGCGAAGCCTACAGAGTGATCTTTATTAGCATGATCATTCATTTTACAAGGCATGGTATGGTGTGGTAAAGACTTCTGTCAGGGCTACAAACAATGGTTAGGTTTCGTGAAAGTTCACAGCTCTTGTCCTGCATTGGTATTGCCCGAATAATTTAATGCAGCTTTTTGTTTATTTTATGTTACAACCTTTATCTTAATATATAAAACAAAGTCGTGTTAGTTACACCATTTATAACTCGAGAACGGGTAACCCGTTTTTTATGATTTTTGATTTGTTGGATTTCTTTCCGTCCCGAATAGCAGAATAACCATTAAAACAACGGAAAAACTCACGATAAAAAAAAGTCGACGAAGTCGCTGGCAAAAGCTAGTGTGAAATAATCCGAGTTCAATCTAAAAAGGCTAGACGTGGTTGCCGAAACGCTCGCGCAAACGCAAGCGTCTTTAGATAAAAAATAAAATAACAAAATAAACAGGCTTTTTACAGCAGGCTCAACCAGGCCGTAGTGTTTTTACGGCCCAAAACATCTATGTATATCTATCCGTTTTTATGTCGTCGGGTCCAAAAGTACATCGTTGAAAAGCTACTCTCGTTAAAAAGAAATTTTATGTGTTGAAGTGTCCCCGCCGATTGTGGAATCTTTGAACCTTTTTCTTATCTCCCTGGAACGAACTCCTGTGGGGGCAACAATTTCCCTGCTTGCTCCTCGGAGAGCGCTCCGAAACAGGGAATAGGAACTAGGTCTGGCCAATTGTTGGCTTCTCTTTGTGCCGACGAAACAACGCCGCCGCCGCCGCCGGTACGTAGACATACTCCTTTTGTTCCGTTTCTAATGCTAGTAAAGAAAACCGACAACTTTTTCGCTAAATTAAATGCTCGTTCCGAGAAATCTGCTACTAAAGGATCATAAAATGATAAAAGATTTTTTCGAATCGAGTAGGTATCGAGCCAATTTACCATCGAATATTTTTGGGGGCCCATAAACTAAGCTGTTTGTAAGAAGTGTGCTGAAACTCGAGAACTTTCAATTAGGAAAGCCTAAAGGCTTACGCACGTTGTTATTATGATAACATTCTCCAAACAATTAAAGAGATTGTGCAAAATGTGTAGGAAAATTATTAAGTAGCGAACTCCATCTGCGCAAACATCTTTCAGTTGCGTCTTCAAGATAAAGTTTTTGAATTAATTTGCCAAATAACAACGAAACACGAGATTTGTACTCGGGACAATGCTGCCTTCTTCCAACTTTGCTTGTTAAATGTTAATTGTTGCTAAACGGAATATACAATTACTTCTTTATAAAGTTTCGTTTTGTTATCGGAAGACAATCTCCTTCAAACCAATGGACCGTCCATATTAATCAACAATTGTCTTTAGTCGTCTGGGTAATGAACACTGCTAAGGAACAGGATACGCCGATTCAATTTTCGTCGGAGATTCATGAGGTAGCATTTGTTAAAGCTGGAAATGAAATGTCGCCGATAACCGCTCGATTGTTCCGAGCCATTAGGTTTTTTAATTCAGGGGTGGGCTCAAGTGGTTATGATGATGGCTCCTCGCTGGGCGCTATTTAAATCGAATCTTCTACTGCGATAGGTGATGTTATTGACACACTAAATACTCTTCGCGAGTAAACGAATGCCTCACATTCGCAAAACTAAATTATCGATAAGGAAATTCATTACAGGGCTTACACAATACATATTCTTAAGCAAAAATACCTTTTTGCAACTCATTTCGCAAAATTACGTTTATAAAAGTAGACGGGCGTAATTTGGGGTTCGTTTCACGCAGCCTCGCTCGCTGCAGGATTACGCCTCATAATGTGCTCGTTGTTTTAGCTTGCTTTACTTTAATTTCTGACAAGAAACGAATGCCTTCCCCGCGTCGCTAACTTGCTCCGACAAACGAACCGTGGAAAATAATGATCCCATGAAATCCCAGATCAGAAATTAAGAACACTTTTGTTTTAGTAAACCGACCGGAATAATAGCTGAAGTTTCCCGTTGTTATGCCGACAAATGTTTTGATGAGCTTCATCAAGAGTTTGAAGGCTGCGGTATCGTGGATAATGTTTTGTGACGTACTCAGCCGAAAAACTCGCTAATACTTTGCGCCATTCCGGTGCTATTGAGCGGAGAAATCTACATTACACTGAATATTCACGAGGTTTAAGCATTTTAAGTACTTTGCTTTTCAATGCTTACGTGTATGCTCTGATTCCGATGAATTAGCGTGAGTAGATACATGTTTTTTCTTGTTGTAAAAAGGGAAGCGATCGCCTAGTTCCCTTTATAGGTAACATTTTGTTGGGGCAGCCGTGAATAGACGGCCAGTCTCTTTGAGCGTATTGAAAGAGGAAATACTTATCGCGCCATCGCTCGTAAATAGCTGAGTGGGTGTCGAATTCCTCTACACACAGTGGCGGACGAAAACACACTTACTTTTCCCTCTGTAACGTGTTGCCAGAAAGCGCAACTCATTCTTGGCAGCAGCCGGCTCTCACGGCTGCTCGTACAAGCACATACACAACTCAACGTTTGTTCTGCAATTTGATAAACAGTTTTATTTTTACGCTTGCGAGACCAATGCGTTTCGCCGCTATGCGCCGTCGCCTTTGGTACGACAAAGGTAGGCGAACGGAAAAGATGTTTTATTTCAATGCGACATACGCCATTCTCAATCGATTTTAGACATAGGTACTGGCGAACGGTATGTTAAACGTTGAGCTATCTATAAACATAGTTTGAGTTTCGTGATAAGATGAACCAATGAACCAAAAGATACAAATGAATCTCGTTATTTCGCCTTTCGTGTTCACATGATGCAAATCAAGGCATCGCCTTTTCATCCTTTGATAGCAGACTCCGGTCGAAAAAAATAATCGTGGAGTCCCGAACGTAGTATTGAGACCCGCGTCCCAAAAAATACATGTCCCACAGTTGATTCCCTCGACAGTATTTGCAACGCGGGCAGACGGGCGCAATTGCCTAGCCTAATAGAAGATGGGCGTAAGGGTCGACAGTAAACCGATACCGGGGTGGAATAGAAACTTGTGTCCTAAGAGCGTAAGAAGGCACGTCCGTTCAGGTGTTAACGGAGACTAGTGAGGGGAGGTAATTTGCGCTGGCCGCTTGTTTGCCCACAATCACCGAGTCAGCGGGCCGCGCCGGGCCGGCCATGTTGATTCGGGTCCATTCGACTCCATTCTGATTCTGGACCACTCCACTTGTGGCGCCGCCGGACTGCGCCAGTGCGCCACACTCGGCGGTTTATTTTTGTTAATAATTCAGCCCCTCGTGAATGAGAGCGGTACGGTAAAACACTCGTTTGCGAATTCCTTTTAGCTGAAACACGGAGTACCTAGTTTCGCGACGAGTTAAAAAGGCAACAAAACACGGTTTTGGTACTAAAAGTCTCTTTAATCTTTACTAAAGAGTGTGGTCACATAATATGTAACCACGGATCTCATTTCGATTGAATTGGGAATAGGTAAGAATACTTAATATTTTGGGATCTACACTTCTAGGCCATTGGTAAAAAATCTACCTACTTCAAATTGATGTTGTAAGTATATGGTAATCTATGGTAATATTTACCATCAAGGTTTATTATGACGTTTTATTTTTTAAACCTACCTAACGCATTTTAGTGAGAACAATGGGAATAAAAATGGGTATTTCATTATTTACTAAGTATTAACATAACCAGATGATAGTGAATTGCATAATTGGACATAAGCTTAATGAAGCCTGGGTGGAATGTAACAAACACAATTTAAAAGCATTGTACTCGTAGGTGCATAAACTGTGGTAAGCTGCATAATATTCTGGGCACGCAACGGCTCTTCTTCCAAATCCAGGCTATGCTAACCTGAAAATGTTCGGGATTTCGGTAGGGCGTTGACCGAACAAAAGACATGCGAATATACACCGTGCTATTTTAGTAGTTTTAAAGCCGAAGGTATTTTGTTGCACTGGTGATTCCGAGCCAAATTGCAACATTTAACTCCAAGCGAAAAAAAAAACACTTCCCAATACAAATATCTATCGCCAAACGATACCATTTGTATGGAGAAATGATTTTTTTTCGCGCGTTTTGGAATGAAATTTTGTAATTTGGCTCAGAATTACCAGGGCAAGAAAAACCTTCGGCTTTAAAACCACTAAAATAGCACGGTTTATAATGGCTATTTACTTTTATAGTTCGGTTGTAAGCAAGTTCAGCATTTTGTTTTAAGTTGGCTTTTGAGTTGACCTTTTACGAACCGTGCAAGGAAGTGAAAAATACCGGCCAGGTGCAAGTTGGACCCGCGCACCAAGAATGGTGGTGGTTTGCGAATAGATGCGGCTTCAAGTCCTGTCTGTTGAAGGGATTAGTAAGTAGGTACCTATGATTAATGTATGAAATTGGACACGGGACTATCTCTACAAGATCTCCATCTCCATCTCGCACTTGACCGTTTTTTTTGTTAATGTAGTTTTCAATGTTTAGATACTACTTATGAAGGTATTTGATATATTAGCGGGACGTTGTTTTAAACATACACGCTGCTGGGCCAAACGCATTTGAATGTTTATAGCAGCGTTTACAACGTTTGAAGCGCTCGATATACCCAACTCTTGAACTTGACTGTTTTTGTTGTGTACTCAGAGCAAGTGTGCGAGAAATCACATACCTATAATGTAGATGCAGGTGTAACCTGAACATTGAAAACCGCTAAGTTAGTGAAAATTTCGTCGTAGAAATAGTAAAAGTAGCCGCTCGAGGGAGCGAAGAAGGTAGGTACTAGTGTACTTTTCGCGTGAACGTCGAAAGTTCCGGAAGCTTTTTCGCTCGTAAATCCAGAGGAACGTGGCTCTTCCGCCTACACGCCCGCTCCCTGATTAAATTCCCGGCATTAGAGCATTCGTGGCAACAGATTATTTTCAATCGATAAAGATAATTCAATATAAGTACCTCTTACATAATGTTTAAAATAAACTCGGTGCCTATTAACTAATGCGTTGTAGTTAAAATCTCATAATGACTGTTGGATTATTGAATTTCATGCAAATTTTCTATGCATTTATTTTAGTTGAGAAAATATTTATCAAACAGTCTTAATCCTCAGGCTGCTAAGGTCACAAAATGGTGGAATAGGGACAGATCTATCTCTGCGCGAGGAGTCTGTAATGTGTTTTATAGTTGTTCAATATCTTATGAAAGTATGTTTTTATCGTGTGAAAGTGGCACTTTGTGCCCACCAAAAAAACCAAAACATTTTCAAGATAGGTGAAAAGTTTTTTTACAAATTTGATCCTATAAAAAAAAACACTTGAGGCCCAGTAAATTCACGAATTTGGATAGAATAGATCCTCTCAGTCACTATGATTATAAAAAGGATGTAGCTGAATTCGGACTTATTCATCCAAATTAAATAAGCAGCAAATTGTAGCGAATTCAACAAAAAAATCCATAGTTTTTTTTTATAAACCTGGAGGATCAAAGTTAGATCGCGTTTATTTATAGAGTACTAAAAGGTTGAAATATTGCACTTTTGAATGTTAAGGCTCGAAGATAGCAGCGTGGCGGGAAATTCGAAATTTTCACAGTTTTTTGCATTTTGTACCTAAACTGAGCGTTTTGTGTTCAGCGATTTTTCGTTCGCGGCAATAACATAGTATTCTTTTCATTAATGTAAACAACAGAACAACAATAATTCAGCCGATTATGTGTTCTGGTCTACGACAAGTTTTTTGGGCAGTGCCACTGCTTCGTAGACCAGAACACATAATCGGCTGAATTATTGTTGTTCTGTTGTTTACAATAATGAAAAAAATACCGTTTTATTGCCGCGAACGAAAAATCGCTGAACAAAAATAGCTCAGTTTAGCTACAAAATTTAATAAACTGTGAACATTTTGAATTTCCCGCCACGTTGCTATCGTCCACCCTTAAACGAAACGTACCTATTGAACGTTTGTATTCATTTACAATGTTCTTTTCCTGGGAAGCTCACTTTCCTTTAACACCTTGACTTCAATATGGATAAACCCAGCGCACTTGAGGTACCTATTAGAAATAATGATGTGGTACCAAGTTCTACAATGGCCATGCAAGCTCCAATGAACTATTGCTCTCTGAGTTCAGAACTCCTACGAGCAAATGCCAACGAATACATAAAACACGGTCAGCATTCCCGAAAAACAATTCAACCTTGCACCCAACCTAAACTTGCATCACAAAATACCGTGCCTACCTGTTCGCTTGCTTAGTCTGCTTCTGCTACCTGCCTGCATTGGAAAGATTGGGCTTTTGCATATCATGCTGAAACCGACGCTTCACCGATTACAAAGAACTGGTTCACGAATTTAAGTCCCTGTAGGGTCAAGAAATAGAAGCAAAAAATTTATCAGGTATTCCACAATCAGGTGTAGTAGGAATAGCCACATTCAGAATTTGGCTAAAAGAAAATTTAACTTTTTACTGATATTGGGACTTGTTTCAAACACGGTGTACACACGACAGCACGTCAGACTGTACACATTTGTTGTAAAGTCGCCCGTAACGTAACCGAATAGAGTGCTAGCGTGTAAGGGTCGACCACCGAACTAAATTCCATAGAATCCGCATTACGTATAAAATCACAATAAAAACTTGTCCCCACAGAAACAAATGATATCAGCAATAGAACAATACGAAACATCATTTCGACCATACCCCAAATATTAGAAAGTCAACCTTATTGCATTAGTGTACAGTTTTACTTTAATTGCATGGACTACGAGCAAATAAGCTCCCAAAGGCAGTTTGGGCATCTATTTCTCCAGACACATTTCAAAGTTCTATGTTGTATCTAGTTTTATCCTTGATCGAAGGGGTCGACGTACTGTCGTGTGTACCAGGAAAATTTTAAACCAACATCTAAATACTGATGTCGGAAACTTAAAACACGGTGTACTAATGTCAGGGGGATTAGAATACAAGTAATGTGAAGAACAAATAATCACAAGGACTGTCCGCAATTGTGTCCACCCTCGAACACAAGAGGGTGCGAGCCACTCGACCGGGGTGACCGAACGACCGCGATTGAAGGTGGGCTAAATGTGGTTGATTCCTTTTGTACGGGCTCTACGGGTTCTATCGGTGAATGCAAACTAACGAGAGGACTAGCTAATATGAACAGCAGTGCAACACTCATCGAAAGCAGGCTCGGTGGACGCATAATAAAACATGTCGAGCGGAAAGAAAACAGTGATGAACAGGGTCATACGGGGATGATGGCAGTGAGTGATTGTGTGATGGAAAATTAACACAAATACACAAAATACGTTAATAACGATACAAAATGGGCGATAGTAGGACAAAATACCAATTAATACAGAGAGATGGAGTGAAAAATGTATAAAATACGTGGGCAAAAATAATAGCGTGGGAACAATGGGGGCAAGATAAATGCATCTGTCAAAATATTCAAAAGCGCGCGGGGCATAAAAAAAAACAAATGTAAAACGTTCTGAAAATTTGAAGTAAAATTAAAAGTGGCCAGTACTCGGTAATGCAGTGAGGTCGCATTACCGAACATCCGATCATGTACCTTTTTGGGCGTATGGTAAAAGCCCACGCTGCTGGTTGCAATCAATATGAACGCAAGCTTGTTTCGGTAAATCGGGCGTCGGCCGCAAATCAGCGTTTAAATCAGATTTCGAACGTCCAATAATTGCTGCTGTGCCTGTAATAATCACACGAGTCGGCTTTCAGTTGTAACTTGAGGTACAATGTACTTTACGTACACATTTTGGTCTTGTTATTGCAATTTTCTCAATTCCACTCGTACTTATGCTACTCTTTTTAATTATTTTTGTTTGTTACCTCAGATCTTTTTTCTGGATGGACTAGGTAGGTTTGTGTGGTCTCATAAAAAAATGGTGAACATCTGATGAAGAACTTTGGAGATGGAAAACGAAACTCCTCAACAGATAGCAGCAGATGTGGAATCAGTGTGTACCTTTTCACCAGTGAAGTCGGTTTATATTTTTTTGTTAATTGCGTTAAGTCCATTGGTTCCCTATGCAAAGTCTTATCTACACTACATTGTCATGGCTTTGTATGGGGATAAAGAATAAGTAGGTACAGTGTAGTTTTATTTTCTTTCGCGAATTTTTAAGTGGCAGCACAAAAGTTGTTCAGAATATTTACGTTTTTCAGAGACAAAAACCTTCTATAAGTCCTCTGGGTCCTAAAGATACCTAAAGATACCATGTCCACAAAATATTTTTAATCACCGAGACCAGACTAACCTGGATGCTGATTGCAAGCAACACAAGACTCGAACGTGCATTCCGTGGTCATTTTAACTTCGCAAATAAGATTCTCTCAGCTCGGCCGGTTTAAGCCTAGAATACACTAGGAGACATGTTGCGGAACACGTTACTCAATAATTACGATAAGAATGTGTCCTGAGAACAATGTAGCATAACATTTTTCTGTACACACCATAAGTCTCTCGATTTGTCGCCCAAAGAGGGAGTCTGTTTGTTTTTACTTACTGACTTTCATATTTTTTTCATAAATAAATTCGCTATTATTAATGCAATTGTGCATAATAAAATAACTACCCAGTTCAGTCCGTCTTCGAGAGTTTACACTCGACAACCAGCAGCGTGGGAAGATGCAGGGCACAAGCAAGTCCCGCATCACGTATTGTATCCCAAAGTGTTTAGTTGCGCGGAGCTTTGGCATCGTTGCAGCGTCCCATAGACTCATAACAGTGTTGCGCGGCACTTTGTTGCATCCTTTGTCTCGTAGTGTATTCCAGCCTTTAACTAGCTGGTAATGGATTTATTGTGTACGGTGCCTAATTGACGGCACTCGCCTCTTTCCTACATTTTCATTGACTTCCCTTTTGCATTTGGCCATATAAATAATATCACTTACCTTTGAGCAGCATGCAATTTTATTGGTTTTCATCTCAACGAGCTGCTGGGCTCTCAGCAACTTTTGCCTCGACATATTTATTGTAAGTCATGTGAATAGATAAAGTAGGAAAAAATTGCTTGACAAAGTGAGAATTTAGCCGGATAATGCATTATACCGATATGGAGTTGTATAAACACGTCGCATGGTCAAGCCGTCCTGCCTGAGGCTGTAACAGGCTGTACAGGGTAATATACCAAGTAAGTAAATGTGCCAACATAGTCTCGCAACGTTAACGACTGTGGTTCCGTCTATGATTAAGTTTAGTTTATTTAACAGTAGTTGTGATTCTGTACCTAACACTTGTATTCGACGGTCCGGCGCTATCCAAAGAGTTAATAGCTGAGGGAAATTAAATAAATAATAGAGCGCTAGACGCGGCCAGTCCCGCGGGCGTTCAGATATGTTTCCTTATTCGAAACTACTATGAGAGTAGTTACGGGAGACTCCCAAATGAGTCAGGTAATTGTTTGACAGTTCGCCCGAAGGCCTGTCTAACTTTCTTTGGTCCTCGTTTCTGTCGATAACACAATCTAGAAGTATCGGAGGAATTTGGGTGTAGATATAAGTGTTTTACGCGCGGGTGATAATAAAGTTTTTGCTCTCCTTCTTCATCTTGTCGAAAGGGTGGTGGGTAAGTTAATTTATTCACCTTTTTTTGTAATGATATGTTTTTCAAAAATTACAATAGTCCAATAGTCATCTTCATCATAATACCTATCACACAACACACAATACACAGTTACTTACACAAAAATCGACAAATACAATGAGCTTATTTTAAATCGAACAATATGCAGGTACATACAAACGCTGTATTATCTACATTAACATTATATTTAACTAGGCAATATTTAGCTGAAAAAACATATGTACTCCATGATACGGATTACTCTAGTATGGAGTGCATAAATGTTCTAATGTTCTTATGTTTTATGTGTTTTCTTTTTGAAAAATAAATAATTACTTGAAAATAAATAAATACTTTTTATGAAGCTAATTTTATAAGCTCAATATTTTACATTTACACTTACCATATTTAGGTAGCGCAGGTAATAATCAAGGGACTATTGGGTAAAGCAATAGTACATTACTGCCGCGATCTGTAATGAGTGCGTTTCTGGCGCGCTTTTGATGGCCGACAGAGCGCAGCGTAGCGCAGCTCAAGGCCCTCACAGTGCGGTCAGCATTGCAGCCCTTGATGGACAAGCTGAAATGAAGGCCGAGACCGAAGGTCGAGGCCTTTATAGCGCGGCCAGCAAGGGCTGCAATGATGACCAAACTTGAGGGCCGAGAGCGTAGCTAAGCTAAGCTCGAGGCAATCATAGCGTGGCCAGAAGCGCACTCATTGCAGACCAAGGCTTGTATAGTGCTTTACTCAAACAATGCGAGTAATTAAAATATTAATTAGAATAGTAATTAACATAGTAATTTAATTAGCTTACCATTTGTCGTAGATTAAGTACTTTTTGTCGATTTTCCATTCCGCAAACTTTTTGTTGGTAAGCTTGCTTGTATTTTTCTTTTGACTTCGGTGGCAATAAATTTCCAATTACTAATTTCGCTTGATTTTGAATGTCCGGCGGTGTTAAACACATTAAATCCGAGGATTCGTCGCTTTGAGAGTTCACTTTTTCAACAAAAACACAGAAAAAAATCACTTCGAACAACGCGCGAAAAGTCGAAAACAATATGGCCGCGCTTTTTTTTTCTGTGCAATGTGTCGACTGCCAGTACCCATACAGCCTAATTCTAAATAAATACTTTTTGCACCTGATGTTTGAGTTCTATTTATGAAACAAAACTCGACATTAATGTTTTTCTGGCCGCAAAACACAAGACATTAATGAAATTCCATACAACTTTTCTGGCGCCTAATCCAAGTAGCCCGCAAGTCCGACTTTGCTCAAAGAAGGTTGTCGAATTAATGTCCACATTACGAGCTTTTTTGAGTAAAATAATGAGCCGTTTTCAAGAACCATTTCAAATATCTTCATAGATGGTGCTTACAGGCGTGGCCATAGAAGAACAGGAACGCGAACGTCAAAATTAATCTGTGCTAAGCGAAATTTTACAGTCATGTTTCGGTTCTTGTATGGGCATGCCTATAAGCGCCATCTATGAACCTTTGAATTTGTTCTTTGAAAACGGCTCATTGAACTCTATGGATCGTATGAAAATTATCCAACCCCTGCTGTCTTAAAGTATGCATTAGGCACAGCGAGGCTCGAATTGCGTTCTTGGTTCAGATTTTCTTCAATGTTTAAATCGTTTCAATATACCTAAATGTTTATTTTACGATGCACACGATCCCCAGAGCATTTAATTTTGCAAGTCTGAACAAAAACAAACAAGCGCATTACACGTCAGACAAATGAAAACAAGTCGTCAAATTAGATGTCACGTGACAGGCGATTTCGGGACGTGCGTGGCCGCAGCACGCCGCGTTCGGCCACAAATCAGTGGGAAATCAGATTTCGAAAGGCCACCGCCGCCCCGTGATTGCAGCCGAAACGAATTTGTGTGCGGTCTGAGGGGCTAGCTTTAGTTTGACGCAACGATCACTTCACGTAAACTGCTGGGGGTGCACGGCTGCATTACAAATATCGGCTAATCTTACTTTCTTTCATTACGTAAAGCAAAATGATGGCGCTTATCGATAGTGGGATAAAATGTTTATCGATGCAGCCCTGTGCACTGTTTGGACTCGCTCGAGTATTTGTGATAGCGGTTTTTAACCCCGACCAAAAGGGTGTTATAAAGACCGCTATGTGTGTGTGTCAGGGTGTTTCTGCGTGTGGCTGTCGGTCTGTTTATGTGTCTGCCTGTGACAACGTCGTAGCGCTTTAATGGGTGAACCGATTTGGATGGATGGAAGGCACAGGTGATATTTCAGCAGCATTGAAGAGAACGCCCTTAAAAGAACGTTAGAGTCAACAGCACGTCCACTTCTACACGCGTGCACTTTACTCGGTTACGTTATAGGCGACTTTACAACAAAACTGTACAGTTTAACGAGCTATCGACTATAAGACAAACTCGTGGGATAGGTGTTAAGTACCTGTATGTCGCGTTTGTATTTGTATTGTGTGAGTGGACTTGTGTGCGGCGGTTTGCCCCTGCCACAATAACAACGTTTAGACGCAATCACATCATTTTCTAACTGCGCGCCCTGTGTGTCGTGGTTTTGTTGAAACCGCGAATGAATTATTCCACCTAGCTGCTATGTAATGTAACAATAAGAGCGGCTAGACCATTGTGCTACCTCTATGAATTTATTTACTTTCCACATATTTGTACATGCACATTATAATATGTAGAACGCTCTGTTAGAGCAGCAGGCGGTACTGCAAGATGAGGATTTCTTTATTATATTTTCCTTGACTTTAGCATGTAGTATTGTAAACTGTACCTACTGCTGATCTGGGGCCATCTGGGGCCACTAGTGGCCCCGCCAAGACGAGTAGCGAAGCTCAAGGGGGCACTATACTCGAAGCGCTTCGTAATTTTTTTGAACCCTCATTACTTGGGTTTGGATTATACCACATCAACAAAATTCTCGGGAAATTATGTCTAAGTCGATGTCATTCGTAGTGATGTTCTTATTTGGGTATATTGATTGAATACACGTGTGTTTACTATTAGGTTCTATATTATACTGATGGCGGGGGCACACAGATATAGGAGGGCAAGGTGTCACCACACTACACATTACACATAAAAAGTATCAATTGGGAAGGCAAAGTTTTTTGTTCGAAAGTCCGTTATTGGCTTAAACTTATCTTTAGACAATATTAAGAAACTAATTTAAATATTTTTTATTTTGGTCCAGTAGTTTTGTTTTTATGCGCTAAAATGTTTTGTTCCTATGACCGCCAACAGTATGCAGACCGTCGCGTGAAGGTCATAAAACCGTATCTTTGAAACGTTGTAAAATCCAAACTACTGAACCAAAATAAAAAATATTGAAATTAGTTTCTCAATATTGTCTAAAGATAAGATTAAGCCAATAACGGACTTTCGAACAAAAAACTTTGCCTTCCCAATTGCATAGCTGTTATACTTTAGATTTTATTGACGTCTAAAAACCCCCGATTTCGTCACTGACTCGCTGATGATCATCAAAATTAACCACTACGACGTAGAGGAGCTACGCCTCTACGAAAACCGCTACGCGCAGCCGTTACGAAGAAAATAAGAAACTTTAGTCCTCCTCTCCACTGCCAAGCAACATATTTTGACTATGGTGTAAAGTTTATGAAGTTAGGGCTTGTAGAGTTAGGGCGTTTAGAGCTAGAACCTTGGTTCTACATGAGATCTGATAAGTTTTTGACAGTGCGGGGTCTCGTCTTGGCAACATTTTACATGAAAATGTTTTTGGTGGGATACATAAATACACCAAATGATTTAAATTTTAATTGTTGTACAAATTCAGAACTTCATTTAGATGCGAGCGTTATGTGTAGGTATGTACAGGTACCCATTGGAATGTCATTGAGGTACCCAGTATGTATAGTCAGTAACACACTGGGATACCCTATCCCAGCCCTAATCGCAGACTGTAGTCCTAAAACAACCACCAGTATTTTAGTTAGGACTTGCTATAGATAGCTCAATGTATTGTTGACTCATTGAATGCACAATATTGCTTGACAAACAAACATGCAATGTACGTGATTTAGCAATTCAATGTATTTACCTGTCTATTCGAACGTAAATTGGCATTTATAACGCTTGTAATACTTATTTACAAAGCTAAAAACTAAAGCAAAAACAAAGCATTAGAGAAAAAGTTGTTTTAACCGACTTCAAAAAGTAGGAGGTAATCAATTCGGCCCATATATTTTTTTATTTTTTATCTTTGTTACCTCAGAACTTCTTTCTACATGAATCGAATTTGATGATTTTTTTTTCCTTTCATATTACCTAATTTCCATGTGGTCTCATAAAAATGGTGAAGATGTGATAAAGAACTTCGGAAATGGAGAACGGAACTCGCCAACGGACGCCTTTGCCCAGCTAGTGGGACCTGTACATTGTACAGGCTACATCTTTACTAATATAAAGGCTAGAGCTGACTAGCTTCCATCCCCACAAGCATTAGGATCTGTCGATCAGCAGTCAACTCACGTCGCTTAGTTGGATTCATACGAGTTACGGGAAAAACGGCGGAAATGCTTTTCCATTTCCATATCCTAGCTATGGATTAGTGAGATTATGTTACATCTACCGATCGATCGATATATCTATAGATAAAACGTTTATTTGTATCATAATTATGCACACGACATAAATTATGAAACAAATACATAGCAAACAATAGGCACAAACAAAAGAAAACTTAAACAAAAAAATACTGGTAGCCTTCGTGCCTGTGTGTGAGTGAGTGGTGTGAGCCACAGGCCCGGTTTCTGAGTTGAGGATTTTACTAAGCACATACTTACGTATCGCTCTGTCACGCTCTTTTGTGAGAAATCTGCAGAGACAGGACGATACTTACCCATTTGCTTAGCAAAATTCTCAACTCAGAAACCGGGCCACACACAGTGATGCAAAAGGGCCATAGCTCAGAGCATGGAATTTGCCCGAGAGTAATGCACGTATTTTTCACACTGAGATAGAGACTGATGCCCACGTGGGAACACCTAAAGAGTAGTGCTAAAGTCCTAAAGATGTACCTATGGTCGGCCACAGTCACAGATACCCCATGGCAGCTCTTACCGCGCGCGGCATAAGGGCGCCAATCGAACAAAAAGGGGTGTCCTAGCGTATGGCCGACTGTACCTATCTATAATAATTGTAGAGACATTCTTTATGTAGGCTCTAAATTGTCCCACTAATGGGCAAAGGCCTCCCCTTTTTCCTCCATTCCTCTCTTACAATAAAATAAAGTTTAAAGAGAAATTGAACTAGGTAGGTATCTCATGAAGTTTGAAAGGATCTTTTGCAGTATTCTGTTAATGCATTTTATTTCCGTCATAAGTTTCATAACTGAATAAAACTTATTGTCCCCTTTGCAGCAGCGAAAACAAAGCCAATTAAAAATTCCTTGTACTCAAATAAACCCGGCACAAATACCTCGCCCTCCCGGCCATAAATAACCGGTAAGCTGATTTCCCGCTTCTTTAATTACATCATCTCGGATATATACTGGAAAAAATAAAAGATTTTTATCGAAACGAATCCCCTTGAAGGGGATTTATGCAATTAAAACGGAGTCGGGAAATCCGATAAGAAAAATTGACTGACTTCTTTTGCGCGCTCTCTTGTCTTGTCTTGTGCGTAAATAAAGTCGAGATGACAACAAAAGTCGGATGTTCTCACGTAATTGTGATTGTTATGCCTGCCTGTAGGAAAACATCCTTATTTTGGGACACGTTTATACTTAGATACTTAGTAATGGTCTCCAATTATTTCCGTTCTACAATAGAAATATGTACAATCTAACATTATTACAATTTCCACTTCGAAACAGCATCTCGTGGAAACTGTATACTACAGCAGCTGCTGCAAAGCGTGAAGTACCACTCACTCATTAACTTGTGTAGAATTTCCTTGCTTGCTTGCACCTCAATCTTCCTCTCTGGTTTCCTCACGATCCTTCACATGTTTGTGCTCAACTTACCTGCACAGTGCACAACTTTAGGTTCCGCACACACTGCCCGGACACAATACAGGTAAAGACCGGAGTTATGCGCTCCGCGTTCTTTCTTATGTATGGAGTTGCTTGGAACCGTTCACACTGAAGCGGTCAGAACGCGGAGTGAACTCTGAACTCGGACCGTCGAGCTCCTAGGCAGTATGTCCAGCACCTTACAGTATTTGTAGGTAAATGCCGATACTGCAATCCACAGACGGTGAACTATGTTTCTGTGTTCAGCGAAACTTTTCCCACTCATAGTAAAGTTGTTCGCTAAAGAATTCGTTTGATGCCAACGGAACACTAATAGACTGCCAAAAATGCGAATGAATACTAAGTAAATTCAAAATTTATGAAATGAGCATATCTCATAAACGGCTGAACCGATTTTTGATAAAACATATATAGTCGCTAAAAAACCTACTTTCAAATTAAAAAAAAAGCGAAAAAGTTGTGCCGGACTTCTGCCGGACGTCTGTCAGGTATCCTAATAGGTACTATAGTAGTAAGGTTGTTTATCCAACTTATCACTTTCAGTGACAGTGACAGTAAGGACTCGTGGTAGCTGCTCTGTAAGCTTCTGAACTACAGTCTACAGTCGCAGTAAGACTGCTCCCCTACCAATTTGATTCTTTATTGCGTCTCACGTTTAATGAGAGCATTCAGTCGTAAAAAGCGGCTCACATCTGACCGCGCTGTGAGTCAGTGGCGGCAATTGCGTGCCCAATATAATTTCACTAAGTGTTTGGGGTTAATGGTGTCGCTAAATTGTAACGATTTAGTCACATAACGTTAGTTTGTCGTTATAACTTCCACACGCGCGCTGCGAAATTGAAATCGTGCTGTTGAACGAGGCCCAATTATGCGGCTGAATGTCGTCTTAATGATCTCACTGATTTTAGATTTTACGACCGATTTCGTCTATGACGTCACGTGTTATTTCTAGGTCCAATATTACTAAGTTTACCTACTTAAAAGTGTTGAAGTAACATCGGCGATGGCGAGTGTGATGTTACGCTTTGAGCCTGTGCTCTATATTATGATTTAATTTTGGTGATTATGACCTACTCTTGACCTCTCTCTTCTTCTCTTTAATACCTTTAAAGCTGGAATCAGAATCAGAATCAGAATGGTATTTATTTCCCTAGTTAAAAACTATGTTACAATATGTCCAACAGTCGATGGTGTGTTCGGCCGGTGAGTGTGTCAGCTACTTACAGTCTAATTATGTGTGTCTAAAAGATCTATATAAGTGTCGTGTAGTGTGTGCTGTATGTTTGTTAGTGTGTAGGTACAGAATAAATTTATAGCTGGAGAGCTGGTGACCAATCGACTTATTTTGTCGTACACAGCTAGGAGCTTCTAGGCTGGTTGTTTAGACTCGATCATGAATATACTGTGTGTTTTAATTCGGCCGCGGTTGAAAGTTGGATTTTTTTTACTTTGGAGGTGTAAATTTTTGTCCTGAGTATTTTTTTTTTCATACAAGGCTGGGTGTTTGTACATACCTATCGGATTTTTTTGAATTAGATAGATGACTGACGCCATATTCTTTTACCGATTTTGAGCTAATACATTCGCAAGGGACGACTTGGAAAATAGGTGATCGGTTTTTCTGAAATAAAGTTGTTCCCCGTGGGAGATTCCTGACAATTTCGTACAAATGAGGGTCGAAAGAGTTCAAGCGAGTAAAATGTTGATATGTGGTGCTGGTATGTATTCCTACTACAAGTTTCCCTATTAGATACACCGTGCTATTTTAGTGGTTTTAAAGACGATGGTATTTTGTTGCACTGCTGATTCTGAGCCAAATAACAAAATTTTACTTCAAAATGTGCGAAAAAAAAAAACACTTCCCTATACAAAATTAAATGTCTATCGCCAATCGACACCATAATTTGTACTGGAGAAGTGATTTTTTTTCGCGCGTTTTGGAATGATGTTTTGTAATAATTTGGCTCAGAATCACCAGTGCAACAAAATACCTTCGGCTTTAAAACCACTAAAATAGCACGGTGTAGATATAATCTTTAGAAACCCTTACTTACTTACTCTGCTGGCTCAGCGACCCGAAGTGGGTCTTGGCCTCAGACACAAGAAATCGCCACTGGACGGTCGCTTTGCAGTCGCCTGCCTGTAATTCGCGCTGACTTCATACCTCCAGCGGCATTTTGAACGGCCAACTGGTCTTCAACCTCTTGGTATTACAAGGTAGGCCCTCTTGACTTCCCGATCCTTCTCTTAGAAAACCGGTTAAGTAATATAATTAATTCATAATAAATATTAATATTTAAACCATTGTTTTTAATATTATTTTTTAATAAATGTTTGCACATGTGCAGTCGGTGGTTTATAATTGCATACAAACCAGTCATGCAGTTGCGGCCAACTGCACGCAGCTGCGGCCAACTGCACGCAGCTGCGGCCAACTGCATGCAGTCGCTGAACGTGTTCAGTCTACCAGGGTTGAAGCTTTTGCATGTTGTGTTAACTTTTAGCATAAATCCTATTATAAAGAAGACATATTTTTCCATTGGTGGCTCTAGTAAAGGCAGTAAAGGCTCTCACATTTTTATTATCGCGTTATACAATACAGGGTTGCTGTTATAATAAACCTATTAGGTAACTACATTGCCTTTATTGCAGTAATAAGCTTAGAAGAAGTGTAAAATTATATATTATGTAAAAAAAAGTTCCTATCAAAGCGTGAGGGTTTATTTTTACTATACATGGAGTAGAATAGGTTATGACGGCTGCAGGGCCGCTGATGATATTTTTACCGATGACATGACAAAAGTTGATTGTATTGATGACTTGAAGAACCCTCTCGAGTAGGTATGGCAGTACCTTCCTGTAACATCCTATAGAGCTGTAGGTACTAATTTATAAATAGGTACACATAACCGATGGATTGGCGAAGAATTTAGTACCTAATCATTATCCAATGAAAAAAATAAAAACGAGCCGAATAAAACAGTTTATTTTGTTTATTATGACTTACTTAACACACGTCTCTTACCGATCCATCGGTGTTTTTGTAACACTTTGTATAGAGAGATGCATATCATAGACTGTTGTCACGGCTCAATAGGTACAGTAAACACGTTTCAACACAAAGGCCGCAGCCCACAACAACCCGTCGCTCTGATTGAATCTCAAAGGAGCTGTTTATTCTTGCCCCCTATTATACTGTTCAGCGTAAGAATGAACGACATATCTACCTAGTTGCTGGAAGAAAGTGTAACCTAAATATTATTGCAGTGGCTATCAAGTCGAGGTCCGCGTACCGCAGCCCACAACAATCCGTCGTCGTCGGTTTGATTGAATCTCAAAGGAGCTGTTTATTGTTGCCCCCTAGTTCAGCGTAAGATTTTCTTTAATTTTCACAAAGACTTTCAGAGACTTCTTAGTGTAAATTAGGTCGCTTTACACTTCGCATCCGTCGCGCTTGTTGACAGTTGATGACAGTTTGCATAAAATTAAATGGTAAAATACATTTAGGTACACTTTCGACAAAACGTTTCATATTATACCTACCTAGTTTCATATTATATCTAGTATTCATATTTTACTGAGTCTACAAAATGGCGAAAAATGTTTTTGACGCTACCAGATAGTTTGTCAATATGGAAAGTGTACCGGTCGACCATGTACCATCTCTGAATAACATAGGAATCGTGGACCCTCTATGCAAATACTCTCATGTCCCTAGAGTTGATGGATTACCGGAAATTTCATCTCAATGGAACAGACAAATAGATGACCCTCTCGATACCTCGAAATTCAAATCGAAGTTTCGTAGTCGGTAATAGCTGAAGCGTAACTGTACCGTCGCTCCTTGCAGTTGGTACACGAGACAGTACGCAGACGCTTACACGCGTGCACTCTATTCGCTTACGTTACGGGCGACTTTGCAACGAAAGTGTAAGCGTCTGCGTTAGGATCTTCTTCTCTCAATTATTTATGGCTTAGGATCGTGACCATGTATTTACGGGTTTCTGTCATGTGGACAGCCCGGTGAATGTTTCCTCCAGCCGCTGCATTTATCGCTTCAGAACACCTGCCGGGGGAGCACAATGTCACGAACGACAGTATTGTCCAACTATCGGCTAGCGCCATCTTGCTTTATTTCACTGCGTAAATCGAGATGCCGCTACCCGATAGCAGGATAAAAATGTTATCGATGCAATCATGTTGCAGGGGCTGGTTGGTGCCTTTCCTCTGCCGCGCTTGCCATTCACCAGGCCAAAGCTTCTCTGAACTGTACACAAGACAGCACGTAGACGCTTACACGCGTGCACTCCATTCACTTACGTTACCGGCGACGGCATTGCAATGAAAGTGTAAGCGTAAAAACGGTTTATCGATGCGTCAACTCTACTCCGTGCAATTTTAGTGGTTTTAAAGCCGAAGGTATTTTGTTGCACTGGTGATTCTGAGCCAAATTACAAAATTTCATTCCAAAACGCGCGAAAAATAAATTCACTTCTCCATACAACTGGGGCCTTAGCCTGTAACACAATGGCGTCTCAATGGCGTCCTAGATAGAAGGACAAAACCGGGATTTTTTGTTGTTCTCCTACAGCCAGCGAACTAATCCTCTAGGATTAGACTCTTAATATTCTTTGCTGTACTACAATAACATTAAAAGGGCCGACACTGGACCGACATCATCAATAAATCGTAATTAAAACCGTCAACCGGAAGCCCATTTTGGCACCATTGTGTTACAGGCTAAGGGCCCTGGTGTCGATTGGCGATAGCCGTTTGTATTGGGAAGTGTTTTTTTTTCGCTCGTTTTGAAGTAAAATTTTGGAATTTGGCTCAGAATCACGAGTACAACTAAATACCTTCGGCTTTAAAACCACTAAAATTCCACGGTGTATAAAGGGCCTTATTGAAGGGCCTCAACTCTTTATAATTATATTTGGCAACCGATTGACCGAACCAATAGTGCCAAGGGCAAGGAATGTGCCCCAAGGGGACACCGAGATCGTCGAATAAGCGACAAGTGTCTCCCAGTAGGTCCCTAGGCATGCAGCGCGCTGTGTCATCGAAACGCACGAATCCTTTGAACAGGCCGTCGTTGGAGTCGAATTACGGAGGCGCCTTCCTCCAGCCTGATTCCATTATTGACACGGGGGTTTGCATCGGATCAATATAGCTAGCCAGATTTGGATACATTGCCCCTATGTCTAAGGTAGGTATGTAACTCTTCAACATAGGCAGTAATTCGTCTGCTATCCGTTCCTATGTTTCCATGAACATCTCCCTCCAATACTACTAGATTTATTAGAGTGGCCCTTTTATCGACGGCTTTGGTCACAAAAAAAGGGCACACTACGTCCAGCAAACGATCGAGACCGAGTGCCAGGACCTATGTGCGGTAGCTCTTGCCGCCTCGGCAAGACAATTGCTTCTATGGAAAGCATGAATCGATTTAAACACATGAGGTGTCGTTGAATAGATATTGCCACTGCTGTGGGAATGTCGCCATTAAAATATTTTCACCGACTTACTCATATTTTAGTAATTTAACGAGTGATCCTACAAAAGTTTCGTTTTCCCTTTTGCGGTACGGATCCCCAAAAATTCACGAAAGTCATAGTGCAAAAAAGCGGATTGTTATCCTGATCACTGAGTGCTATTCCCCAGTAAAAATCCCTCTCTTGTTACAACTCATACTCTCAACTCACAATCATAGAGCAAGCAATCAACCGCCAACGTTTGCATAAGAAAAAGCTTGGTACTATGAATAGTGCGCACACCGGTATAATATACAGGTAAATCTAGACTATTCAGTACGCAAAATACCCTTGATTAAGACAACCTCAGGTGTCCGCGTAGTCAGTGTCACCAGGGCCGTCTTTAGGCGGCCTTGGGATAAAGAGGCCCCAGTGTGACTATGATAAATAGGTATGACTACAAACAGTCAATTAAGAGCTTATTTATTTATTTAAATCCTATAAATATATGTGTACGTTATGTCATAGCTTAATCCAAATAATGGGATCACAAAATCACCACCACAAAATCTGTATTCTATATTACTTATGCAGTTTCCGAACAAGAAATAAGCGCTTTTTTATTGTTTGAAAGCATTTGTTCTGAAAATTTAACAGTGCCGCCGATTTTATTCATCTTGACCCTGTATCCCAACATTTTTTTCTTACCGTGCATCTACGTATTTCCGCTTTCAGTGCTGTCCATGCAAATGTTGTCTGGAAGAGATCTAATTTTCAAGCAAACTGTAATATTCTTTCTGTGGTGCATTATACGTAGAGTTCTCTGTCTTTCTATCTACTTCTTTGTTTTTCATAATGTTATGGCTAAGTTTTCGCCCCCTAAATTCTAGTCTAAGGGGGCCCCATCTTGGAAAACTGGACCCTGGACCCAGTGTCACGCTCTCGAAGGGTCCGGATGCATTCAGCGAAGGACAAGACTTCATTCGCTTTGAATCCGACGAGCCACGTTCGTGATCAGAAATCTCTATTAAGGCTGCTGTACACGGGTAGAGTAAACGGTAGAGTAGAGCGGTAGAGTACTAAGTGATATAAAATCAAAGGCAGCAACATCCATAGCAATAGGTAGGAAGGTTGCTGCCATTGCTTTTAAATGACTCAGTTAGTATTACCGCTCTACTCTACCGTTTACTCTACCCGTGTACAGCAGCCATTACAGTCTGCGCGTTTTGAGTAGGCCACTCAATACCAAATACAATGCTGAATACAATGTAGGGGCATTTACCAGAATTATGCAAAAATATTTACTCTGTTTTACAACGAATCCGTCATACAACAAAATCCGTGGTAACACTTTCCGAAATGGCGAAAATTAATCGATTCCACGAAAAAGTCTGACTCCGGCGTAATATGTTTTTCGGAGCCACATCAGTAACACAAAGCCTCTTCAGCTGTAACTAAAGCCACAAAATTTCAGCGTTTATTGTTTCCAGTGTGTTCAGTAAACCGCTTCGACGATCGCTTAAGAATCCAGCCTGGCTGAAAGAGTAAAGGAAAAGTAAGTAGGATTTCTATCTACTTTCTTTCCAGCCCATAAATAAATCCCAACGTTCTACAATCTCGTCCACAACGCCTTCCAAATGATAAGTAGTCCTAGAAACTTCGAATGGAAAATAGAATTTTATAAAGAGTTTTATAGACTGCACGAGTGCATTGTTTACTCCCACAGTTACTATAACCGGTATCCATGAAATTCAAGCTGTAGGTATCGGTGCAAGCGGATGTGCACTGTAAAATTTCTCCCGAGAAGGATATGTGCATTGGAAACGTTTGCACGTATGCGGTTTTATTGTTACGGTAGTGAAGCCCGAGCTAGAAACGCAGTCTTCTGTTTGTCAGGGGTGCACTAAACATAGCCAATTACTACCGTTTTCACGACACGACGCAAAGTCAAAGCCCCAGGCGTGAGCATTTCAATACACTATATATTTACAGTCATTTACTCTCGACTGTCTAAATGGTGTTTAAATAAAAGATCGCTGACAGACCCAAAAAGCACGCATACGGGACACCAAAACAAAGTACTTTTTCCATAAATGATTGCTCGGAAAATATTTTGGTTTTTTAGGTTATACATTAATTTTGTAAAATATTTTATCACGCAATGGACATGTTGTAACGTCATATTTATATTTAAGTCCGACTTTGAACCTCGTTATCTCGGAAACAGTTGATATCCCAGGCATAGTTCATTGGGGAAAAAATATATATGATGAGAACAATACCTTGTTTCCCGCTTTTTGGCGGTCTTGTAGCCTCCATCTAAACAGGTTTGAGACACTATGGCGCCGTTTCTGAATTGAGAAATTCGCTAAGCAAATTGGTAAGTATCGTCCTGTCTCTGCAGATTTCTCAAAAAAGAGGGTGACAGAACGATAGTACCTAAAGTATTTGCTTAGCAAAATTCTCACTTCAGAAACCGGCAGTATTAGTGTTACATTGATTATTTCACCCATCTAATTTATGTGGATATGGCACTGGACGCTGCTTCAATCATCTACAACAAGTCTACAACACAGCGATTCGAAATCGCTGGATATACATTAGTTCGTCTATGCTCGGTCGATAAATTGCGCGCAGTCCCCAAAGTAGTTAGAACGAGAGGGACAAAGCTCTATCTATCGAGCTTGATGGGGATCGGATCGTATACGACGCGGGCAGGTAGTAATAGTGGAGCTAAAATATTGTCGTTCAAACGCTCCGCTTTGAAATGCAAATAATAAAACAACAGCTCGTTTCAAAGTTTTCCTCTTTTGTTGTACGCTTTACCCTGCACTGAAATAAAGTTTTCGAAACCCCCTATTCTACTAAAAAACAAAGACCGGGGAGTAAGCGCTCTTGGGCTTTCAAATTAATCTTATTAGGGCGCAAGTACGTTTGTGTAGGATTGAAATTAATACGTATCACCTCTAAGCGGGCGTGAGAGCCTCATTCCAGCAATTTGAGAGTAAAATTGCTGCTTAAAACGCGCATAAGTGAGATAACAGTCGTCACATCAACCACTTCGCTGTCGTGTGACAAATTTCAAATTCTTGTCGCGGCTGAACCCTCGCGAAACACTGAACACAAACATAGCTTATCTAAAGAGCGATACGGAGTTCCCTCAAGGGTCCCTTATGTGGCACGTGCTAAGGATCAGTTTAGTGTGGTAGTTGGTATCTAGACGCAGGTGTGTGTGGCCCGTAGACTGGCGTGCTCAGATACAAAATGATGTATAGAGGCAAAGACGGAATAATGTACGACAATCGTGACACCTCCTTCCGGAAGAAAGAGTTTTGTCGTGTCTTTTTTGGTCGTCTACTTTACGTGTCTTTTGAATAATGCTTTTGTGAGATACTTATTTACGTCCATGAATGAAGCGACGAGTCAAGTTTTATTAACCTCGGTAGGTTGTAAACCCTGCATTATATTTTGTACTTTTTACCCGACTCCGGCGGAGCTCCAAAGGAGGGTTTTTTTTGTTGACTAGAATGATGGTGAGAATGATGGAATGATTAATCAGTATAGCTACCACGAGTGCGAAAAAGCTGTGCCGGACGTCCGCCGGACGTCTGTCATGTATCCTAATACTATAGTAGTAAGGTTGTTTATGCAACTTGTCACTTTCAGTGACATTGACAGTAAGCACTCGTGGTACCAGTACAGTGCTGCCTTCTACCAACCACTTGCACGATTCAGCGTGAGAATAGCGCTAAATCGAAATAACGATAATTAAATTATTAATTTCGGTCCATTCCAGGCACTTTAGCTGAAATTAAAAGCGCGACCGCTGCTACAGCAAAAAGCAAAAACAAATTACTCTACCTTAGAAAGAGAGAAATAAAACAGCCACCAATAAAAATTATCTTATTATTATATTAGTCGTGTCTATATACAAAGGTTATATTTTAATAATGTATGCAGCTCAAAGGCAGTCACGGTGTGGGGCCAGTAAAGTAGTGCGATCGACGCGCGTCCGCCGCATCTACGGTTCTAGTTCACTCAGGCCGATGGACTTGTCCAAGTCGGTGCTATTGTTATTTAAACTGTTTGAAGATGTTTCCAATTTTACTCTCAGCGCCAAAATAAGACCAACGATACGAGCTTATTGAAATCAGTCTAGGCGCTGAAGGCAATGGTAGAGACAATAGTAACAGAGAACCTATGCACGTTTATCTGTTGTTAGGTTTCCTGTGAAAATTACTCCGCCTTGGAAAGTCAGAAATAAAACGGCCACCAATAAAAGTTATCTATAACAATATATTAGTCGTGTGTATATACAAAGGTTACATTATAATAACGTCAGCAGCGCAAAGGCCGTCACGGTGAGGGGCCAGTAGAGCGAGCGACGCGCGCCGCTGCGCTTCAACGCCTCTAGCTCGCTCACGTCGGGCGACTCCTCCATCTCGCCGATCTCGTTGTATTGCATCTCCTCAAACTTGCCGGAGAGGGCTGTGGATGAAATAGGCTGAATTTACTCGAGGAACATCAGGTGGAAGACTGGAAAGAAGTGGCGTATGACGGAGGGAAACTCACTCAAATTCGATAACCCTGTATAATCCGCGCACGACGGGAATGGGATGAAACCTTGTCGAAGTCAATCGAAAATTTACTTGATTTTACCTTGACAAGGTAGCTTCGACGCGCGCGTCTCAGTTCCAAAAGGTCGCATCCCATTCTTATCGCGCGCGGATTATAGTTGATTCTAGCTTCTAGTATAAGGATACTGCTATGGATGGGTTGTTCTAGAGCTCTTTCTTCTCAGGATTCTCGACTGGAAACGGGAATCTGATATGACGAGTGAATGTAAGTGGAAGGGTCAGTGAAAGACGACCCAGGCTAACAGCAAAACACGTCGATAAAATAGTTGGCGCCTGAGCCAACAAGAGAATAATAATATGCTTGCAACGACGTATGAATCTGCCCGGCGGCACGACTCCGCGACAAAGGTTTTGTCGTGCTACCTAGCACAATAATTTTATTTTACGTCACTACACGAAACAACCCAAAATGGCGCTAGGTACTTAAGAACGAAAAAGAAAAAAAAACGTCTTTGTGTCTTGCGTGCGGCTAGGTTTTGTTTTGAATTTTATTTATTTGTACTAATTTTAAGGCCCAGTAGTTGGCACAACTCTAGCGCCGCCAATGAAAAAAAACATATATTCTTTTTGGATGCGTTTTTTGCTAAAAACTTTTCAGTAAATTCTCAACGCCCGGCTTAACAATTTTTAGGGTCTAAGGTTTACATTCCAGATTTATGAACCTACGAAGTCGCAAACCCCCCCAGTGCGTGTGACGTCGAGCCCCACATGGGGAGAGTGCAAATTATGAAACTTAAAAGGGGCGTTCTTAAAAAATAATGTGTGGGGCCAGTCAATATTGATTAGGTTAAAATATTTACCTATCAATTTACTGGCCCACAGAATCGGTCATCATGACATGATGTCGGTTTGACCATGGGTTGGTGGAGGGTCCCCCGAGTGGCGCTGAGAGGTAGCGAAGAAAACGTATCGACTTCACTCACCGGAAACTACACACGTAGCAAACTGAAATGCTCACTTCCACGCCAACTACCCCTTATGCTGGGTTTACATTACGGGCAATAGGTATAGCAGTGAGTAGGAAGCCTTACCTAGAGTTCACTGCTGTAGCAGTGAGCAGGGAGTTCCAATTACAGTGCCTCAAGTCTATGTATAGTAATGTGCTGTTTGTTTTATATCGATTAAAGTTGTACCTAAGTACCTACGTAAAGTAAAAGGCAGTATCATCTTCCGTTCTTTAGCGTATATCAGGCGTACAAGTAGCACCTTAAGATGAAATACGTCTCACAACTAGCGCCGCCAATGAAAAAAAACATATCTTTTTTTTGAGTGCGTTTTAGTAAAAAACGCTCCTGCGATTTCTCAATGTAGGACCTAAGGTTTGGATTCCAGATCCTAGAACTTAAGAATGCAATCGATTGGCCACTTTTGGCGAGAATCGATTGCATTCGTAGGAAATCCAATCCTGGAATACAAACCTTAGGTCCTAAAATTAGTTAAGCCTCGGGTTGAGAAATCGCAGGAGCGTTTTTTGCCAAAAACGCATCCAAAAATAAGATATGATTTTTTTTCCATTGGCGGCGCTAGTTGTAAGACGTACGGCGTCTTAATAATAATAATGATAACCCCCCCAGGAGGACCACCTTGTCGTGGTGGGGGGGCTTACGGGAAGCAGGAACTATAACCAGTCTGAACACCTAGACACGTACCCCTTTTAGGGAGGAACTAAAAAGTACTAACAGCTTAGAACATCTTTAGCTACCCTTCACAAACTATGGTCCTCAACCCTCATATGAGGAGATTAGATGCACATATGGACGCGGAACTGAAAAAGAAATTACCCCAGGAGGGTACTAGTAATGCTAGAGAATCCCTCCCCGAACACAGATCGGGCAGCCTTACGTATTCTGGGGAAGGCAAAGGACCGCCATCACAAGTGAAGATCGCCGCATCGACTAGCTCGGGTCATCAAAATAGGTATTCCTTACGACCAAGACCCGGACGCCACCAGAGCACATCTACAGCCGATGCCGAGCATGACCATCATCACTCAACTTCATCACCATCATCACCGCGAAGTCTATTTTCCTACGAAAGCGAGTCAAGTCACAGCTTCTCGCGACAGACTTCGCCAATTTCACCCCCATCACCACCTTCAACCAGCCCGTTAGCAGCTGTTGTGCAGGAGGCAATCGCCGAAATCCCTGCACCCACTGTCAATGGTAAACGCACGAGACTCAAATGGACTGAGGAAATAAACAGATCTGTCTGGCGTGCATACATGATTGCCTCTTCTTTAGAGCAAAATACTAGAACTTACCTACCAGACTTACACCGCCTATTTTCACTAGAGCAACCAACTTTCAATGTCTCCCGACAAAGACTGGGAGACCAAAAAAGAGCCATTATTAGGAACAAACTTCTCCCACAACACGTCCTCGATGAAATACGATTAGAAGCTGCGACTACACTAAATAATACACTACAAACGAGCATCAACATACAGCACGCTCATACACAACAAACTCCCTTAAGTACTGCAAACATTCCACGACAAAGAATGTCTTGGAGTAACGAAGTAAATGAGACAATAGTTCACCACTACTACAAAATCACAAGACTTGAGTCCAACAGAACAGCTTACAGACCACAACTTCACGCTGCCGTGGTGGCCGCACACCCACACTTAGCACACTTCTCTGAACAAAGAATTGCTGATCAACTGAGAGTCATCATCAACAACAAATTTATATCCGAAAGTAGACTACAAGAAATAAGGGACCAGGTAATAATTGAATTAGATAGCAACATAGATGATACTCCACAACAAAGTATAACACAAGTAAACTCACACTCTTCATCTCAATTACATTCATCAAACACTTACCAATACACAAGTTCAGAGAGAGAGGGAACTACACACGTGTTAGATGAAGAACCGATTTATTTGCAAACACCAACATCTACTCACCGAGCCGTTTTATCACAAGAAGAAACAAAAGATTTAAAAGAAGTATTCCTAAACGCGCTTGAAGAGTTTGGAGATGTTGACCCAGCAGTGAGGGCCTTTATACCCAAGCAGAAACCATCAAAAAAATTCGCAATAATTGTCCATACGATTAACGTTAATATATTACCTGATTACTTAGGCAGCGAAATTGACTTCCAATCGTTGCAAACACTTATTTACTGTGCAGCATTTGCTGCTCTTACATACAGTAGAGGTAAAATACACTACACACAACGAGATCCTATTAACACAAATCGCATCCCCGCATGGCAGACTCGTCTCGAAAAGAGAATAGAAGACCTGCGGTCCAAAATAGCGAGAGTAACGCATTGCATGCGAGGTAACCCCAGCGCCACACTACAACGACACGTAGATTTAATAAAACAGCAGTATAAGACACACTCACAATATGAACCAGACAACACCGATCTTCCCCACTTCCTTGATACTCTTAAACAAAAACTCAATGCATTAACAAGCCGTCTACGAAGATATAAATTAACTACACTGCGAAAGACACAAAACAAATTGTTTTGCACCAACGAAAAACAATTTTACAGAACTCTGTTCAAAGAAAACTCCAACAACACGACACAGGCGCCCACAGAAACACCAACACCTGACTCACTTCACCAGTTCTGGTCTAATATTTGGTCAAATCCAGTAGAGCACGCGAACAGCGATTGGATTGCACAGGATAGGGAATCACTTGAAAAGGTCCCAGCAATGGAGTTTGAAGAGGTAACTTTAGACGTATTGAAATCAGTCATAGGTAAAACTCACAACTGGAAAGCCACCGGTTCAGACAAAATCCATAATTACTGGTACAAAAAACTCACAAGCGCACACCCATTCCTTTTGTCACACATAAACCATTTCATACAAAACCCAGACGCCATGCCACACTACATTACACAAGGAACCACATACATGCTACCAAAAGACCTGAGCGACACAAAAAATCCAGCTAAATACAGACCGATAACATGCCTTCAGAACATCTACAAAATCATAACATCTTGTATCAGCCACCTTATTTACACGCACACTGATGCCAATAACCTACTTGCAGAACAACAGAAAGGCTGTCGTAAATTTAGTCAAGGCTGCAAAGAACAGCTCACGATTGATACTGTAGCTTCCAAACAAGCTCTTAGGAAGAAAAGGAACATCTACACTATGTACATCGATTACAAGAAAGCGTTCGATTCAGTACCACACACCTGGCTCATCTATATCCTAGAACATTACAAAGTTCACCCCACAATCACAAACTTTTTGACTTCCACTATGCAGAATTGGAAAACTGTACTTAAAATTAATAGCAATAGCTCAACTGTAGAAACAGACACTATTGACATACGCAGAGGAATTTTTCAAGGAGACTCACTGAGTCCTCTTTGGTTTTGTTTGGCCCTTAATCCACTCTCCAATCTATTAAATAACACACTTAAAGGCTTCAAAATTAAATTTGATAACACACATCATACCCTTTCACATCTAATGTATATGGATGATATTAAACTTTATGGCAGCAATTTAACCGAAATAAACCAACTGGCAGATTTAACACAACGATTTTCGACAGATATTCAGATGGAGTTTGGCATTGACAAGTGTAAAATACAGTCAATACACAGAGGTGTGGTGGAAAACAACTCATACGAACTTAGCAACGGAGAGCAGATTGACCCAGTTGACAATGATATAGGCTACAAATATCTAGGCTACCATCAGACTCAACAAATACACCAAAAACAAACAAAAACTGCTATCACACAAAAATTTAGAACCCGTCTCCACCATATACTCAACTCACGATTAAATGCAAGGAACACCGTTAAAGCTATCAACACATTTGCCATTCCGATCCTAACATACTCCTTTGGAGTCATTAACTGGTCCCAATCAGATTTAATTAAACACCAACGCATCATTAACACTCTCATGACCAAACACAGAAAACACCACCCACGCTCATGCACACAAAGACTTACACTACCTAAACTCGAAGGTGGACGGGGCATTATAGACATCACAAACTTACACAATAAACAAATAACCACACTAAGATCCTTCTTTCACACACGAGCACAAAACTCAGACTTACACCACGCTGTTGTACAGGCAGACTCCAAACATACGCCACTCAACCTACAAGATCATCTCAAACAAAGAAATGAAACCATCGCTGAACCACAACATAAAATCGATACCTGGACTCAAAAGACACTACACGGCAGACACCGCCTTGACTTGACCAACCCAAACGTCGACAAAATTGCGTCGAACGCCTGGCTCAAGAGAGGTGAATTGTTTCCGGAAACTGAAGGCTTTATGCTGGCCATCCAGGATCAGGTAATAGATACTCGAAATTACAGGAAGCACATCATTCGTGACACTAGACTTACAAACGATATGTGCCGACACTGCCACAGTAGCTCTGAGACCATACAGCACATCACCGGAGCATGCAGATCAATTGTACAAACGGACTACAAACATCGCCATGACCAGGTCGCAGCCATCATACACCAATACCTCGCATTCAAACACAAACTCATCACCCAAAAGACAGCATATTACAAATATACACCACAAACGGTATTAGATTCAGCAGACTTCAAATTATACTGGGATAGGACCATAATCACCGATAAAACTATCCATTTCAACAGACCAGACATAACACTTCACGACAAAAAGAACAAAACTGTATACCTCATAGACATAGCCGTACCAAACACACATAATCTAGTATCAACACACACAGAAAAAATTACAAAGTACACTGACCTTGCAATAGAAATCAAATCTCAATGGAAAGTTCAAACCGTTAAGACTGTCCCCATCATCATTTCATCAACAGGAGTCATACCTTGCACGCTACACACCAGTCTCAAAGTCTTAGACATACATCGAGCTGCCTACACTTTCCTGCAAAAAGCCACGATACTCAACACGTGTAGGATAGTCCGAAAGTTCCTGGGCAAAGAGCATGAACTCTAAGCCCTACATCATCATCATCATGATTTACCTACTTAATCAAGTCATGCACTTGGCTTCGGCCCGTGCCACCCTGTACCTCTTTTAAAGGAGTGAAAATAAAAGAAAAACAAAAATAATGATAATAATAAAATTTAATCCAGCTTGAGGCTATCTGCCGGTTTCTGAGTTGAGAAATTCGCTAAGCAAATGGGTATAAGTACCGTCCTGTCTCTGCAGATTTCTCACAAAAGAGCGCGACAGAGCGATACGTAAGTATGTGCTTAGTAAAATTCTCAACTCAGAAACCGGGCCTCTAGCTATTTTCGTAAGTTCCTTAATGTTCTAATGCGTACAATTAAAACGGCCTTATTAATCAAATGTTGAACCTATCGAAGAAACTTTGCTTTGACTATCTATTTACAACGTGACATGGACCATTATTATTAAGAGTCACTAAGGGCTTATGGATAATTAATTTAAATACAATCGGGCGCTTGAGTTTAGGTTTAGGTCATACTGTAGCGCCGAGCCCGAGAAATGAATTCGTGTAAACAATAGCGGACGTGGTTGAAGAAAGGCGACCAACGTGAGATGTTTTCTTGCTATTACTTGTCCTACTCGCAACTAACATTTGAGATGGATTGCCCGGAAAACGTGGGCATAATTCAATGATTAAATCTCTACTTCCCTTCAAAGCCATTATGAAGTTGACATAACAGTTGCTATGTAGTAGGTAGTGGTAACTGGTATACTCGTACTATAGCCCAGGAAACGAACGAAAAATAGGAAAAATTATTCGTGTAAAGCCAAATTTTGGCACAGTTGTAGAGGAAAGTGTCCTACACAACATACTAAAAGTACTGATGGGTAGGGGGGGAGCTAAGGGGGGGAGGGGGGTGTAAAGGTCCCTTTTTTCAGTTTTTCGTGAATAACTCGAAAACTGCAGCCTATAGCAAAAAATGACCAATTACTGAATTAATCTACATAAAATTCTCTACAAAATGGGTTAATAACATTTTTCACTGGATTGATACAATAAGGAAAAATGGCGGGGAAATTATATTTGTCGCTTTGGTATAGGCACGATTTGTAGCGAAAGTGCGACATCGCCCTGGTGTCGTGGGTTTTGGCACTACGCAGCTGATTGGGGTGTCAAAAGAAGCGTCTTGATAAGGGCTACAAAATTTAAAAAAAACTTAAAAAAAAAGTCAAAAACTTTTTGTTTTTAATCGAAAAAATTAGAAAAATGCTGTTGTTTTTCGCCCGGTTTTGGTGAGAAAAAAAATTATATCTCAAAAACGAAACAAGATATCGAAAAAATAAAAAAAATTTCTAATAGTTATGATTTAGAACTATATAAAAAAAATATTGAAGGTGCGTAACACTGATGAATTATTCAGAAGTTGTACCTTCATGACGCGGATTTACGCGCGGAAAGCTCTAAATATGGTGTTGAGTATGGAGTCAGGTGCCACAGGGTCGTTGGTGGTCACTGATTTTAGGACCATCGTCTCCTCTAGTCCGACTTCATCAGGTAGGTGGTAGAGATTTGCCGAATCATTGTTGTATCTGTAAGTATTTAGGTCAAATGCACCGTCACTACCGCGCTCACGCACTCAACTCCGCGTCATGAAAGTACAACTTCTGAATAATTTATCAGTGTTACGCACCTCCAATTTTTTTTTAATATAGTCCATAATCATAACTATTGGAGGAGTTTTATATTTTTTCGATATCTTGTTTCATTTTTGAGATATGATTTTTTTTCTCACCAAAACCGGGCGAAAAACAACAGAATTTATCTAATTTTTTTGATTAATAACAAAACGTTTTTGACTTTTTTATAAGTTTATTTTTATTTTGAAGCCCTTGTCAAGACGCGTCTTTTGACACCCCAATCAGCTGCGTAGTGCCAAAACCCACGACACCAGGGCGATGTCGCACTTTCGCTACAAATCGTGCCTATACCAAAGCGACAAAATATATCATTTCCCCGCCATTTTTTCTTATTATATCGATCCAGTGAAAAATGTTATTAACCCATTTTGTAGAGAATTTTATGTAGATTAATTCAGTAATTGGTCATTTTTTGCTATAGGCTGCAGTTTTCGAGTTATTCACGAAAAACTGAAAAAAGGGACCTTTACACCCCCCTCCCCCCCTTAGCTCCCCCCCCTACCCATCAGTACTTTTAGTATGTTGTTCAGGACACTTTCCTCTACAACTGTGCCAAAATTTGGCTTTACACGAATTACTTTTTCTATTCAGCCTTTTTTTGTCTTCGTTGCTCAGGCTACTATGTATATAGTCATAAAAACATAATATTTGAGCGCAATGTGCAAGGAGAGGTGGCGTCTTTTAATTTCGGAAGGCAAGTTCAACTTCGAATCGCTTAGCCAGCAATAATCAGAATCATTTAAGGTAGAGCCAGAATTCGTGGCGATCGGAATAGCCAGCTGTAGAGTGTAAATTACGACATTACTCTCTAAGGAACTGATATTCGATCGCTGCTTAATCCTTTGTTCCTAGAATAATTATAAAGTAGAGGATAGGCTAGGTATTAGCACAGCATCAGACCCTGACCGGCATCCCATAGGCGCCATTTTAGAAGTGGCTGGTCTCCCATTTTGGTTATCAATCTTTAAGACCTAGACATTTTTTTCTTCTTCGTCCCCTGTTTTGTAAATCTATATATTAAATGTTTCCTAAGAAATATACGTTTTTAGGTTCCGTTCCCAAAGGATGCCAAACGGGACCATATTACTATAGTATCTGTCGGTCAGTCCGTCTATCCTACCTTTAAAGGGCTGATACACGGATGTATTGATGAGTCCAACTCGCATTTAGCCGGTTTTGGACTTGGATACAAATAGGGCGGATCCTCTAGTTAAAAACAACGGTGCAGTAAAATGTTACAAAATTATTTTATTTGTTAGCTCTAAATTCGCTCATTGAACAAGTAAGTATGAATACTTTCAAACAGAAAAAAAGTGATAACGCCGGTCACCCGACACAACTTGCGTTTGGAATTAGCCAAGCGAAAGTTTCTCGCGCTTTTTGAAAGCTTTAGGACAAAATGTTGTTGAGAATTACGAGAAGTTTACCATTTAACGTTGCTGAAACGTCGGGATAAATAACGTGATTAATTTTACCACGAAAAATTACCGCAAATCATTCCGTTTCCAACGAAACTACGAGTTAATGTCGCGAATCATTAAAAGTTACCATTTACAGAGCTGTTTCTGAGCAGAGTAGCTACCACGGGTGCGAAAATAGTAGTATAAGCCGTGCCAATAGAGAAACGATATGAAAATGGCGGCGGGTACCTATGGTAAGGTCAGAAAAAGAGGTTACGAAAATACGATTTCGGTTCATACCTAAAACATTCTTACATTTTTGGTTAGGAAATATTGTTTTACGATGCTTTCTTTATTGATTAGGTAATTGTTCTACGTTGGGTTTGTGATTAAACAACAATCTTTATGAAAATAAGATCAAAAATATTAAAACATAGTAAATAATACAAACCTCAACGAATAACAACATTTAACGTAAACTACAATATTGAAATAACTCGACAAACATTACAAAATCAATAAGAGGCGAATGTATTTTGGCGTGTTTTATTAGCCAAGCGTAGGTGACTAATCCGGACTGCCTAAAATGACTTTGCTAACGTTACGTGTGAGTATAGACGGAGATATGATTAAAGCGAGAGGGCGCGAGAGTGTCCGCCATTTATATATCGTTTCTTTAATGGCACGGGTTATAAGGTTCTTTATCCAACTTATCACTTTCAGTGACAGTAAGCACTTGTGGTAGCTGCTCTGCAATCAAAATTTTGATGTTCAGTAGTTTTTTTTATGAAAGAGTAACAAACATCCATCCATCCATTCAAACATACAAACTTTCGCCTTTATAATATTAGTGCGACGTGATAGAGTGCCATCGCCTTCGACTGTAATACAGCCGCTGCACTTGCAGTCGGCTGTTTAGCTCGAAATTGGGCCTAGTTACCTATAATACAGTCAAGTGTTGTTTACTGTCTTTCCCTTCCGGGCTGGCTACCGGAGACGGCATTGGATATTTTGCGACCGGGGCGCCTTAACGAAGTGAAATAGCCAAATAAGAAGGTCTTAATGTCGCAGTTAGCTGAGAATTCTCCCTTCTGAATGTAGGGTCATTAGCGAATGGCGATGGGCTTAGTACAAATAAAGCAGTAGATAACATTAGCACAACAAGGCTGCGCTAATTGCGTTAAATAATAATTGTTTTATTTGTGCACTGCAATTAGGGGACTGCCGATGTTAGCAATAACACCTATGGGCTTAAGTTGTATTTTAGAGGCATAGTATGCAACGCTGTCGGAATTAATTGTGGCAATATGAATCCTGCCCGTATGTATTTATTTCTGGCAAGCAGCCAGGCTAAGATGACTTGTTGGTAAGCGACAGCTAAGCGTACACAAAAGATGGCTGCTAGTAGATAGAATTAGCGGTCGTATTAGGTAATTCTTGCAAGCTTGAAAATGGGTTCGGTTATTCCTTGAGGGTCCTTTATTAATGTCCCCGAGAGGGATGAGCATTGAGCTGGGGTGTAGAAATTTTGTATTCTGTGTTTTGGAAATTTAATAAATCTGTTAGTAAGTATCTATCAAGATAGCAATTTAGCTTTATTAGTGCTAGACTATACTAAATTACCCTCTAAATTGGCAACGTATTCGACTACAGCAAATACTCGTAACTGGTGAAAGATGGTAGCAACAATAAAAATCAAGATTCTAGGATGTCTCCAGAGAGGTTCGTTCGTGATAAGTCACTGCTTTATTTATGCCTTCGCTTAGTATTAGTCCTAGAATGATTGCTCCCCAAATTGGCAACATTGCTGGCTACCAGCTAATGACTGATAACATTTTAAATGGTAACTATGCGAATCCTAGAATGTGCGCCCACGTGGTTCATGATAAGTCACTGCATTATTAATATCTTCGATTAATATTAGTCCTATAATGATTGCTCCCTGAATTGGCAACATTGCTGGCTACCAGCACATAACTGATGATATTAAGGTAACTATGCGAATCGCGTGAGAATCGTGAGATTCTACGATGTCTCCCACGGGGATCGCGATAAGTTACTGCTTTACTTATACCATGGAACAGGCGCAAGACCGGAGACGAACCCGGAGTCACGTATAATCACAATTAAGTATAATTATTTGCGAGGAAATAAAATGACATACATAAACTAACGACTGTGTCCCAGATGGGTACGGTGGTTGTCTAGAAGATATCGCTCATATCGATGAGGCAGTCATGGCTTTTGTCTTTATTTTTATACAGTTTCTCTCTCTAGCAAGCAAACGCCAAAGCCTTAGAGTCTACGGTGTCATGCTAGGGCCTCCTGGTAGTTCGTACAATAGAGAGTGCTCTATCTATTTTTGTAGGTACGTATTGATAAAATATGAAACTGGACTAATGATTTTATGCCCGCTGAGCATAAAACCACTAACAGTAGCCAACTCACAGCAACCAGACCTCTATAATAATATCTTCTCCATGAATAGATAAGACGACGGGGAAAGCACAATAGCGTCGCCAATGAAAAAAAAAAACATAATAATCTTTATGGATGCGTTTTTTGCTATAAACGAGCCATCAAATGATAATCCCTAGGCTTATTTATTTTTAGTACCTAAGGTCTAAATGAATAAAATTTGCAAAAGTCAGAGGCCGTAATTTTCTCAGGACCTAAAAATTGATTCTCATAAAATAGCCCGTTTTTAGCAACGCATCAAAAAAGTATTTGCCTATAGTCGTTGCAAAGAACACAGTAAAAGTTGGTGGACCAAAACAGTAAGTTGCCGATGATCAGCTAATATCGCCAAGTCGACAGAGGTTCATTGTATGCGTAGGTACAGCAAGCGACCGAGGAGGATGGCGTGAAATTGGAATTACTACTAAAATTTAGAATACCCTTTTAGCTTCAAATAAGCATAATATCTCATAAACGGCTGAACCGATTTTGATAAAGCAAATAAAAAAACACTCTTTAGAAAACTGATGTCAAATAAAAAAAACCGCATCCAAATCGGTTCACCCGTTTAAGAGCTACGGTGCCACAGACAGACACACAGACAGTTAGACAGACAAACACACATAGCGGTCAAACTTATAACAACCCGCTTTTATGTCGGGGGTTAATCATGGGTTAAACATAGTGAGGAAACCCGCGGCTTAGTTGGCTCCACACGTATTGACTTGTCTTTCCTGTGGGCTAGGCCGACTAAAGCTGTCAGGATGGTATAGGTGCTGGGCAAGCCTACTCCATTTAAAACAATGTCCCAGGCACTGCAGCGCCGAGTGCTCTCTTCACCCTTCATCTAGTGTAAGTGAAGGTACCACTGGACGCTATACAGGGTGTTAAAAGACCGCCAACAAAGCGGGAAACCACGTATTGTCCTCATCATAATGAACATTTTTGCCCAAGGAACTATGCCTGGGAAATCAACGGTTTCCGAGATAATGAGGTTCAAAGTCGGACTTTTCAAAACTTTTTTTTTGCAGAAATGTACTCAGTATCTAGTTCTTAACATACCTTCTCAAGAAGCCATATCAAAATTATGAATATTTCTTACAAAAAACGACGTTAAAATTGCAACCCGCAATGTATTCTAAACATCGGCACTTCAAGCTTAAGTAACATAAACTTATACCTATGCTTGCGCAATATGACTGCCGTGCGTTACACGTCCATTGCGTAATAAAATATTTTTCAAAATTATAACCTATAAAAACCAAAATCATTTCCCAGCAATAATTTATCGAAAAAGTACTTTCTTTTGGTGTCCAGTATGCGTGGCTTTCGGGTCTGTTGGCGGTCTTTTAAAACCCTGTATAAATCATCTCATTACGTAGATGCAAAGGCCTTAGTTAATCATGAAAAGCACTCACAGTATAACTTTATTGTTCCATCGGTGTCACCTAAGGAGTTTTTTGATATGCAACTGTACGTGCCGAAAGTGGATCGCACCACCCTCCTTATCTTCAGCCTCATGTCCACTTCGTAGCCCTTCTCCACGGCTGTGATCTCAAACCTTTTATCCGCTGAAACAGAAAATGACGCGGTGAGGTGATTCGAAGAAAAAGGTGACCTCTGGAAACTCGGTCAATCGTATAGGATATTATTATGTAGGTACTACAGAAGGCCTTACCATGTTTTGAACACTAGCCGAAGAAAATATTTTGTGTCATTTATTTTTCCTAGAAACTAAAATATTTTAGTCCACAGGTCCCGTCACCGGAATTTCCTTCTGAACTTTGGATTTATTTTAAAGGTTCTTTGTAGCAGAATGAATGTAATGTGCAGCGGGGAGCGAACATTGCGAGCATTGCGAAGATGTTTGAAGTACGAGTATTTTATTGATTGGTAATCACAAACAGGTACATACTCGTATTTTACCTACATACCCGTACAATGTTCAAATGCATCGTATCTAAGGTACCAGAGGTTTAAACAGAACCAACTATTATGTAAACTTCTGTGCCATTACCTACAGGAGCACTGGGTTGGCCTTCCGTCCATGCGTTCGTCTGTCTGTCAAGTCTGATTTTTCAAAAACGAGCAGAGATATGAAGTTGAATAAGAGGTGTTTACAAGAAGTAAGGTTCTATAACAGAAAACTAAAGTTGCTTACTGATGTCTAAAATAAATAGTTTTTAGACTGCAAAGTTTATCTTTTGAAAAGGATATTATTTCACCAATCAATTTAAATTTTCGCGAATCTCGAACCTCTATTTCAATATCTCCTTCAAGCCATTAATTTTCCTGATGAGAAAGTGTTGTATAAAATAATAATTATGCCTCGAATACGTGACTTTGGATATGGACTGCTTGTGTCACCCGGCATTAAATGCCAACTTTTGTTAGCCCCTAAAAGGTGGTGAACAGAAAATTGGATAATTTAATTTACTTCGCAGCGATCGCGTTTTGTTGTTATTTTTGTTATATGATCTACAGAACCTCTTAATTTACGTTCAGGCTGATTTACACAAAGAGCCTTTCTCGTAAGTAAGTAGACAAGACGCAAGGACTTTAAAAGCTTTTATTTTTTTATACATACGGGTAACTTCGTTTTAAATAAATTATGTGTGAATATCGCGATTCATTAAAAGTTTCAACTTCGTTTTACTTGGGTAGGTACGGTGCCTAATGTTCACATTTAATTTAGCTCTAGCATTGATTTAATCTAAGAACAACGGCTTGACTTACGAGTTTTGGATGTCAAGAACTTAACTTTCGAGTACCTACCTATTCGAGTGCTAGAATATGCTCTACAGAAGTTTCACTATCCACCGAGCAGCTCGTAGATAGAGACTTGGGGGATTACAATAGCGATAACACAAAAAAATCTGATTACGAAATTACATAGAGCTTCGAAGCAACATAATCAAAGAAATATAGGTAAGCACCCTGGTATAGGTAAGCCTTCTGTAGTACATATTTTAAGCGCCAACTAAAACTTGATTTCCTTACATTGAGATATGATTTGATCGTTGATCGTCCAGTAGTTTATGGACCGCGGAAAAGCCTCCGAATGGCAGTCCAAATGGACCGTATCACCTTCCTTGGAACCAACTAATTGGTTTTGTATTGTCATTATAGGCGGAACTGCAAAAAAGACCTTAATTAAACACCTGTGGGAGTAAAAATTCGTTACTTATTCAATGACAAAATCAATTATTACAGAATGGTGAAAAGAACCATCACGATATAAAAGAAAAACTTTTCGCCGCAGGTCGGCCATTTTGCCGGAAGCAATTTTAAGAATTTTATATTTCGAGTCTGCAAAGAGTAGGTACTTTAAAACGAATTTGAATGTGGGGTACGCGAATAAATTTCCAATATTATATTCCGGGTTAATATTGTGTTTGGACAGTAACGGCACCACACGCCACGCGACACGCGCAGAGCTGAATAGCTCTTTTAGCTGTGGTTTATGATTTTGGTTAGAACGTTTTTAACGTAGATATACAGTTAAAGTTAACTGCGGCAACAAGACAACTTGTGCAATTATATTTTTTTAATACCGTTCTGTGAACCATCAGAAAATGTTTTGATGGCCTCTAATCTGTAAGGTAGTGGTTTTCGGTAGGTTCGAAGAACGAGCCAATTTTTTCCTTCCAACTTTGAACTAGTCGAGAAACGACTCTACTCTGACTAAGGGTCCAGGTCACAAAGAGGTCCTGTCTTCTTACGAGTTGATGAGGTTGACAAAAAAGTGATATTTTTATAAAAAGAAAGACAAGGAAAGAGAGAGAGAGGGGACTTACAATGCACGACCAACATGACCCTCTTGCTGACTGAAGGGGGCACGCCGTTGCTGGCAATACAAAGGTACGCGCCCATGTGGAGTCGCGATACCTTGCTTAGCTGCAGAACCGCGCCGCTCACCGACGTGTCTGTGAGCAGATTGAGCTTAAGGGTAGACGATAGCAAGGTGACGGGAAATTCAAAATTTTCACAGACTTTTACATTTTGTAGCTAAACTGAACTATTTTTGTTCAGCGATTTTTCGTTCGCGAGAATAAAACCGTATTCTTTTCATTATTGTAAACAACAGAACAACAATAATTTAGCCGATTATGTGTTCTGGTCTACGAAGCAGTGGTTCTGTTGTTTACAATAATGAAAAGAATACGGTTTTATTCTCACGAACGAAAAATCGCTGAACAAAAAAAATAGCTCAGTTTAGCTACAAATGTAAAAAACTGTGAAAATTTTGAATTTCCCGCCACACTACTATCTATAGCAGCGTGGCGGGAACTTCACAGTTTTTTTTTTATTATTTAGAAGCTAAACTGAGCTTTTTTTTGCTATCGTTGGATCTAATGTAGAGCTAGTTTTATTGAAAGTAGAGATGAAAATAAAGTTGTAAGTACTTTGAAGTATTCAGAGAAGGCGTGGACAACCCATGGGCCGCTTGGCCGCGCATCGTGGCGTAAAACAGACCACGGAAATAGGTATGATTGTCTTTATGGTGTTGCTTTTGACTTTGCTGAAATTTTGACTCTGAAGCAAGAAGTTAAGGCCCGGTTTCTGGGTTGAGAATTTTGCTAAGCAAATGGGTAAGTATCGTCCTGTCTCTGCAGATTTCTCACAAAAGAGCGTGACAGAGCGATACGTAAGTATGTGCTTAATAAAATTCTCAACTCAGAAACCGGGCCTTAATCTCAGGTTTGCTCTACTCACTTTGCGTATCGCTGAAATTTGTCGCCGGCAGTTGATCGCCAGCCTCTTTGCGCCACACCACGTTAGGCGTAGGCACACCATGCGCCGCGCACCGGAGCGTCACGTTGGCGCCTTCGCGCGCCACTTGGTCACTGCTCGTCGGGTAGTCCAGAATGTCTGGCGGCACTATAGGATAAAAACATCATCATTATACAACGTGTTAAAAAACATCCTAACTCTTTTTACAGGGTGTAACCTAGTGGTCAACAGTATGTCAAATCTGTAAAAAAAAGTTGATTTTTTTATTTTTTATTTTATAACCTCAAAATTGAAAAAAAAGTCATAACTTATTTCGTTTTTGGTGTTAACTCAAATTTTAAAATATGTTTGTGTGTGTCACCTACACATGTAGGTGACACACACAAACATATTTTGTGCGTGTAGGTGCATTTACATAGCTGTGAGTTGTTAAAACATTGTGAAAGTCAATGAAAACAATATTTAAAAAATACTTTTCTCCCGCCACAGCGTTCACATTTTATTAATTTAAAAATCAACGGAAGGGCATAGAGCAAAAAAAAAAAATGTTGTGATCCCTATCACCGGGTGCTATTACCCTTTAAAAAGAGTTAGGTACTTTTGTAACACCTTGTATTAAACATTTATAATAAGTTGAAAAAATTCGCTCGGGACAGGACTTGAGGCCGCAATCTCTTACCGTGTAGGCGCTCTACCAAAGCTATCGAGCAAGGTAACTTTGATGCGAATTTCTTTAACTGGTCTCGTCTAATGGACGATCATCATCATATTTTATCCCTCTGGCTGGCAAGGTCGATAATAGTTATGGCGGAACGGGGACAGATCTATATCTGCGCGAGCAGATTAGAGCTAGAGTCTTGTCGGTGCAGCGCTCTCCACAAACTCCAAACACAGGCCATTTCCTTTACAGCCAGCTATATACCTTCTCTTTAATTTGGTATAAATAGCTTCTACGTGTCTCTACCTTTCTTCCTTTGTCGTTTCCAAAGCACAAGCTTTTATTTTAAAAAGTTTATTCTATCGAATATTGCATCTAGACACATCGGCTTGCACCACCGTTTACACAACCATAAACGAGTGGTTAATCGAACTAGGCTGCCACCACCAGACATGTACATTTATCGGAGTGCAATAAAGATTACGATGCGGTTTGACAGTCTTTTTTTGTTCTAGCTATAAGTAGTTATTTGTACAAGCTTTACTTACCTACTAACTAGGTGTAAAATTATATTTGTAGGTACGTGCTAGGTCGCTCGAAACTAGGGATAATTTGACTCTATTGAAACATTAATACAGCTCTGCAGATGTATTCGCTTCGTTGAACTGTTTAATTAGTGGAAAAGCTCATTTGACCTACTTTTTAGACCCTGTTATTAATAAGAAGCTTTTAAACACACAGGCGTAAATAGTGAAGATAGAAATGTGGCATTTAAAACATACAATACCTAAAGCACTATAAAATCTACATTTAAATCAAGGGAATGAAACTGGGTTTAAAATACTATATTCTGTTGTAGCAAAGTCAAAACCTAGGGGTCTTAAATACCTCTAAGGTATGTTGCATTTGCCACATTAATTCATTTGTAAACATACGCCAGAGCCTGGGCTTAAGTCTATGGTTGCACACACAAAGGCCAAATGGGTCCATTGTACTTAGTACCTAAGTAAATTAATCCTTAATGCGTAAGTCATCATATGATTAATTATACCGGGACAAACCTCGGAATAACTATTTTATCACTGAAGATAAATTGTTTATTGTCCAAAAACTATTACTGGAGCTTGCTGGTTTAAAGGTGTTTGTTAATTGCTATTTTTGAAATTCATGCATGTTTCTAAGTTTATTTTTAGGACCTAATACTGAATAGAATTTTACGGGTCTGATATGAAGTTTTTGAGCAGAAATGCTTATAAGTTACATTCATAGCACCGAAATATATAGCCATCTAATGGCCATGCAGACCCAGACTAGAACAAATTATTGACGAGGCAGTTTTTCGTTGTTAAAATTACAAGAGAGGTATTAAAATCACAGTACGGCCAAACTTGTACCTACCCCTGTATATAATATTGTGGGATACTGTAACGAGTTTGTATATTTTTTTGGTGGGCCCATATTATACGGTTTTTAATTAACTTTAACCTATCGATTTTGTTACGGCATCCGATTTGGAATGATGTTTTAAAACTCTACAATAGTTTTCTTTGTTATCAGCAAAGTAAATTCCGAGGAAGTTATAAGCATTATTTAATTATTTTTAGCTATATTTGAGTCTTGAAAAGTCTTCAAGACAAAAGAACCAACCAGTAAATCTGTTTTCTAATATTAAAATTAGCAGAAGCTGTAAAAATAATAAATGAAAATTAAGCTCCTTTGAATTTGGACTTCTAACGGATTTTGATAATCATCGTTCCCAGAATCCTATCGTTAATCGCGATAGAAAGTTAGTGATTTCTAGAAACTTTTGACACTCGAAGTTCTGCCTTGAAGGCTTCGGCGTGAGATTACAACAAACTTACGAAGAGTTGAGGATTATTTTGCTTAGTAAATAAAAAGGATGTCCCAAAAATTTAAAACACTTTTATCAGTTTTTTACCCAGTGCACAAGCTGTTTAAAGGTTATTTGGATAGTCGATACCTATTGTATTTTTCATCATCATCGTCATCATTAGCAACCTCTATTGATCCAATTCTGAACATAGGTCTCTCCAAAGAATTTCTAGTGTTTGTGGTTTGCTGCCTTTCTCATCCAGTCGTAACCCGCCAGTTCGCGGATGTTATCCGCCCAGCGCCTGGGAAGGCGGCCTCGCAGCCTGGTATTTTGCCATGGTCTCCATTCTAGGACCCGCCTGATGCAGCGGTTCTTGTCCATACGTCACTTACCCAACGATCATCCCAAAAATTCAGAGTCACACAAAGAGACAAAGAGGAGAGAGCTATGCCCGGATTAAAATTACGCGACAGGAAACGAAACGAATGGATTCGGCCAAAAACGAAAGATCTAGGCAGGCCATATAAATATTGTTACAGCTTTGTAATTTGGCTTGGTGTTTGTGTTTGTAAGTATATCTAACGATCAATTTTGAACATAAGTACGTAACTTATCAAATTATCACGGATCGTGACTCAGTACCTACAACAGCCAAGGCAGGCAGTTCTAAGTGGCGAAACTTTCGAACTGAATTCTAAATCTTGAACTCGCTGTATGAATCGCTCCAAATTAGTGACCTGAATGCGCCATTAGGTGAATAATTATGTCTATTCAACGCAATAATTTCCATTAGGTTCTTTGGATTGCTATATCCTCTGTCTGCATTCTGGATGAAACTGGGTCATCGCAAAAATACTCACAACATTAGAAAAGGTTCAGCTAATGCAAACATCAAGCAAAATAATTTGTAACTTTAAGGTCAGCGAAAGTAGGGTGGCGCGAAATCTCCAATTTTCAGTTTTATCAATTTTGTAGCTAAACTGAGATATGTTTGTTCAGAAATTTTTGTTTTACGACGAAATAATTGTATTATTTTCATTTACTAAACAACTGACCAACAATAATAAAGCTGAATTTATTGTTATTTTGGTCGAAAACCCAGTGGTACGTACTGCCAAAAAAACTAGTAAGTAGTTTGAGCATATAATCTCATAATCAGCTGAACTATCTATTTATTGTTGTTTTAAATTTTTAAAAGAAAATTATCTTACTGTTATAAGTAAATTTTCTTTTCACTGTTCACGTCTATTCTCCGGCTTTAATGTTATGGATAAATAAAGCCTTCACTCCGATTTACACACTGTTTAACCATCCACACATTGCCATAAACAACAGCGACCAGTTACCATATTTTCTTTTCCACATAAACTCTGACTACTTGGTCCGTGCAGTCAAGAAACGGTGTCCGAACATAACATCAAACTACAGGGTGCACTCTAAGTCGATAGCGGAACTTTAAGTAGGCTGTCTACTGATCACTACAAACAACTTTTTCCAGGTGGCGAAAAAAATGGAGCAAAAAAATATCAGCTGTTTCATACATTTGGCGCAGTACTGAGTCGACCTTTTTTATGGAACAGCTGATATTTTTTGTGCTCTATCTTTTTCGCCACCTGGTAAAAGTTGTTTGTAGTGATCAGTAGACAGCCTACTTAAAGTTCCGCTATCGACTTAGAGTGCACTCTGTAGATAGCTGGCACTCACCAACGACATCCAAGTAGGCTGTTTGGCTCTTCATGGGGTCTGTGTTGAGCTGGCACATGTACCAGCCGCGGTCGCTCTGCCGCACGTCGTGCACGTGCAAGAACCACACGCGCCGGTCGCTGTGGTTCACGGCGATGCGGTGGTTCTTCGTGATCACGTGTGTGGCTATCGTCAGGATCGTCTGCGTGTCCACGCGTAGCCACGCCACCTGCGGGAAGAAGGTTCTCAGCCGATTGGCGAAAATCGAAGTTCGATTTATGAAAAATGAACTGGGTGGCAGTAAAATGAACTGGGTGGCAGCGCATTTTTCAAAAAACGAACTTCGATTTTCGCCAATGGTAATCGGTTTCGTCTTAGCCGGTAGACCCCCTGGTTGGTAGAGATACGGTCGGCCACAGTCACAGATAACCTATGGCGGCTCTTACCGCGCACGGCATAAGGGCGCCAATCGAACAAAAAGGGGTATGCTAGCGTGTGGCCGACTGTTACTATAACCCGTGTCATTAAAGAAAACATTTAGGACGGAGTTAAAAATCTAGCGTTGTCTCGCTTTGACTGTATTAATTAGAGCGAGAGGGCGAGTGTTTTGAAGTTCATCCTAAATGTTTTCTTTAATGATACGGGTAATACCCTTCTCTTTGCAGTTTGTCGTCCTTTATTAGGTAACCTCTATATAGCCACCCGCGACACCAAGAATCGGAACGGGAAAGGGGTATCGCGGGTGGTGAAAAGTGAGGTTGCATTGTTAGGTAGGTACCAAAGAATAGATTTAGGATGAACTGTAGGTAAAACACGTGACCTCTTAAATTTTTAAGACGTCACCTTACTAATGTTCAATGCCTATTTGTTTTTTTTATTTTAATTATAAAAAAAAATATATTATTAACTGCCTGACTTTTGAACTGTGATTAATTATATATTTTTTTATTTATTTAATTTGTATCTTGTTTTTTAGTTTTTAATCTATGTTAATGTAATATTCCGCAATAAATGTTTTGAATTGAATTGTATTAAATTGGTAGAATCAAAGCGAGGTAACGCTTGTCATGAAGTTCATCGTAAATCTCTCGTTATTGGTATCTACAGGTTATCGGCACATTTGTAGCAGACGGTTAGTAATGGTAGTAAGCGTATATTTTTGTCACTACTTTTTTTTTGCGGCTTTTCTTGTGCAGTTATTTTTTTTCCTGATTTCCAGGGTCTATTTTCATCATCATCATCATCATCAGCCTGTTAGCACCCACTGCTGAGTAAAGGCCTCTTCATGCTCACGCCACCTCTCACGATCCTGCGCCAGGCGCAACCACTGTTTTCCGGCTACTTTGTCTATGTCGTCCGACCATCTGGCTGGTGGTCTGCCAACGGATCTCTTCCCCTCTCGGGGTCGCCATTCCGCAATGGACTTTGTCCATCTGCCATCGGTACGTCTCGCCAGGTGTCCTGCCCACTTCCACTTTAAAGAAGTTATGCGTTTTCCGACTTCTGCCACTTTTGTGCGGCTTCTTATTACAAGGCTTCTTGGGGTCTTTTTTATAGATAAGCACAAATCTAAAATAGGTTTAGATTTGTGCTTCTCAACAATGTTAAAGAAAGACAATTAATTTGAAAAAAAGTGTTTAGAGAAATAGATTACCTACCTGTACCTGTGCCGGGGAAATTTACGTACTCACATAAGCGAAACGTCAAAATGTTTTTGAGGGATCACACGTTTAAAATTAATGATTTTAGATGACAACGCCGGAAGACTACGTAACATGGGTTAACATTGTGGTTAGCTTTTAGCTTTAGCTTCCGCTTTCTCCCACTATTTTAACTCTGCACATCAAGTTTAACTTTGTCGCTAAAAAGATAAGTATTTTCCAAATGGATGCACAATACAATGTTGCAATGTTGCAACCACTTCTAAATTCAAAGCGCATTATTTTGTTCAGCCCTATTTGTACTGCGATTTGAATTTCAAATGCGTCCTCACGTTTTAAATCAATAAATCATTTAATATTCAGCATTGATACGTCAGTTGTTGGATTGTTTACCAGAGGAATCACAATGTGAGTAACGAAAACTTTTCCACTGAGATTTTTTCATTGTTTAGGATACTATAATAAGAATAAGAATAGGAATAATTTATTTACCATATAAGTTCGAATTTAGTTTACAATTTTGCACCAAATAAATGTGACAGTATGAATAAGTAAAGGTTTGCATCCGTTGCTGTACTAGGCTTATAGGCCTGTGTTACAGCATCCAGCGCCAATTCCCAAGGTAGGTTAGTTAATAAAGTGAGTTAATCAATTTGAAATTTTGTCTAGATAGGTAAATACCTACAATCTTAAAATTAATAACAAATATAAGGGATAGATGTGTGTGATGTGTGTTATAGCGTCTTCGTTCAAAATAAAGTTGACCGCCTTGAGTAAAATATTAAACGGAATATAATATGATTACTTAACACGGAAAGGGTTGCGTCAAAGCAGCAAATCAGGGTCGGGAGGCCGAGAAAATTTTCCCCTATTCAGATTCATAATCCTTCCACTCATTGCGTAGGCACACTCAGTGAAAGGTCCTCAGGATGAAATTATTATACAAACTAATCCATGTCCTTTGACGCCATGTATAAAGAGGCTATTAATTAATGCCATCTAAATGTCGGGATTGAGGAATAGATATTTATGAGGTCAGACTGACCGCTTGCTGATAGAGGGCCGCTCGAATTATCATTGTTAGGTACCAGTAGAGCTGAGAAACTATAGCAACTTCGTAAAATAATTACGCTGCACGAGCCCTTACGCATAACGTGATGTTAGAGCCTTATCACACTAGCAGCCGTCAAAATTAATCTGAGCACAGATTAATTTTGACAGCCGTATTCCAGTTCTTCTATGGCCACGCCTGTAGCATCTATGAAATATGCTTTGTGAATTTGTGCTGAAAACGGCTCATTGAAAGCGAAGCGAATCCGCGGCAAATTCTCCGCGAATTCGCCGCTTATGGCGTCGACGCTGGGCATTCGCGGCGAACTTGTTGCGAACTTGCGGCGAACTCGTTGCAAAATTGCGGCGAATTAAAGAAAAAAAAAGAGGGCAAAATCATTTATTAACGACACAATACTCAAAACATAACATTCAAAACAACAAGAAAACCAAAACATAAAAAATCAAAACGACTAAAACTAGACAAGACATAAATTCATATTATAATTACGAATTCGTGAATTGCTTTCAACTCACTAGTGTGATAAGGCTCGATCAATGATACTCAACCCACGGTCCATAGACCACAGATGGCCTAGGAAAGGAAGAAGTGGCCAACGCAAGGGGAGGCCTTCGCTCACCATCGTCGACACCCACAAGAAGATACGTAACTACTACAAAAATACCCCCCACATTTTAGCTTCAAATTAGCATATCTCATAAACTGCTGAACCGATTTCGATAAAAAATATCAAAGAATACTTGCTAGAAAACCAGTTTTCAAATTAAAAAACCGCAACCAAATCGGTTCACCCGCTTAAGATCTACGGTGCTACAGACAGACACGGATAGTCACACATAGCGGTCAAACTTATAACACCTCTCTTTTAATATCAAGGGTTAAAAAAAACTTACCCGGTAAGAGCCCAGGTCATTGACAACGCAGGTGAAGACCGCTTCGCGGCCCAATGAGATAGTTAGATTGTTGAGGCTATCCTCGAAGCGCGGGACATCTGTGGAAGATATGTACTAGGTTGAGACAACGAAGTGACCTGCATACGACCCTTAGGTAATAGGTTTATGTAGCCGATCAGTACCTTACTAAGGCAACGCAAAATCAGTATATGAAACAGCAAGTCTTTTAGCTGAGTTTGATTGAAGAAAAACGTACAATGCAGGAAATATGCAGGAAATATGCAGGAAAAACTAAAAATACTTAGTATTTTTCCTCACTTCATACATTTTTTTCTTCCGTAGGTACAGACTCAATTTACAAAACTCATGACTTAACGAATTAAGACGCGATTTATATTTTTATTGTACAAAACCTTTGAATAAACATTACAAAGTTTAAAAAATCAAGGTAATTATGAGTATGCGAATCTAAAGATAAATTAATAAAAAACTTAGTCAATGTGGAACGCAAAAGCGTCAATGGTTAACCCCCCAGTTTTGTGTGGCTCGTGTTGAACCATGCTGCGAGATTTTGGAGCCATGATGTTTTTGGGCGGTCATAAAACTACAATTCTTAGGGTGGTATTCTAGAACGCTACTTAAACTCAGTTCAAACTAGAACGCTACTTAAACTGTGTTTAAACTCAGTTCAAACTAGAACGCGACTTGAACTCTGTTTAAACTCAGTTTAAGTAGAGTTTAGTAGTGTCGACTGTCGATAAAACAGTGCATGTTTTGATTTGAATATCCCTCTCTTCATATCAAAACATGCACTGTTTTATCGACAGTCTGAACTCTGTTTAAACTCAGTTTAAGTATCGTTCTAGAATACCACCCTTAATCTGCCGGTAAATTGGTCTTTCACGAGTGTTGAAATTGAAGTGGATATTGCGTACAAAATAACAATCAAACGGACTATGAAGTTGAGTTGGTTTTACACGCTAAAGCTCGATGCTTGTAGAGCTTGTAGAGCTTGGTGGAAAAAGTTAGTTCAAACATGAAACTAGGTACATACCAGTGCTTGCTTTGAATTTATTGGGTCTAAACCAGTATCGTAACGTACAAACAGTAACGGCAAAACTATAAAAGATAGTGGCCTCAAATATAAATGTTTATTGAGTGAAGTTATCTTGATGAAATTAACTTTTTTACGTAGATAACTTAGCTTGTTCATCATTTGGTATTTCCATCATAATATCAATATAATCATAAAATCAAAGACTACCTATCTACGTTTTTTTTACAACTTTATTTCTTTTTTCACGGATGATAATTACCGTAAATAAAATACGCCCAAGTAACTTATCGCAGACATAATTTCTTGTATAAAACACACAACACAACTTAATATTTACTTAATATTATTATCGTTTTGGCAGGATTGATCACTATTTCTTTTATGTGTTTATTTTTAATAAAAAAAATATATATTGATATTTTTTTTGTAATCTAAGGTTATTGAAATGCGATTGATTTCTTGCGATAAATGACTTGCGATTGGTTTATGTACTGTGTTGTACTTTTAGCGACACGATGGAATACCCCTTTTGGTTTGATTGACACTAATGCCGCGAGCAATACGATCTTTAAAAAAAAAACTGTTGGGTTTTCTTAGCGCGTCGCTGATCTTTGTTATGGCAACATTTAACTTTTAACTTTTTTACTCTTCTCTCTCCTTTATACAGGGTGTTAAAAGACCGCCAACAGACCCAAAAGCCACGCATACTAGACACCAAAACGAAGTACTTTTTCGATAAATTATTGCTGGGAAATGATTTTGGTTTTTTAGGTTATAATTTTGAAAAAATATTTAATCACGCGATGGACGTGTGACGCACAGAAGTCATATTGCGCAAACGTATAGGTATAAGTTTATGTTACCTAAGCTTGAAGTGCCGATGTTCAGAATACATTGCGGGTTGCAATTTTAACGTCGTCTTTTGCAAGAAATATTCATAATTTTGGTATGGCTTCTTGAGAAGATATGTTAAAAACTAGATACTGAATACATTTATGCAAAAAAAAAGTTTTTAAAGTCCGACTTTGAACCCCATTATCTCGGAAACCGTTGATTTCCCAGGCATAGTTCCTGTTCCTTATGATGAGGACAACACGTGGTTTCCCGCTTTGTTGGCGGTCTTTTAACACCCTGTATAGGTAGAATCTATCTCAAAAGATATCATCTTTCCTACCTATAGCGGCGTCCACTAGTTAAAAAATCGACTTCATTATAAAGTCTGTGACATCTTAATTTTTATTACGGTCAGTGTAGACTTTACACCGGGAACTTACGAAGCTAGTTTCTCGACCCCACATCCAGTGCCCGTAGATAAATATTATGATAGGAAAATTGGCTAGTAGGGATTTAAATTATAAAATGTTTATGATCTAGCATATTATTACTTATTTACTGTGGCAAAATAGATGTCATATATGAGGATAGAGTATGGAAAGCGGACATGCGCAGAGAAAAAATATGTTTTCATGCTGCTCGACAGCAATAACCATTGAAATTGTGAAACACATCTCGTCTCCTTTTCGGTGGCCCGACCGTAGACCTTTTACTTATTTTTGGGTCACTTGAACACTGTCCGTCACTCAGAGGGGTGGGCACGTGGCCATCGTTTAGCCAAATGAATACGTTATAAGAGCAATGTATCCGTTGTATAGTGTAGAGTAAGTTGTGGTATTTTCTCACGTAGCGGTCTCAAGCATTTACTGAGGGCCGATGTTTGCGGGGGCGCAATATTCGAGCGAGGAGCCCCCTGGGTGCTGTATCGTTTTATTTGCGCACGAGACCCTGTAATGAACGTTTTTCTCTCAACTCCGCGAGTCAATTCACTAAAGGTGTAATAAAGACTAACGTTGCCTTTCTTGCGTTACCTCTTAAATTTTATTGTCGCATAATGTAATCAAATGGTGCATGCGTGGTGCCTCGCTAATGGCCGCGTGAACGTTGGAGAGCGGGGATAAGGTCTAAAATAGGGTAAAGGGTCCACCTTCAATGGCAGGAAGAATAAAATTACATTAAACGTTATCAATAAAAAGCGTTTAGGGATGGGTGGCCTCTTAGACTTATTCTCATTCAGACTTTTTTGTATTATGGATTGAAAAACCTACTTTTTAATCGCAAGAACTATAAAGGCTCCCACCACACAGGCGCGTTTTATTGGTCGGTACTACGGCATGCGTTATTGCGATATCTGTTGTCAGTACATTTTGTATTAGGAACGTTGCGGCGTTATTACCGCAGCAGTGTGTAGCTCCATGGCGTTCCTAATACAAAATGTACTGAAAACGGATATCGCAATAACGCAAACACAACAGCGCAAACGCAATAACGCGCCTGTGTTGGACGCCTTAAGGTTGGACGATAGCAACGTGGCGGGAAATTCAACATTTTGACAGTTTTTTACATTTTGTAGCTAAACTGAGCTATTTTTGTTCAGCGATTTTTCTATTCTTCTTTTGGACCTATAGCACAGACAAGTTATAGCAACTAGTATTTTTTTTAAGTAGGTAATTACGAAAATCTTATTTGGTGATACTTTAGGTGGGACGATAGCAGCGTGGCGGGAAATTCAAAATTTTCAGTTTTTTACATTTTGTAGCTAAACTGAGCTATTTTTGTTCAGCGATTTTTCGTTCACGGCAATAACATAGTATTCTTTTCATTGTTGTAAACAACAGAACAACAATAATTCAGCCGATTATGTGTTCTGATCTACGACAAGATTTTTGGGCAGTGCCACTGCTTCGTAGACCAGAACATATAATCGGCTGAATTATTGTTGTTCTGTTGTTTACAATAATAAAAAGAATACTGTTTTATTGCCGCGAACGAAAAATCGCTGAACAAAAATAGTTCAGATTAGCTACAAAATGTAAAAAACTGTGAATTTCCCGCCACGTTGCTATCGTCCACCCTTAAGGATTACTACCTGCTGTTGATAACACGCTTCGGCGATAAGCCCTAATTTAGTGAACCCTGAAACTGGTGGTTGTAGTACCGCAATAACCATAGCTTACAACGCAATCCAAGCGTAATAAAATATCCACGCAATCTCAAGCCAGTTAAGTTATTCCTTAAAATACTCACAAACTTGCGAAGGTAGCCTCCTGTCATAAATCCTAATAATCCACTACAGGCAAAATGTTTTACTACACCATACAAAGAAAAATGGCTTTTACGGCTTTATTGCGCAAGTGTTACTTTGCCGTGAAGTAGATGTTGTCGAATTCAACCATCTAGCACTAATAAATACGATACGTTGTCGACAATAATGGATAAACAAAGATATTGACATATTTTCCCCATCTCCTTTGTTCTAACCCTTTTGTTATTTAAACCTGTCGGATGTAATAGAACGTGATGTTTCCTGATATTGTATTTTTATTACATTCCTTTTCTAAGTTCAGTTTTTCAGAAGGTGGGAGAGATTTCGGTCCCGGTTTCTAAGTATAGAGCTAATTATTTGTTGTAAGCTCAGCCTGTTTTCAGCCTGTTGATGAGACAATCTTTACGGAAAAACATAGGTAGGTATACAACGAATCGATGTAGGTATACTATACTTAGGTTGGTATTTCACTGTTTAGTTATAGAGAATTAAAGAAAAATAAGAGTGAAGGAAGGGAAGAAAAATGTCATCTAATTAACCGGATACGAAACGGCTACCCACGTCAAACGTAGGTGTAGAGTACACGTGTAAAGTGTAACCCAAAACAGCCCGTAAGGCTCTAAATTAGAAGCGACCTAAGTTTATTTATCTCTGCTCGCAACTCCCCAAGATAACGCCCGGAAAGTTCCCGGGGTAAGCCGCGGCTAGGTTGGCAAATGGTCCCCCAACACTGCGTCCGTGTTATGTTTATTTACCCACACGGGCGCGAATTTTCTATCTTATCAAGCGTGATAATTTGACAGTTCACTGACAGTTCTAACTCAGGAGGGTATCACAGTAGTGTTTTCTCTATACAAACTTAGTCTCCGATTTCATTCCTGGATAATGGCAATTTTTGGTATGCTGAGACATCTCCACCCCCGGCATGTCGGACTGTTTTGATAAATTATTGTTAACAGGAGCAAGGACCTACCAATAATAAAAAAATGCGTATTTAAAAGCGGCGGCAAAAGACGTCTGGTAAACCTATCTAACAATATTAAATAAAAAAAAAATACAAGACAATCCGACATCAAGTAGTTTCTTGTGATATGAGTGGTGTTTCAGGAAAATGGGGAATATGAAACAACGTTTTGTAGATTTTCTTCAGGTTTTCCCTATCGCTGTGTTTGCGCATGCGAGACAGCAACAGATTTGTCTGTACTGCTACAGGTCGCGTCACGAGTTATGAGCGCTGACCTTGAATGCGCAGAACTATTTTTTTCGGTCTGTTTGGTGGGGTACGCGGTGGGCGACGGAGAGGCGCGGTCGCCGGCGAGCGCGGGCGCGTGATTGGTAGATCAGTCGCTCTAGCCTCTAGCCTAGTAGGAAATAAAAACACAACATTTTTTATTTCCTCGCAGAAAGAATGCCGAAACAAAATGTTTTAAAAAGACGGTTCAGAAAGATTCAAAAAAGTTATTGAGTACAATACATATTGGATTGAGATTATTTTTACTCAAAAAAGCTCGTAATGTGGTCATTAATTCGACAACCTTCTTTCAGCAAAGGAGGACTTGCGGGCTACTTTGATTAGGCGCCAGAAAAATTGTATGGAATTTCATTAATGTCGTGTTTTGCGGCCAGAAAAACTGTATGAAAATCCATTAATGTCGAGTTTTGTTTCAAAAATAGAACTAAAAAGTCAGGCACAAAAAGTATTTATTTAGGATTTGGCTGTTTGGGTGCTGGCAGTTTACAAATTGCATAGAAAAAAAAAGCGCGGCCATATTGTTTTCGCCGCTTCGCGCGTTGTTCGAAGTGATTTTTTCTGTGCGTGCTGTTTTTGTTGTAAATAAAAGTGAACTCTTCAAGCAACGAATCCTCCGATTCAATGTGTTTAACAACGCCGAACATAAAAAGGAAGCGAAAAAAGATATTTAAAGGTACCTATTGCCACCGAAGTCAAAGAAAAAATACAAGTTTATCTACGAAAAGTTTGCGGAATGAAAAATCAACAGAAAGTAAACTAAGACAAAAGGTAAGCTGGTTCTATTTAAATTACTCGCATTGTTTGAGTAAAGCACTATACAAGCCTTGGTCTGCAATGAGTGCGCTTCTGGCCACGCTATGATGGCCTCGAGCTTAGCTTAGCTACGCTCTCGGCCCTCAAGCTTGGTCATCATTGCAGCCCTTGCTGTCCGCGCTATAAAGGCCTCGACCTTCGGTCTCGGCCTTCATTCCAGCTTGTCCATCAAGGGCTGCAATGCTGACCACGCTGCGAAGGCCTTGAGCTGCGCTACGCTGCGCTCTGTCGGCCATCAAAAGCGCGCCAGAAACGCACCCATTAAAGACCGCGGCAGTAATGTACTATTCATTGATTGTACACCCGTTTTATCGTAATGTCAGGATTATTGTATAGTTTAAAATATAACGTGTCCAAAATCCGCAAATAATACTTTAAATCGTTAAGTTTAGTCAGTTTCTCCGATTTTTATAGTATCTCACTCAACTATAGTTCAGCTCAGCGTCAGTCTTAGATCCCGCGTGGATATTAGACATTTAGCGCGCGATTGTACACACTTGCGCAGAAATCCCCACCAGTTTCGTCGAGCGCTCATAACTCGTGACGCTACCTGTAAAAGCTCTTAAGGCTGGAAGATAGTAGTGTGGCGGGAAATTCAAAATTTTCACAGTTTTTTACATTTTGTACAGTGGTACTGCCCAAAAAACTTGTCGTAGACCAGAACACATAATCGACTGAATTATCGTTGTTCTGTTGTTTACAATAATGAAAAGAATACGGTTTTATTCTCGCGAACGAAAAATCGCTGAACAAAAATAGCTCAGTTTAGCTACAAAATGTAAAAGTCTGTGAAAATTTTGAATTTCCCGCCACCTTGCTATCGTCTACCCTTAACTCATTAGATTTCTGCGGGGCTGCGGCAGTGGAGCGGTGCGGGAGGGGTGACATGTCACGTCTCGCTTTACAAGTGACAGCGATGCTGACGTCCGACTGAAGCTGTCCCTTGGAAGGTGTAAGTACAGGGCACCGCTCCACCACCGCAGAGTTAGGCACTATAATTGTAGTGATGACTTTAATCAACAGTGTATAACAATAGGTAGATGATGGATCAGTGAGTAAAAAGGGGTCCGAAAAAAAAAACAGCCCACGTGCAGGGTGAGCTTTTATTTTGAATTCTTAAGCACATTTTTGTTAGATTTAAATACAGTAATTTATTCATCTGTAATCTGAGAAAAAAAAGGTTTGCGGGGGATTTGACTTTACTTGTAGTAAGTATCGCCTTTGTTTGTCACCAATAATAATTTAGAAAGGACAACCAAATAAGTCATGTGGCGGATGCTTCAATTAGTTTCAAAGTTGAGTTTTGCTTAGCTGGATTTATCAGCAGAGAAATATTTGTCTAATTTCGATCGTACATTTATGTACTGAGCACCCCCACATAACTGAAGTAAGAACTTATGTTCTCTAGAAAAAATGCCACCAAGACAAGTATTTCTATTTTTCTATCAAATCACGGTTTTACTCACTAGTAATTTGTCGGTGTAGCCGACTAGTTTCTACTAGTGATTAAAACCGTGATTTGATAGAAAAATGTGCAGTGCTCACGAAAGTTTAAGTTTAAAAAGTATTTCTATGATGATAATGACCCAGCTTTGGAACAGCAGCAGCAGCTTAGCAATCAAATGGTTCTCATTGCAAATACAACGTGGTCGACGGGTGCAGTGTACCAGAGCTATAAGCTGCGGTTGGGCTAGTCAGCCGTGAAGTTGAGGAACTTCGGATAGCCGTGGACAGCTGCGAGCTGTACTAGTTCAATGTACCGACAGTAAATACCGAACAGTGTCGTGACTGACTATCTATGGTCCGTAATATCAAATAAAGTTTAGACTACTTCTTCTTCTTCTTCTTACGATGCCTCTCCGACTCAGCGAAGGTTGGCGGTCAGCTCTGCATATCCCTCTTTGTCTCTCGCGAGGTGAAATAGCTGGGCAGCACTCGCGATCCCAGTCCACTCCCGTAGGTTTCTTAGCCAGGATTTTCTCCTTCGGCCGACGCGTCTCTTGCTAGCGACTTTTACCACCATTATAAGTTGCAGGAGGCTGTATATCTCGTGTCTGAACACATATGTCCTAGATATGCAACCCTTCTCCTTTAGATGGTGTTCCATAGCTCTCGCTTCTTGTTAACACGTTTAAACTACTACGATGTAATAAACCTCGCATTAATCGAGAGTATAGAGTTTAAGTCACCTCAGGCTATAAAAATGTGATTGATTTTGGACTCGATTCCGAAGCCAAAGAGTTCAATCAATTGTAACCTCTTTGGTTTATAATGAAATAGTATATTTTATTGACCGGTTGAACTGGAGCTCGCAATGATGGACATAATTAAGAGTTTCACACCTTGATTGGCCCTTGCAGGAAAAAGAAGGTCCAGAAGAAGAAACAAATAATACATGGTGACGTAACATCAAAGTGGATCGGTATAAAAAAACGCAGATAAATATTTGGAATGGCCCTCAATAGAGAATGGTGCAAAGCGCTGACTACCAAACTCATAAAGATGGAGAGCCACTTTAAGAAAAATAATGCAGAGCAAAAATCACTAAAGATCGGAAGAGTTAAATTCAGAACGTTATTTACACATTGTAAAGGTGTTTTCTGATAAATCATTCCCTATGTATCCTCTTTCTACAGGGTGCACTCTAAGTCGATAGCGGAACTTTAATGAGGCTGTCTACCGCTATGAACTTAGAGTGCACCCTGTAGAGTGAGAAATTTTCACGGAGATTCATTCGCGGAAGGCAGCAGAAGGCGAACTAGAATCATGTCGCTATCAGATTAGTTTTTTTGAGTTCCGTAGTTTACAAGAAACCCAATTAGTTTCCCCATGTCCGTCCGTCCGTCTGTCCAGTGCAGTAACTTTTCACCGAGACTATAGCGGCCATATGACGGACGGATAGCTATGAATATGAAAGTTCTGTTGCTTTGATTTACAGAGAAGTCCTATACACTATTAATACACTTATTTTTATAGCCTAAAATTAATACAATGTTTCAAAATGTAATACTTCTTTAGTCAGTAATTTCGGCTAGCGTGCCTGCCTGCCTGTAACGCTCAGTCAGTCTGTCAAGTCAGTTATGTTGGAATGCTCAGATGGCTCAAGGAATTAATTTTAAATATATTTTAAGATTATATTATTTTGCGTTGCAATAGTTCAAACAATACCTGCTGTAATAATAACTTTCTTATGTACTTACTTCGATGTGTACGTGTGTATGTGTATAATAAAAAGTTTTCTATCCATCTACAAATAAAATAAACAATAGTATGGAGGATAAGTTCTACTTGTCCTATGCTAGATACCAAGAGCCAAATATGTAGCGTAAGAATAAGAATGAGCGATTTTTCCAGAGGGGATAAGAAAAGCGCTACGAAATGACAGTGTACTGTGAAAATATGTATTCGGAGCCCAATAGGTATTTTAAAGGGCTTATAAAACATGCGTTGGGTCGAATTGGCTTATTTTTTCACGAAAAAAAATAGTATAATAAACAAAATATCGGTAATAGTCGAATAAAATTATAGCGGGATCTTGCAGTACAGTAAACAATTAATTATGTGGCCTTCACAACACAGATTCGCGTCTACTGCGAAACCATTGTAATCGATTTATGTTTTTTAATAAATTAAGGATACAGGGAGTTACAGAAAGTAGATTTTATTTTCAAATAAGGGAGTTGCTATACTTAACAATAGGTAAAACTCCGCACAAGTAACGTTTTACTATTGGGCCAACTGCAAAAAATATATATGTATATCCGCTGCTCCAATGCTCCATAATTAAGGTAGAAAGATAGCGACCTGGCGGGAAATTCAAAATTTTCACTGTTTTTGATTTTGTAGCTAAACTGCACTGCCCAAAAAACTTGTCGTAGACCAGAACACATAAACTGCTGAATTATTGTTGTTCTTTTTTTACAATAATGAAAAGAATACTATGTTATTGCCGCGAACGAAAAATCGCTGAACAAAAATAGCTCAGTTTAGCTACAAAATGTAAAAAACTGTAAAAGTTTTGAATTTCCCGCCACGTTGCTATCGTCTACCCTTAAGTGCAGTCCTTCCAGTCGTTCCCTCAATGCTGAGGATCGTGACCATCACATGAAGGTGGCGGAGAGTAGAGTTCTCCATTGCGTTTTATCGCGATGTGGATCAGTTCGTGCAGGTGTTTTTGCGTGGCTTTGGTCATACATAATATTCGTCCATCTACAGGGTGCACTCTAAGTCGATAGCGGAACTTTAAGTAGGCTTTCTACTGATCAATACAAACAACTTGTACTAGGTGGCGAAAAAAATGGGGCGAAAAAAAAAACAGCTGTTCCATACAAAAGGTCGACTCAGTACTTCGCCAAATATATGAAACAGCTGATATTTTTTTCGCTCCATTTTTTTTACCACCTAGTACAAGTTGTTTGTATTGATCAGTAGAAAGCCCACTTAAAGTTCTGCTATCGACTTAGAGTGCACCCTGTAGTGGATTGTCTGCCTCGAGCTCTCTTGCCCTCCACCTTTTCAGTCATAATTTGTTTTTCCAGGCCATCAGGTCCCCTACGGACTGTGTCCGAAGAACGTTGAGATACGTCGTTGGTATATGATTGAGAGTAGGGTGCGTTTTTTTGTGCAGTAGGTATAGAATTTTACTATGGAACAGCTGACTCTATTTATTGAACGAGCGAGCGAAGCGAGCGGTTCGCAAGTGGCTCGCCCCGAACTGTGAACTCACGACCCCATATAAACTTAACAACCCCTTATCTCGGCAACTCCTCGATCGATTTGGCTCATGTTTGAATTTAAAAATTGTTTTAATTTCATTTACCCGCCTACCAAATTTCATAACGATCCGACCAAATTTACTCAAGTTATCGTCGAACGAACATTCATACATACAGACATACATACATACAAACATACAAACGCCGGATTGTTCCAGTAGACTCGGAGAACTTCGCTCGCTTCGCTCGCTCGTTCAATAATAATCGTGTAAGAAATCCGGATCGAGGTCGAATATCGTGTATAAACGGCGTAAACCTCAAAGAAAGAGGAAAAAAGAACGTACCACGCGTGTTGATTGTTTTAAATTACCAAGTAGTCAACTAATTACGCCTTCTCACATTAAACGTAACATTCCCACTCACTAGATGAGCGAAGTTACCATTGGGGCTTTGTATTGCTTATGATAATATACATTTGTAAAGAAATTCATTGTTATTAAAAGCTAAGCTTACCCGCTGTATCCTTAAAACAAATCACAGCGTGGAAGACAAGTCCAAAATGCAAACAGAACAAGAATTTTGCCAACAACATTATTTTAAATAATCATCACAACTTTGAACGACAGAGTTGACATCACATACTGTCTAAGAGAATAATATCGTAACGAGTTCGTAGCGGCGTAGAGCGCGCTACGACGTGCGGCCTACGTAGGCACTACGAAGGGACTGAGGTGCTACGCGCCGTAGCAACTCGTACCACTACCCAGTTGGCTTAACTTGGCGCGCGGTTTGTATGCGTCGCCCATGTACTCGTACGCCAAGTTAACCTATACGGGGTTGTAATTGCCAAGTTAGGTGACGCGCTTGCGCCGCTCGGTGCACGTTCTTGGCAGCATTAACTTTGTTTCGTGTTTCGAAAGAGTCTGGGAAACTTTGGACGAGCTGTAGTCGCTACATGGCACCTCGTTTGTCGAAACAAAAGTTCAATTCAAGTGGTGCCTTACTTTTTGTGAAGTTTAGCTTCGTTTATTTTTCTTTACACCTTGTTAAAACTGTTCGAAGAAAAGAAAAGGAAGTACGTAGTTCTGCTGCAATATTGTTCAACTAGTTACTATCTACGGCGAGTGTTAAGTGTGCTGAAATAGACTTAAACACTATTATTATTATTTTCAAGACGGTTATCCTTAAAATAAAGTTTGATTAAAACCAGCCATAGGTAAATAAGCTAAGAACCACTATATTTTATTTTATTTAAAGATTCAGCTCCATACAAAATAGTTTAAATTTATGACTTCAGCGCTTGATTACAAAAATCAACCCCTTATCACATGACTATAGTACAATTTTAATAAGCCCCTAATATTAAGAGGACCGTGGGAACTCAGTGACGGTCAAGCGCGTGAAACACTGTTTTCTATAGCTGTTTCACCCAGAGCGAGACGGGGCGCGGGAAAAGTGAGAGGCAATGCGGCTGTATGAGTCCTTTCGCGAGTATCTAGTTGTAGTTGTAATGTAATAGATCTATTTTCCCAAATTTTTTCGTAGTTCAGCTGCCATTTCTACATTTTATTAGGTATTTCAAAAATCTTTATTTTCTGACAAGTACAACACATTATTGATGTTCCGAAGGTAGTTAGACTCCAATAGACAGTGTAATAATGTAAGTAAATAACAGCTGAAAGTAACCCCTTTTTCGGCGCGAAAAACGCATCGCTCTAATTTCTTTCAGGCAATTTTTTTTATTATAAAAACTAATTTGCAAACCTCCGTATTGGTCATCTACTGATATAAACCAAGTTTCAGCAAAATCCACCATGTAGCTTAGAAATTAAACCGGAACTACGTTTGTATGGGAAAATGGTGCTCTAACGCCCTCACACTGGTGAAGGAAGAGTCAGGCAAGGGCACGCACGGCCGAGCTTCTTTGAATATTATCATGTGGTTTTGTAGAAGTAAAAATACCTATATTTTTAGGTTTGCAGTCTTATGTAGTTTTTTTAAGTGAAAAGGGGAATAACATCATAACTTAGAACTACAGGGTGCACTCTAAGTCGATAGTGGAACTTTAATTACGGCTGTCTAGTGATCCATACAAAAAAGTGGTACGAGATGGAAAAAAAATGGAGCGGAAAAAATCTGCTGTTCCATACTCAAGTCGACTCAATACTGCGCCAAAGGTATGAAACACCTGGATTTTTTTTCGCTTTTATATATTTTTTTTTTATGTTTTTCGCTACCGAGTACAAATTGTTTGTTGTGATCTGTAGACAGCCTACTTGAAGTTCCGCTATCGAATTAGAGTGCACCCTGCAGCAGGTATTTAGTGAAATATAAATTAAACTAGTGTTTCGCCCCGAACTGTGAACTCGCGACCCCATATAAACTTAACAACCCCATATCTCGGCCACCCCTTGACCGATTTGGCTCATGTTCAAACTTAAAAATTCTTAATAATTTAATTTACCCGCCTACCAAATTTCATGATGATCCGACCAAATTTACTCAAGTTATCGTCGAACGAACATTCATACATACATACATACAAACATATATACATACAAACATACAAATGCTGGATTGTTCCAGTAGACTCGGAGAAATTCGCTCGCTCGTTCAATAAACACATTTTTTTGGTTTTGCTGCAGTCGGTATATGAAGAGGTGGAGACTCAAAATCAAACATGCTATTAGAGCCTATGAATGTACCTATAGATGTACGGCAACTAACGGGCATACTTGCTTTATAAAGTTTGGTATACATACCTAAATATCTTACTTACTTACTTACTTACTATATAGAATTAGATACTTCTTGTTTGAAAACATTTAAAGCGACATAAATGTTTTACCTACAGGTAAGGTAAATACTCTAAAGATGATATTTAAATCACGGATAAACGGCATTCCCATATTATAATAGTCTTTCTTTCAGTGTACCTACTCCCGCCAAGATCAACACTCATCAAAACAAACTGAACTGAAGCTACACATTCATTTAGAAAATGAGTTTCATGCTTGAATATTCTGAAAGCTAACCGAGTTCATAAGCTACGCTTTTAATTTCAAACTGAGAACTACACTTCGTTCCATATGGAAATGGTGGGTTCCCACTTTTCACTTTGCCAATTCCCAACTTTAGAGAGTAGGTACCCTGCTGAGCATATTCCTTTTTATTACCACCACCATTACCTATTTAAAAAATATATAAAAAACTTTCACTTTCAATAATAATTTTACTTTACTTTCCAGTTACTTTCCAGCTATGCATGTGGCTTTCTGACTAATATTTAAACTTGAGTAGGTTATTTGTTTGTATTAAATTTTTGGACTTCCTTATTTGGACCACCCTGTATAGTGGAGTAATGAACGCGTAACTGTATTGCAGTAAGAACATAATTTTCTCTGAAAACCAACAAATAAAAAGAGCCACCAAAATTAGGTAATAATTTATCTGATGAAATTGACCCATTTTCTTGCACCACTTCTTAAATGAAGATTTTAGTTAAATGCTGTTTAAACCACATCTAAGAAAGTGGTGCAAGACGGCCTTAGAGTAGTGAATAAATGTGATTCAGAAAACGGAGCATAAGTTTTTTTTTTGTATCATTAGTAACCCTTTTTATGCGGAACGACGCATTGGATATTATGAGTTGAAAGGCAAACGTTGTGTAAGCACTGCCGGCAGCGGCTGCCCCTTTCTGCGCTAGGTACCTATTTGAAAATGCCTCTGAAAGGATGCAACATTGACGGGTGTAATAAAATACCGGCACAAACAGGGTCCTTAGCCTGTAACGCAATGGCGGGTCAATGGCGTCCCGGCAGAAGGACAAAACCGGGCTCTTCTCGTTTTTCTTCTACAAACAGAGAACTAATCCTCTAGAATTAGAATCAAAATATTCTTTGCTGTTCTACAAAAACATTAAAAGGACAGACAGCGTTAGCAAATCGTAATTGAAGTCGTCACCTGACAGCCCATTTTGGCACCATTGTGTTACAGGCTAAGGGCCCAGGAGAACGTCAACTTTAGGTATATACGGTTTGGAAAAGAAAAAAAATGCACTAATTAACCTCGTTGGATTGTTTCTTCATTGGTTTTTTTTGTTTTCAAAATATTATGTTTGTGCTGATGAGTAGGTATATTGTTTTTGTAAGTGATTTAAGGCACTAATAATTTCTTCTATATTTAGGTACCTACTTATAACTCTTTGAGATTGCGTAGGTATTGATTTTACAGAATTTTAATTTGGATTTATTTAAATTTTGTTAGTTTGATTAACAAACATTTTGTATGTTCAAGGTGACATACCTGTCCTACGGACAAAATGACATACTAACATCCACATCGAATTAGGGAGAAATCAAGGAAAATCTGGCTCCCAAAAGCCAACCCAAGAGAAAAATACAAGTAAATACCTACCGTAAAAAAAAACAGTAAGTATGTCATTATGGACGTAGATATTCCCCTGATAGGTATTTATAAAATAAAATGTTTTCTCATGAGCATACTGTTAAAAGGGTAGGTGGTGCCGCCCATCCCAAACGGAATCCATTAAAACATCCACCGTTGTAAACATTTTAACTTCTAAATAATACTAAGTAAGTACCTACTTATATTTAATTAAAATTCGTTAAAAAGGTTAGCCTAATGGAACCGGAAGCACTTAGGCGAATTCTTAAATAATATTCTACTGGACGTCTTCTTCGTCATTAAGCTCTTGTCAGAGCGTTCCTGGTCCACATGTAGTAGGTACGGTCGGCCACAGTCATAGATACCCCATGGCAGCTCTTACCGCGCGCGGCATAAGGGCGCCAATCGAACGAAAAGGGGTATCCTAGCGTGTGGTCGACTGTACTATCAGTGGGTGATATTGCGTGTCTTACGATGCCACCCCATTATCTAAGTCAGAGGTTGCCCGGGTACATTCATACAGTGTTTTCCCCACAGACAGTGGTCTTGATTTAGTCAGTCTACAGCATCAGTGGTTTTCCATTGCACGAGTTCTACAGGGTGCACTCGAATTCGATAGCGAAACTTTAAGGGGACATTCCAATCATGATTATGAAAACCACAGTAGTGGTCTTAACCCACTTGTTACTACGGACCTTTACAACGCCCGAAAAAATAGCATGATTATACCTTCACATTTTTGATATTTTTTCGTGTAATAGAATCTGACATTCTACGTTCGTTGCTGCTTGAAGTATTGTTTTATTGTAAAACTTAACTGTTATTGCATTAGGAAACATAGGTATAAGAATAATTATGATTTAGTACGTGTGGTGCTCGAGTTACTAAATATGTCCTCAAAAAGGTAAGTGTTTACGAAAAGTTTTTGTTATTCACATACTTACATTGCCACTTTTGTACACTTTATTATGTACTTCAAACAGATACAGTAGAAAAACATAGATTTGTATGTATTTTAATGTATTTTTTCAATATCAAAGTCAATGGGTGCTAAAACGCCCCGTAGTAATACAAACATCTAATTTTACTAATATATGGATTTTAGATACCGCCCGCCTAGACCTTTGAATTTGAACCAACTATTGCAAGAGCTTGAAAATTATGCCGTGGATGATGATTATATAATCATACCGAGTACGATTACGATTCTACCCCCGGAAAATGCAAATGCTGACGTAACTGATGAGGATCCTGGCGATGAAGAGCGCGGCACTTTGCTAAATCTCCCAGGTTCTCAATTACGTGCGTTAGCCGAGGTTACTTTTCCTCACATAAACAGTGATGAAAGTGAAGAAGATACACCATTGTCAACATTAGCCAAGAGAAAGCGTGTCGATATCCAGCCTACCGCCATGCCAGGTACAGCTATTCATGGGCATAGTTCCGCTACCGAACCTGACGATGAACGGCAAGCAAGTGCGCGAGCCTCCTACTGATCGTACTTCTCCCTATCCTATGACGATGCCAAGCGTTCCAAGAGATCAAACTTATTCCTGGAGGAACCGCCGCAATCCACAAAGTATGCTAGGGCCCATAAATATACAATCCTATCACTGCATGTTTGGCGAAGATATTATAGAACTCCTGTTGTGGTACCCACACTAACTTATATACAAAAAAGCTCAAAAACCTGGTGCATGTTCTGCCTACTCAAAGAAATTATCGCGACTTCTTCTTAGCGTATCGACTGTTACGACGGAAAGGATCATTTAGTGAAATATAAAGAAACCCAGCTAAGATATATTATCTTTAAAAAAACCGAATTTATCTGTATAAAATGTTTGATTCATCTTCATCCTACAGCATGTTTTAAAAACTACCATGTAAAAGTAATTTTACAATAAATAATTGTAATTTTCTTTAATAAATAAACATTTCCTCATTTATTGTCATAAGAAATGTTAGTTTGATTTTGTATGCAAATATACCTTCGCTGGTTACGACGGGCCGTTGTAACACCCCGCATTTTCCAGCTTTTCCAGATGACCCTTATTTTTTTACTTATTTTTTATATGCTTTATAATGCTTTCTTATAAACATACAGAAAAATCATTTGAATCCCATGTGTTTGATAGTTTCAGTAACAAGTGGGTTAAAGCATACCGGTGAGATGACTTTTAATTTTTTTCTGATACCAAAAACTACCTTAGTCAATCATAAAGAAACGATATCAATACTAAAAGCTACAAATATCGCATCAAAAAATATTTAAAATAAAACGATTATTAACTAACCCCATTATGAACGCGACTGTACTACGCGTATAGCTCTTATCACCGCGCGCTTTGACCTGCGGTGACCCGCCTACAAAATGACCTATAATCACGGGCGAGCGAGAGGCGCGCACGCGCCGCCGCTCAATATTTTTACGTAGTAGTGTGCGTTTCACGCAAGAGAGTTCCCTTGACGAAACTCTTATTACAATGTAATAGGGACTATTTTTGTTCATCCAAGGGAATTATTTCGTGAAACGCACTGTAGGCACTTAAATCAAAATTCCCCAGTGTTGCCATGTGGCGCCGTTATTACATTTTAAAATCCGTATGTAGGTATGTAATGTATTATTATTTAAAGTGAATTATAAATTCCATATAAAAGTGAATTAAATCGTCTTTGAAACGCCTCAACGGAGCCAGGGTGTGTTTTGTTCTTCGTCCATATTTTCAGGCTTATCTGGGGCTTATCCGGGCCTATCGGCGTGCCTTACATTATTACATAGGTAGGTACGGTCGGCCACAATCTCAGATACCCTATGGCAGCTCTTACCGCGCGCGGCATAAGGGCGCCAATCGAACAAAAAGGGGTATCTGAGACTGTGGCCGACTGTACCTATATTCTACGCTTTTGGCTAAAATCGAACACATACTTAAGTCCTCAGTACTGGACTATCTACGATAACGATCGAAGTTACATCTACGAAAATACGGGTTTAAATTAGGTAGGTATCTTAAAAAAGACTGCAAGTCCGTATAAAAATACTTACTTAATAAGATAATTTTACATTTACATTAAAGTAATACATTAAAGACTACCCAAATCCGTACAAATACGGAAAAACCCATATTTGTGGCAACACTGGAGGTCCTTCGTCCTTCTCTTACCTTTCGGCGCTCGCGCTTTTAGCTTTAAATACGTAGGGAGGGATGGATCGTCCTTCGATCTTTGTAATAGGGGTGATTTTTAAAAAGCATTGCATTACTCTCTTGCGAATTTTTGCTCGGAAGTTACCTACAGGGGCCTACAGACAGTGCGTATTTTATAATTTTGGATCTTATGTTGATGCCTTTAGGAGTGGTTTCTCTTTTGGTCGATTATTGCATTTCTAACTTGTCGACCGGAAAGGTGAACATATGATCGAAAGTGTGTCGTTGCGTTGAAAAGTGATTTATTTAAATTTAATCGATTAATTTTGAATATTTTTTGATATGATTTTTGTAGCTTTTAGTACTGATATCGTTTCTTTATGATTGACTAAGGTAGTTTTTGGTATCAGAAAAAAATAAAAAGTCATCTCACCGGTATGCTTTAAGACCACTACTGTGGTTTTCATAATCATGATTGGAATGTCCCCTTAAAGTTTCGCTATCGAATTCGAGTGCACCCTGTAGTGCCTTCCACCCTTCCCTGCATTACAATGCGCTCAATGGAGTTGTTGTCTTGTCGGGGACACATGGCCGACTTGACAGACGCTGCTGCTTGATGCCGAATCCTCCAAGTACCTATGCATTCGTTGGTTCTGAATTCCGTCCACGATAGGTACTCCAAGCATTTTTCTCCAGCACCACATTCTGCTGCTTAAATCAAGCTTCAACACGTGGACCGATAGGTAGGATATATTTTTATTGGCAACTAGCTTTTCGCCCGCGACTTCGTCCGCGGTGACTATAGTTCAGTCATTATAGTAGTTGTAGAGTGCGTGGGCGGGAACCTAAGCGATTTCTTCAGAAACCTATTCAGGGTGCGTAGGGAGAAAACATACTAAAAGTCCTGACGTCTAGGAGGTGAGCCGGAGGGAGGGGGGGGTGTCAAAGGTCTCAATTTTAGGTTTTTTGCCAATATCTCTAAAATGATGCATTGTAGCGAAAAATGGTTTAAAATGAAATGAAAGCTTATAAAATTCTCTATAACTTTGATTCTATACAGTTTTTCCATATTCCCATCCGTTTTCGAACTACAAGCTCTGGAAAAGTAAAAATTTCAAAAATAGCAATTTTTTTTTAAATATTCGTTCTAATTCCAATTCTGTGGATATCTTTTTATTCTGTTAGGTCGTGAAGATCCTGGCAAATGTTCTTTTTTTTTGGTATCTTCTTTCTCGCCCTTCTCAGTGGTGAGTGGATCTTGCTTAGAGGGCTCTAAATCATCTTCATCGTCGTCCTCATCGATTTCCTCGCTAGAAAACACGCCGTTGAAGTATTTTTCTTGGCGATGAAGTGCAGCAGAACATTTCAGCATTGCTTTCCAGCATCCACATTTGCCACTGCTTCTATCCTTGGAGCAGCGACAAAATATTGTTTTAAGTCTTCTTCTTAGCGTATCGATGGTAAAACCGATACTTAAATCTAAACAGTTTTGGCCCAGAATTTGGCAACCTGAATTGAGTCGTCACTAGCCGTCATGTGGTCCTCCTGTGTGCAGTTTTTGGGGCACGCAGGGCATGATGCAAGGCCATTGGTTTTAGTAAAAACTCGGAAGCTGGTAAATCTTCTGTTGTTATTGGCGCCAAGATATCACCTTCATTTTTCTATCCCCACTCTTGAGGGGGCAGCTCATTCCTGAGCCACTGCTGCACTTGGTGGTATGTGCGCCATGAATGATATGTAGCTGCGCTATCAGTTGGCGGGAGGAAGCTGATATCAGGCTTAACATTTGCTACTGACCTCATGAATCACTTTAAGCGGTACTGATTGAGGGAGGTCGGTTTTGCTGGTGCCCTATACCATTTCAGGAAGCACACCTTCCCAGCTTCTGCAATATCACTATGACTGGAGTTGGGGTTGTAAAAGATCTTTGCTGCTTCATTAATAATAATAATCATATCTTTATTTATTCAGATAATTGCGATCCATTGAGTTACAGACTAGTTTAAAATAAATAATAGTTTATAACTAGGCAATATTAATAATTTCAGACTTAAATACAAATACAATTTACAGAAACCCACCTTGCTTCTTCTAAACTCGGATGATGCTGTTGTCCTTAAGTGAAGACTGCTGTGGAACATCCACTTATATTTCGGTAGCTGTCGTTGGTGAGGATGTGGAACTGGCTGTTCTTTTGCTGAATTCAACTCCTACACAAGACATCTCGCTGCTGAAACCCGGCCGAGGAAAATCCAAAATAATTGCACTATCGACTCAAGAGATGAAAAAGCATGGTTAATGAACACCTCTTCTTACACTGTGTTTTATCTTGTGAATAAATATCTTACTTACCTACTTACTTACATTTACCAGCTATGCGACACAACATCAGCAACGTTTAGAAGAAGCAAGGTGGGTTCTGTCAATTGTATTTTAAGTCTGAAACTACTAATGAAGCAGCAAAGATCTTTTACATCCCAACTCTAGTCACAGTGATATTGCAGAAGCTGGAAAGGTGTGCTTCCTCAAATGGTAGGGGGCACCAGCAAAACTGACCACCCTCAATCAGTACCGCTTCCAGTCATTCATGAGGTCAGTAGCAAATTTTAAGCCTGATATCAGCTCTCTCCAGCCACCTGAGAGCGCAGCTAAATATCATTCCTGGCGCACATACCACCAAGCGCAGCAGTGGCTCGGGAATGAGCTGCCTCCTCAAGAATGGGGACAGAAAAATGAAAGTGATATCTATTGGGTTATGGGCGACTAGTGAAAGGATTCAGATAATCAGCAGAGATTGTATTGTAGGTACGTAGATATTATTTGCGTTTAGAAATGGCAAACGACACGAGACAAGTGACAAGACAAGCTAACCTATAGGTAACATTTAGGTTTACCTCTTTATAAAACAGCCAGCCAGTTCTAACAATATCTTGGCGCCAATAACAACAGAAGATTTACCAGCGCCCGAGGTTTTACTAAAAGCAATATTTTGTCGCTGCACCAAGGATTAAAGCAGTGGCAAATGTAGATGCTGTAAAGCAATGCTGAAATGTTCTTCTGCGTGCCTTCATTGCCAAGGAAAATACTTCAACGGCGTGTCTTCTAGCAAGGAAGTCGATGAGGATGACTATGTATGAAGGTGATTTAGAGCCTTCTCAGCAAGATCCACTTACAACTGAGGAGGGCGAGGATGAATATACCACAGAAAACGAACATTTGCCAGGACCCTCACGACCTAAGAGTATAAAAATATATCCACAAAATTGGAATTAGAAACGAATATTTAAAAAAAGGCTTTTTTTGAAATTTTTACTTTTCCAGAGCGATTAGTTCGAAAACGGATGGGAATATGGAAAAACTGTATAGAATCAAAGTTATAGAGAATTGTATAAGCTTTCATTTCATCTTAAAACATTTTTCGCTACAATGCACCGTTTTAGAGATATTGGCAAAAAGCCTAAAATTGAGACCTTTGTCACCCCCCCCCCTCCCTCCGGCTCACCTCCTAGACGTCAGGACTTTTAGTATGTTTTCTCCCTAAACACCCTCAATATGTTTCTGAAGAAATCGCTTAGGTTCCCGCTCACGCACTCTATACCCTCCTCTGAGGCGTTCCTTGACTGAACTACTAAGATAAAAGGTTACAGCTCTATTTTACCCCCGTCAATTTCAACCCAATCGGTCAAGCCGTTTAGTAGTTGACATACCGACAGCAGCGCCACCTACCGGGTCCAATTGTATTTTTAAATCGTCCCGGAAACCATCGAAATACCCATATAAAATTTCAACCCAATCGGTTACTGCTGGGTTAAGCAGGGATGTATTTACGTCCGCAAAGATGACAAAAAACCCTATAAGCAAATACGAAATTCGAACGACATCGACGACCTCTTCGGCCCAAGTCCATCAACAAACGCGTCCTCTACAGGAAACTGAAGCAAAACTTCATACCGACCTACATAGCGACTTCTGCCTAGTAATGTGCAAAAATGTATCTCTGTACTCAGCGCTTCTATTGTTAATCTTTTTGGTCATAGTCTTATTTACTTCAAGCTACTCACGAAATCAACAACAACAAAAAACTCAACATTACTCAACAACACACACACACTACTCACCAATACACTACAATCTACTATTAATAAAATTGTTTACTGATAATACTTCTGGCAAAAATACTTCGATGATGATTATTCTCGTAATTTACGCATCTCTTCAACGCAAAATAAAACTCAGTGTTTCCTACCTTGTGACCTCAAACGGTGAATTAACACACGACAAAAAAACTTTCCTCATCTCCATAGCAATACTTGACAATGCTTAACACAACTACATGTGATGACATTGACTCCTTCCAGCCAATCGTATGTCACGTGTTAGACACCGTCGAATCGTGTAAAAAAGTAGGTTTGTTTGGGAACACGAATAATTTTAGTGTTTTATCTTTAAATATAAGAAGTATAAATTGCAATTTTGACAGCTTTGTTAAGACCCTACAACGTACTGAGATGACGTTCGATGTTATCTGGGGGCACGGCAGTGCCCCCGCCAGGTCGAGCGCGAAGCAAACACTGCCGTACCATCCTTTACTGGAACCATTTCGCCGCATTTTCAGACCCCTATTTGAGAACCTCTGGATAAGACCAGAACGCAGAAATTTTCGTCATCTAGTAAGCTATAATCACATACTTAAAATCCAAAATTTCAAGTCTGTAGGTCATTTAGTTCCGAAGTTAAGCGAAAGCAAAGTTTCGCATTTATGACACACACTCACTCACTCATTCACTCACTCACTCACTCACTCACTCACTCATGATCATCATAATAGAACTAGTACTTCCCATAAACTCAGAGAGCTGAAATTTGGTACAGAGTTAGGGTTGAATGGCCACATAAAGGGAAAACTATAAAAACTAGGATAATCGAAGATCTGGAGTACCTGGTGACCCTGATTAGAAAACACAAGAGCCCTAATAGAACTAGTACTTCCCATAAACTCAGAGAGCTGAAATTTGGTACAGAGTTAGGGTTTAATGGGCAAATAAAGGGAAAACTATAAAAACTAGGATAATCGAAGATCTGGAGTACCTGGTGACCCTGATTAGAAAACACAAGAGCCCTAATAGAACTAGTACTTCCCATAAACTCAGAGAGCTGAAATTTGGTACAGAGTTAGGGTTTAATGGGCACATAAAGGGAAAACTATAAAAACTAGGATAATCGAAGATCTGGAGTACCTGGTGACCCTGATTAGAAAACACAAGAGCCCTAATAGAACTAGTACTTCCCATAAACTCAGAGAGCTGAAATTTGATACAGAGTTAGGGTTTAATGGCCACATAAAGGGAAGACTATAAAAACTAGGATAATCGAAGATCTGGAGTACCTGGTGACCCTGATTAGAAAACACAAGAGCCCAACCAAACTATTATAGATCGACATATACCGCCCTTCTATGTATGTATGTATTATTCAACTTGGTGGGCCGCTTCATTTGATGTCAAAAATCTAAGGTCTGAAGTATCTGATGAAGAACCCTCAGCTGGTATCAGCTTTATTAGAGATATTATGGTAATGCCCCTTCTACTATTGGTACATAAAAAAATCGACTGTCATTGCAAAAATCCAGCGTAGTGGGACACATCTTCATTTAATCTAGCCTATAGCGTCCCACTAGTGGTTCGCTCCGAACTATGAACTCGCGACCTCAGTTACAGATGTATAACTTTGCTTACGCCATTCGCGCAGGCGCGCGCGCGCTTTACATTTAAACTATACAACCCCATATCTCGGCAACCCATCGACCGATTTGGCTCATGTTCGAATTTAAAAATTCTTTTAATTTAGTTTACCCGCCTATCAAATTTCATAACGATCCGACCAAATTTACTCAAGTTATCGTCGAACAAACATTCATACATACAAACATACATACATACAAACGCCGGATTGTTCCAGCGCTCGCTCGTTCAACAAGAAATAGTCGGACGATTAACTTTATTCTACTCGAACATTACACAAATTTAAAAACTGTGTCAAATAAGAAAAACTAATAAAATTAATCAATATGCCCTCGTTTCTACAAAAAGAAGTGAAATCCCACCAAAAACATTCTGTAAAAACTAGCCAGGTCTCGATGGATCTGCTTGATTATCTCTAAAAAAGTAATGAAATCTAGACAAAGTCGTGCCAAGTCTAAGGTTCCTCACTGCAATTTCTTTATTATTATAGTTAATGTTGTGAGACTTGGCTGTTGAAGGGCACACAAGGGTACAAAACCAGGTGCTCCATGACACCATTGCACCAATCTGTCGCCAGAACCACTTGTGTACCCTTCAACGGCCAAGTCTCACAACATTAACTATAATAATAAAGAAATTGCAGTGAGGAACCTTAGACTTGGCACGACTTTGTCTAGATTTCATTACTTTTTTAGAGATAATCAAGCAGATCCATCGAGACCTGGCTAGTTTTTACAGAATGTTTTTGGTGGGATTGTTCTTACCGAATGCTGGCTAAATGGTGCTGATATTAGAATCATCCCCGGCTATAACTCTTATCACACCTCCACTTTTATCAACAAGGCAGGAGGAGTAGTAATATATGTAAAACAAAACTGGAACGAATCTGTATATGAACCTGACCTTGTTGAGGGTGAGGGCCTGATCTTAAATCTACCAAACTCTACATCCATAATTGCTTCTTACAGATCTCCCTCTTTTAAAGACCCGCAAAACTTTTTAACATCACTGGAACCAGTTCTGAAGTCCCAAAAAGCTACAAAAAACCTTATTTTAATCGGTGACATTAACATTAACATTCTCGAGGACACAGATGATTGCTCTAACTATCTCAGCCTGCTAGCTGACTATGGATGTCTACCTGCCATTACCAAGCCTACACGTATTAAGTCCTGTCTTGATCACATTTTTGTGCGGACTAACCACACATGTGAATCTATCATCTGCAATGCCTCCGTAACAGACCACGACTTAATTATGTGCTCGTTACAAACATCAGGCGGTTATAGCCAGCCAAAACATAAATCTCGCAAAACTACAGATAACACGGCCGTGGCGGAGGAGTTGCAGAGTGAAGATTGGTCAGGTGTTCTCGGCTCGGATAACGCTGACGAATCAACTGCACGGTTTACTGATATTGTCTTCCAAATCGTCACAAAAAATACAAAGCTGACTAGAATCCCATGCTCTAAACGTACACTCAAGCCTTGGATAACACCGGGTCTCCTAAGGTGTATAAAACACCGGGATCGCCTACATCTGAAACAACGTAAAAATCCCAATGATCTTGTTCTTAAAGTAACTTACTCCCGTTACCGAAATTATTGTTGTGCTTTACTGCAAAATGTAAAAAAACAGTACTTTAATAAACAAATAAATGACAGCAAAGGAAATTCTAAGGACTTATGGAAGACTATTAAAAGTATGTGTGACCAATCTGCAAAGAATAACAGCCCAGCTACTGAACTACTCGCATCTCTGCAATCCCAACAAGCTTCACTGAACCATTGCAATTCTTTTTTTGTTTCGGTTGGACCTAACTTAGCTAATGATACACTAAATAAACTCAATAAAACAGAAGAATTTTTGGTTTCAGAGGTAAATATCCCACATTCAGATCAAACTCTATTTATGCAACCAACGGATCCAACAGAGGTGAGAAACCTGATACAAAAACTGAAAATTGACAGTGCACCCGGTTATGATGGAATTGGTAACTCCCTTGTCAAGCAATGTATAAACTCAATAGTTATTCCCCTGACCCACATTTTTAATCTCAGCCTGTCCACAGGTATCTTTCCCAAATGTTGGAAGACAGCTGTAGTATCCCCAATCCATAAAGCCGGTAATAAATCCTCCCCCAACAATTACCGCCCCATATCTTTGCTAACTGTCTTCTCCAAGCTCCTGGAAAAAATTGTAAACAAAAGGCTCATGGACTTTCTTGAATCTAAAGCATTACTCTCCCATTTCCAATTTGGATTTAGGCGCAAAAGATCCACAGATGATGCTGTATCTGGGCTCCTAAGTTCAGTTTCCGCATATCTTGACAGAGGCGAATGCTGCATCGGTGTATTCCTAGACCTTGCAAAAGCTTTTGACACGGTCTCCATCCCGCTATTGCTAGAAAAACTCTCGAGACTTGGAGTGAGAGGTGTTGCACATGAATGGTTTTCCAGTTACCTCTATAATAGAAAACAACAGACTCGGATCGGAGATTTGTACAGCACCACAGAGGAGACTACTTTCGGAGTGCCCCAGGGCAGCATTCTCGGTCCATCACTTTTCATAGCCTATATAAACGATATCGATAGATCCATCGACGAGCCTCTCAACACAAAACTCTTCTGCTACGCAGATGACACAGCAGCAATTTACAATGGCTCTACCTGGAGTGAGGCCCTTATGAAAGTGGAGACTGGTATGAGAGGGATATGTGGCTGGCTCAGCAGCAATTTGCTAACCTTGAACACAGACAAAACAAAATTCATCTGCTTTCATAAAACTGCAGCTTCAGAGCCCAATCAAATAGAGTCACTCAAACTACACAGCTGCTCGACCACCTCCGATCAGTGTTCCTGCTCAAGCAGCATCAAGCGTGTAGAATCAATCCGATACCTCGGTGTTATCCTCGACGAGAATCTGAACTTTAATGCTCACATCACATCTGTATCCAAACGAGCTCGGAAATTAATGTTCGTAATGAGACAGATCCGAGATATAACTGATGAATCGGTTAAAAAACTTGTATACACCGCACTGTGCGAGTCAGTAATGTCCTACTGTATCTCCTCCTGGGGTGGAGCTGCTACTACATACATGATCATGAAAGAGCCCAACGCGCTACTCTAAAAGTACTCCACAACAAGCCATTCCGATACCCTACAAAACAGCTTTATTCTGACTGTGGTGTACCAACCATACGACAGCTCTTCATAATTAAGTCTGTTCTTACAGCATATAAAACACTCCTATCATTACCCAACCTAAATGATATTCTTAGCAAACGCACTGTCCGCCTACCCAAACCATTGATGACCACTGTCTTTGGTAAGCGCTTTTCGGCATTCCTACAACCATATTTATTCAATAAAATAACAAAAGTATGCAAAATTACCGAATGCTCTATCAAGGAGGCGAAGCTTAATCTTAAAAAGTATTTAGCGACGTTAGATTACAACTCAACTGAATCTTTAATCGATATTATTAAATAAGCTATAATTTGCGTATCATAAAAATCACATACATAGTCCTCAGAAGTATCCTAAAAATAAAAAATAAAATCTAGCAAACACGCTCACATCACACCCATACACACGCCCTCACATACACATTACACATACACACCCTCACACACACACACACACACACACACACACACACACACATCATCATCATCATCATCATCATATTAATGCGACCAAAAATTAAGTATATCTTAATAAAAAAAAATTACGTTAGTTTAAACTCTGTCCATATTATTATATTTTAAATTTTTCATTAACCCCTGCTTTGAAAAGTCATAGATTATGTTTAAGTTAAATTAAGTTCAAAACAACCTGTTTGCATGCGCCACGTAAAACAACTGTTAATCCTTTTCGGCCGCCACTATACAGGTTACTCGCCTAGTGTGGAGACCACTGTAAATCTTGTATGAACCTTCTTGTGAATAAATAATATTTGATTTGAATATTTGATTTGATTTGGTTTAGCCGTTTAGAAGTTATGTGAAAAAGATAAGTACGGAAGGAAAATTCTTACTACCAGTTTTCCTATTACCCGTTTTCCCGTAGGAATGAAGCATTTTTCCGCGGTAAAAAGTAGCCTATGTTCATCAGGGATAATGTCGGCTTCTAATAGTAAAACAATTTTTCAAATTGGTCCAGTAGTTTCAGAGCATATTTAATACAAACAATCAAATCTTTCCTCTCTATAATATTAGTGTAGATGTAGATTAGTGTAGATCAGCGGTTTTCCTCTCTATAATATTAGTGTAGATGTAGATTAGTGTAGATCAGCGGTTCTCAATCTTTTTTGGTTACGGAACCTTTTTTGGAAAGCGAAATTCTTGACGGAACCCTACAATACAACAATAGTTTTTTCATCTCCCACGCTCGGAAAGTTTGCTGCTTACGATCGTGTAAAGACCGGATTTAAACTATCTGCATTTGTGCGCTTCGAAATTTGAACGCGACGCCGAGACAGTCTTTCCCGCGCCGTATGGTGTTGAAAAAGAAAAAAACACTGGCCGTTTAAGTAGATGCCACTTCCCGACTGAGCCTCATTCATAGTTCGTTTACACGCGTATTTCAGCGAAAGTGATTGTTCGTGCCCATTCTCTATACAAAACTGTGAATGTAAATGGGGCATAAGCATCTTTTAAAAAGGTAAAGTCACGGAATAGAACATTCAGAAACGCAGTTTCTTCTTATAGTCTTTTCAATATTTTGTACACATATTTATTTTATAATACCAGTAAATAATAAAAAATGCTTCGTTTCTGTTTTATGAAATAGATAATTACGTTTTGGTTTGTTAAATACATTTTTTCAAACGATATTACTAATTTAATTTTTTATCTCCTAGATTTTTTTTATTTATATGGTAGAAGTTCAGAATGCACCCGGAAAAAAAACATTCTTTTATTTACATTATTTTTGTGTCTGGATAAATAAACTTCATGAAATTATTAATAAAAAGAATGGTTCTCAAAACTTTAGTGCGGCAGCCGTAACTACAGTAAAATATGCTTTTAAAAGGAACCTATTTGACTCACCTGTTTTGCCTGTAAGTAGTTGTCTATAGAGTTTTTGTAAGTAGTTGTCTATAAAAATCATTTCCTCGCTTCTGTGAGATGAAAAGTTTTGAGTTTCGCACGAATGCAATATTATTTGCGTCTCGAGCTTCTGAATACCTCGCTACGCTCAGGTTTCTTTTTTTGAACCACTCGCTACGCTCGTGGCTCAATTTTAGAAACCTTCGCTAGCTCGGTTTTCAATACAAGCACTCGCCGCAAACAATAATTTTTCATTCTTGCATAACAAATTATTACCCGACTGACCCAGAGGGTTATGTTTTTCGTGTGTATGTATGTAAGGGTGTATGTACTATACTATGACTAAGTTTGGCTGCTCCTCGTGAATCGTGATACGCCGCGTCAGAACGGTGTACCAGAGAGAGGCGTTTTGTATATTTTTTCTAAATTCTTGCGGAACCCCTACAGGGGTATCGCGGAACCCTAGGGTTCCGCGGAACACACTTTGAGTATGGCTGGTGTAGATGAATATTACAATAAGAAATGTCTAAAGTCTACCTATGTCTATACCTCACAGCTACCGCCAGTGGCGTAACTAGGTAACCATATGCCTTGGGGCAAAAAAACAAACTGGGGCCCCAGCCAACTAAACTGTTTAGATTTTATCAAATCAAAATATAGATAGGTATAGATAGGGTGGTCCAAATAAGGACCTCAAAAGATTTTTTTAGATTCCTCGCACTATCCAACCTTAGGGCTATCCAACCTAGGAGAATTTTTAGCTAGTTCAATACGGTATAGTGTCAGACAAGGCCCGAGGGGCCCCTGAGCTTGGGGGCCCCGAGACGCGGTCTCGCTTTGTCCCTATGAAGCTATTGCCACTGCTGCCGCGGTAGATCAAGAAAGCGAGACATCGCTTTATCGCAAGATAATTAACTCTAGTATATCAGCCCCTCTACCCTTGACGCATTTTTCCAATACGGCCGCAATATGGCGCAATTTACAAAATTAAATATTTTACAAATTAAGACGCATTTTGTGTTTTTATTGAATAAAACAGCCTTACCTTTGAATAAACATTACAAAGTATTTAAAATCAAAGCATTACTATGCGAATTCAAAGAGAAATTAATTTTAAAACTTTTTCAATTTGATCGCAATAGCGTCAAGGGTAACCCCCTGAGCCTAGACCTTCAGTTTTGATCAAGCCCGGCCTCAAGCGGTGGTTGGTTGAGTAAGAAAAGTATTTCTACTTTCGGTTACGTGCTTCGATAAAGTGGTTACGTAAGTAATATATATAATCTGATATAATCTGGTTCGTTCCAGTGTAAAAAGCGTCAAATTGGATTTTTGGTTTAAAACTCTGAAGGTTATTATTTAGGTAGCAAGGCAGTTAAATTAATTATGCTCGTAGGCAAAGGAATAGTTCGAATAGTTATTCCATTATTTACTATCATTGTAATTTACTGATCCATTAGCGATAAAACGAAAGGGAGGTACCTAAATGAAAAGACTTCAAGATAGAAAACCTTTCAAACAATTTAATGGCTAAAATTGACATGAATTAAGGATCAAAGGGATAAGTACGGGTGTTATGATTACCTACCTACCTACTAGGTATCTGTGTACCTACCTACCTAAGTATAATACGGTAATCCAAGCGGTCATCCGTTTTTTGCAAAAAAAAAGGCTTTTGCATCTACTTACGTAATAAGATGATTTTACAGCGTCCAGTGGTACGGTCGGCCACAGTCACAAATACCCCATGGCAGCTCTTAACGCGCGCGGCATAAGGGCGCCAATCGAACAAAAAGGGGTATCTTTGGGTGGGGCCGGCTGTACCTTCACTCACGCTAGATGGGTGAAAAGACCACTCCACTCGGCGCTGCAGTGCCTGTGAAATCCTAAATAAATAAATAAAATAAAATAAAAATCGTTTATTTCAGCCCATATACGGCCATAATAGGCGAGATTTACATTTTACATTAATAATTAAAGCCATTTTTGACCTGGCGCTACCGTAGCCGCCCCTAGCGGCATATCTGAGCGCATTGATTTATTTTTTCTGAGTTTGGGAACGACTGTCTGTCCCTACAAGATGGTTGAATGGTTGAAATGACCATTCGGACGCTGCAGTTGTAATCTGTGCGCTGCAGTGCCTGAGGCATGTTTAGGTACCGAAGCACAAGAACAAACTGTAAAACCTTGGAAATGCCACCCCCAATTGATTGGAAGAGGGACTTTAAAGCCATCTCCATCACGCACGCCGATCTTATTTAGATAAGTTACAGGGGGCTTAGCGACGCTTGACTGATTGCTTGTCTTGACGTTAATCGAGCACTTTAATTTAGGTATAAGTGTAAAATAGGGGTAGACGCTTATTTAGGTTAAAAAACCCGGCCAAGTGGGAATCGGACTCGTGCACCGACGATTCTGTTAGGTAGGTAGGTATAGGTAAGCAAAGGTAAGTGTGCAGGATTATAACTGAAAAGCTGTTTTTTCTGGGAAAGATGGTGTTTTAATATCGAGACTTGGAGGCGAACTGACATACAAATTAAAAACACATAAACGATAATATCAAAATAATTCCAAAAAGGGTTAATAACAATCACCATAATATACTCTTTGGTATCACCATTCTGTGACATAATTTGAAATAGGTACCTATATAATTTTTGAGGCAGAAAACGGCAGAATAGGTAGGTAAAAGTGTTCCGGCCGTTCAGGGTAATCATAAAGTTTTTAATACAACTCTATGCATCGTCATTCTATCTAGGGTCGTTATCATTAAGGGTAGACGATAGCAACGTGGCGGGAAATTCAAATTTTCACTGTTTTTTACATTTTGTAGCTAAACTGAGCTATTTTTATTCAGCGATTTTTCGTTCGCGGCAATAAAACAGTATTCTTCTCATTATTGTAAACAACAGAACCAAAATAATTCAGCCGATTATGTGAATTTTGAATTTCCCGCCTCCTTGCTATCGTAGGGTAGACGATAGCAACGTGGCGGGAAATTCAAAATTTTCACAGATTTTTACATTGGATGGAACAACAATAATTCAGCCGATTATGTGTTCTGGTCTACGACAAGTTTTTTTGGCAGTGCCACTGCTTCGTAGACCAGAACACATAATCGGCTGAATTATTGTTGTTTACAATAATGAAAAGCATACTTTGTTATTTCCGCGAACGAAAAATCGCTGAACAAAAATAGCTCAGTTCAGCTACAAAATGTAAAAAACTGTGAAAATTTTGAATTTCCCGCCACGTTGCTATCATCCCACCTTAGGGGTAGACGTTAGCAAGGTGGCGGGAAATTCAAAATTTTCACAGTTTTTTACATTTTGTAGCTAAACTGAGCTATTTTTGTTCAGCGATTTTTCGTTCGCGAGAATAAAACCGTATTCTTTTCATTATTGTAAACAACAGAACAACAATAATTCAGCCGATTATGTGTTCTGGTCAACGACAAGTTTTTTGGGCAATAACACTGCTTCGTAGACCAGAACACATAATCGGCTGAATTATTGTTGTTCTGTTGTTTACAATAATGAAAAGAATACGGTTTTATTCTCGCGAACGGAAAATCGCTGAACAAAATCAGTTGAGTTCAGTTTAGCTACAAAATGTAAAAATCTGTGAAAATTTTGAATTTCCCGCCACCTTGCTATCGTCCACCCTTAAGGCTCCGTATAAGGCTAACTAGCGCCACCAATGTTAAAAAAATCATATCTTCCTTTAGAAGAAGTTTCTGAAAAAATCCTAAGAAAAAAGTGTAGATACCCTCTTCGAAATTTACTTATAAGCTAAAAAATTTTCGAAAACCGCCAAAAGCGGCCGTTTTTGGCGGTTATCGAAATTTTTTTAGCTTAAGACTAGAAATTGAGTTGGGTACCTTCACTTAAAAATCTAGAAAAGCATGGCGCATGAGCTCATCTTAGGATTTTTTCAGAAACTTCTTCTGAAGGAAGATATGATTTTTTCAACATTGGTGGCGCTAGTTAGCCTTATACGGAGCCTTAATTTGAAAAATTACAGCTAGCGACATCTATTCCTTAGAAGAAGAAAACTACAGCTATATGAGGGCTTGTCTTTTATTATAGTCCAGGATGTAATTTATAGATGGCGCTATTTGTAACAAATTCTGCTCTGTGTACAGGAAAAAACTCAGGGGAAAAAAGTAAAAACGTCACCTCGTCATGCATTGGCATGACGGAGAGGTTGACGTCATCACTATACGTCAAACCGCCATGTTTGTTTACTTGCTCCAGACTGAACAGAACTGCCGAAAAATCTCTTCGATTCACAATTTTTCGGTCCTAAAGAACTAAAATAAGCTGTGTTTGTTAAAAATGTTTCGATCCCTAGTAATTTTGTTGCTAGTCAACTCATACGGGCGCGGGCTCGGGAAACCTCTGAACCAAAGTGCGCCTATCATAGCCTACTCGCTCGGTGAACTTGCGAAAAGCTGTCAACAAAGTAAATTCCTTGTAAACGAAATAAGTTCTCACTTGCAAGAATGCAACGTGACTTTTGTTAAGCCGCATGCAGAGAAACAGTTGCAGTGCACCTTGTTCTACGACATCAGCGCTCAGCTCTGTGCTGCTGTTTCGGCTAATAAGTTGGAGCTTACACAGGACGACTACACAGCGAAGTTAAGTGATGACATGAGTATCACAGATCTGTGCAAAGAATCAAAACATTGGAATCTAACTGACTTGCCCAACTACCCATCCTACAAACCAAGCCTCTCCAAAGTGTTCTCAAATGATTTATTTTGCGGGAGGCTGTGTGGCGGGCCTGATGTGTTCGATGTCAACTATTATTGTAAGTTCTACAAGTGGGGCACCGATATCTTAAAGCCCCCTGTAGTGCCAATATCACAGTCCGGAATCGAAGCAAAGGTGGAGCCGAGCCTCACCGGAGTGGAGGACACTAAAATTCAACCTTCGGCTGCATCCAGCACCACCAAGGCCAATGAAACTCAAGCAACCGAACTACAAAAGTCAATACCTAATGAGCCCTCAGCACCAAACAAAAAGCTTCCTACAAATATTGAAGATCCTGCAGCAAAAGTTGATGAAACAGTCTCCGTTGGAAATCAAGAGTTGCCATCCTCTGCAGTTGGAAATCCAGAGTTGCCATCCAATGTTAACGCAGCTGAACCTATACTGACATCGAGCAGCAAAGATCACGAAGAAGCTGATAATGACTTGCCAGCACCTGAAAAAGACGCTCATTCAAATGCATCTAATGTAGAAATTTCTAACAATGAAGAAACTGGGCAGAAAATGTTGCTGAGTGACTTACCAGTAAACAAAGTAAAAGACGGGCAACTTAGTAAAGACCTTGAGGCCGAAGCAGATAAGACCGGTGAGGGCAAAGCTGTCATTGAAGAAACCCCTAAATTAAATTTGGGGGTCAACCCAGACCCAGATGACTATCAAGGTAAGGATTACCATAAAACAATAGCAGATCCCTGGCAATAAAATAGGAAAGTGTAAAACAATTTTTTTTTGTTCATATTTTTAGTCACTTTGAATGGCACTATAAAAATAATTCAGCAAGCATATTAGTACAAATCCATACATGTTTTCAAATGTAAAAAAAAAATTTACAGCTGCAAATAGGTCTTATTGAAAGCAACAATATTTGACGTTAATAAATGTATGGATTAGCTGGGCAGACTTTTAGCAATCGACGGAATTGATAGTGTTAAAACAGATAATAATCTTTTTTCAGACTCCGACGAAGGCAAGGAAGGCTTGTTGGACCTACAGAATGCTGACGACAGCATTGACCCCGCTATTGGCGATCTGAATGAGGCCCCATATCCGCAGCCTACAAAGCCTCCGGCAAAGAAGATTGTTACACCTATTTTGTCATCATTCAACGGAGAATCTCAGAGAGGTAATTTTTCCCTATAGAAATATGTTTGCAAAGTCTTGCACTCAACATTAAATGTTAACTCAAGTGAAATATTTACATACCTAGTCATTATTCAAAAGTTGATTCAAGAAGGTTTATCATCATCATTGTCAGCCAACATTCACGACAACCTTCTTGGTCTCTCGCTGCACGCATCCACGGACCCTCTGTCGCCTAAGAGATATCATCTGACCACCGGGCTGCTCAGCTGGCCTGCCTACTCACCGAAATCCCATTCTGGGGGCTTGGGCGTCAACTGGCACACAATAATTCTGGCACTAGTGTCAATTGACACTAAAAATAGTAGTGGTTATATGGCACACACTCTCGTGCCAGTTGTCCACTTCAAAAATCACATTGCACTTCTTGTGTTACTATAAGATCTGCGATTGTTTGCCTGGGTATTGAACTTGAACCTATGTCTAACTGAGGCGTTCTCTGTCACCACTCCGTTACTCTCCTGATCCACTTGCCATCTTACTGCTTGGCCAATCTCCCCTAAGCTTCGAAACTCGGGAATGAAGGTTCAGCTCTACAGAAATGGATCCAGTACCTATTTATAGGTCACACGACAGCATGTTGACCCTTACACGCTAGCACTCTACTCGGTTACGTTACGGGCGACTTTTCAACAAAAGTGTACAGTCTGACGTGCGGTCGTGTGTTCATTTGAATCTTTGAATCTTGAATCTTGAATCTTGAATCTTGAATCTTGAATCATAAAATACCTTATAATTTGTATTTGCTCAGTGAGAATATTTTCTTACTTACCCAGATACACTTTCTTTACCATAGTCATAGTCATGCATGAATAATTATAGTTATTATTTATTGAATCATCATGATTTACTTTATAAAATTATTTATTATCTGTTCCAGATTTGTATCCCAGTATGCAGGATACGTTCCTGGACGAGCAAGAGGACAGCTTTTTCCCATTCTTCTTGACGGCTGTGATACTGGTTGTTCTCATCTACGTGCTTTATCACAACAAGAGCAAAGTAAGCAAAGTGGTAAGCTTCACCAACAAGCAAACTTTATTAAATTATTTAAGAAGCATGCTATCTATCTACTCATCAAAACAAATAACTTACTATGTGGCCAAAAAGAAGGGATAAAAAAATCTGATGTAGTTACTAATAAGGGTAGACCTTGGGGGTAGACAGTACTTCACCAAATGTATAAAACAGCAGTTTATTTCGCCCCTTTTGTTTTGCCACATAGTAGCTATCCCTGTAGGTATAAAGCCTACTTGCCTAGCCTGGTATAAAGACTTCAGGGCATACAGAATGATTCTTTGCTCTGTATGAAAACAGGAAAGAAATATAAAAAAAGTTAGTTTTATTATTTAGAAGTTATTAAATAAAAATAAATAAATACCTTCGACATTTTAGCTTTAAATAAGCATATCTCATAAACGGCTGAGCCGATTTTGATAAAAAATATCTAAGAACTCTCGCTAGAAAACCTGCTTTCAAATAAAAACAAGCGCATCCAAATCGGTTAACCCGTTTAAGAGATATACGATGCCACAGACAGACACATATAGTGGTCAAACTTATAAACACTCCTATTTTTTGGTCAGGGGTTAAAAACTAGTTGTTTCATTTTACAAAGCGTGTTCAAAGCTAAATCAACAGAGTTATCTCACCATTTCCTTAACAATGTCCCAGCACTGCAGAGTCGAGTGGTCTCTTGAGTGTGAGTGAAGGAGTGTGGCTGGACGCTGTATGAATCATCTCATTACGTAGATGCAAAGGCCTTATGCGACCGTTTCCTACTTCCAGGTTCTTGGACTGATAGTGGAGGGCAGACAGCCGGGCAGGCGCCGCAACAGTCGCGGCCACTCGTACCGGCGCCTCGATACCCTCGAGCAAGCTATGAGCTCCAACACCGCAGCCGCCCCGAGCAAAATCATCTACTAAACTCACTCAAAACCTAGTGGACGGTAATTACTTGGTTCTACAGGTGTTGCAGTGACGCCCTGCCCCTGTATTATCTAAAATATCCACAGTAAATACAAGGTGTTACAAAAGTACCTAACTCTTTTTACAGGGTGTAACCTACTGGTCAACAGGATGTCAAATCTGTAAAAAAAAGTTGAAAAAAACTATTTTTATTTTATAACCTCAAAATTGAAAAATTTTCATAACTTTTTTGGTTTTGTTATTTATTAGCTCAAATTTAAAAATATGTTTGTGCGTGTAGGTTCATTTACATAGCTTTGAGTTGTTAAAACATTGTGAAAGTCTATGAAAACAATATTTAAAAAATACTTTTCTCCCGCCACATCGTTCACATTTTATTAATTTATGTAAAAAAAAAAGATTGATAATTTCAATAAGAGTGTTTTGACGCTCAGAGGTTAAGTGGAATTTTTAGGTAATAGAGGCGCTGGGCCCTGTAAGGCGGTAGTTTTGCGATATGTTCAGTTGTAAGTAAGTAAGTAAGTAAGTAAGTAGAATGTTTATTTGGTACCAAATTAATACCAAGTTGTTACGCTAAACCTATCGAAACACGACTACGTTACATGCTTGAGGTCCTGTCTTTAGCTGGTCGATCTCAGTTTCGTGCGATTTTTACTGGGTAAAGGTCATATCTCAAATAAAGATAAACAATGGGATCGACTCCGACGTTTGTAATGTAAAAGAGTAAGATTTTTTTTTGCTTCACTAGTAGCAGACCATTTACTTGGAGAAGAACCATGAAATAATGTTGGCCCATCGCAATATGCAGGGGGCCCTTTTATTCAAGTTCGTGGTATTCATGTAAAGGAAAATCATTTCTAAAGTATAACGTGATTTTTTTTGGACAATTTGCTCGTTGCAACATAAAGTATGTAACCTTCCTTTATGTAGTTCAAATACAGGCGCGAAACTAGAAAATAAATAGTAGCAGCGAAAAGATACATGTTGCTCAGTTGTTGATTCTAATCTAACTAAAACAGGTCAGTATTAAGACGAGCTGAGTTAATTGATAAAGATAAATAATGAATTTACTGGCTAGGGTGTGACGAGATTTTAGAAATAGTGTCTTAAGTTTGCACGGGCCCTCTACATAATTGAAACAAATAAATAACAAGTTAAAATCAGCTAAAAAGTGTTTCAATTATGAGTGTTTTTAGTTAGGTATATCGAATATTTTTTTACATAGCTGGTTTATTGTTCAGTAATTTTTAAATCGATTTAACAGTTTCACTTAGGTAATTTTATTTTGTCGGAATAGCCGACAAATCGATATAAAAATGTGCAGTGCTTACGCTTTTTTAGTTTTAAAATTTCAGTAATACATAGCTCAGCTTTGTGTTGAAAATTACTAAAACTTACCATTTCTTTTAAATAAGATTTGTGTATGTTTTGCCCCCGGCCATATTATATACTGCCAAGATTTGTTATTATTATTTTTTTTAATTGCCGTCACCCAACCGGTTCCATTCAAACGCTCATAAAATTTACACACCTAATAAACCAAATTGAATAAAAATCTGTTAAATACCTGCCAATAAATGGACTTTCTTTGAAGTTTTTCCAGTTGCGCCAGATTCAGAAGAGAAAATTTACGTAATATTCAGACATAATAATAATAGCAATATTGTAGCACATCGCGTGAATATAATTATTATTAGGTTCTCATTGGTCGTGATATATTTTCTTGTTCCTCGCTAATTCGATTATAATTGAAAAATAATTGAAAGTGTAGTTTGGAACTTCGCTTCAAATATAAATAAGTATGTATATTTTTATCCACTTAAACTAAAACTTAAACTTAAACTATGTTTTGTTATTGTATTATTGATTTTAATATTTTGTAAATTTTAGGGACTTATATTATTTATAATTATTAATATTTAAGTTATTATTTATAATTATTAAAATTTTAAGGCAATTTTTCTGTCGACTCCGCTCTTAATGAATCCCTGGGATAGACTGAGTAGGCTTTGCCAGCACCTATAGGTAGGTACCATGCTCTGAGCGCAATCGGCCTAGTCGATGTTTTCCTTTAGATTCGGGAAACTTATAACTTTTGCAATAGAAGCTCTTTCTTACGGAAAAAGGCTGTTTTTTACACATCAGAATATAACTAAGTACTATATTCACGTAATGCGTACAACCAAGTCTCTCTGAGAGAAGGCCTTTGTACAAGCTACAAAAAAAAAAACATTAGGCCATGAATATAATATTTTACAGCAGTAAGCAGCTACCATGAAATGATGATTTATATTACTAATTACTCAGGTGCTAACAATTTTTTGCTTCCTTGTGCTTGATTTATGCACCATTTTATTGCGCAGGAAAACATTTATACAGGGTGTAACAAAGCGGGAAACTACATATTGTCCTCATCATAAGGAGCATTTTTGCCCAAGGAACTATGCCTGGGAAATCAACGGTTTCCGAGATAAAGAGGTTCAAAGTCGGACTTTTCAAAACTTTTTTTTTGCAGAAATGCATTCAGTATCTAGTTCTTAACATACCTTCTCAAGGAGCCATATCAAAATTATGAATATTTCTTACAAAAAACGAAGTTAAAATTGCAACCCGCAATGTATTCTAAACATCGGCACTTCAAGCTTAAGTAACATAAACTTATACCTACGCTTGCGCAATATGACTTCTGTGCGTTACCCGTCCATTGCGTGTAAAATTATTTTTCAAAATTATAACCTAAAAAACCGAAATCATGTCCCAGCAATAATTTATCGAAAAATTACTTTGTTTTGTTGTCTAGTATGCGTGGCTTTCGGGTCTGTGGGCGGTCTTTTAACACCCTGTATATTACAATTATAGTTTTTTAATAATATAAAACATCGGAAAGGCCGTAGACCTGTCACCACACTAATCACAATAAAATTTTCGTGGGGTATTATTACAGCGCTACTAAGTTTGTTTTTCGTTGGCTATGGAAGTACATATTATTAATTTGTTAACTACATTAAAAGACACAGAGCGTGGGCTAAATATTAAAACTTGATTTATATTTTGTTATTGTAGAAGCGGCACGCTATCGTCATGGCAGTTATATGGGTACTGGGTAGTAAAAACTATACTTAGATATATGTTTGTAACTCTTTTAATTTATAGAATATTAATATTATACATAATATTACAAGACCGTCGCCCTCCCAAGTCAGTATATTACATATCTATAGATTTTTTGTATACAGGGTGTTAAAAGACCGCCAACAAAGCGGGACACCACGCATTGTCCTCATCATACTGAACATTTTTGCCCAAGGAACTATACCTGAGAAATCAACGGTTTCTGAGATAATGAGGTTCAAAGTCGGACTTTTAAAACTTTTTTTATTGCAGAAAAGCCATCCAACCTTAATGGTATAGTCAAATGTCCGCCATTTTAAAAAAATCACATATTTCCGGCTAACGTTAAAACATGTCTCAATCGACAGAGAAAGCAATTATAAAAATTAACTATTCTTAGTAAAAAATACGAAAGTGATATACTTTGGGAAATATAAGGGTTTAAACATTTGTTTGAGCATAAAACAACTTGGTTGTAAGAAAACTCTTTGCGCATGTAAAATAGATCAACAATTTAATATTAAAGCCGCGTTTTCACAGTAAAATTACTTATAACGAGAGTACCGTCCAAGTAAGACAAGGCTTCTGATCTGCCGGCCTTTTATTTAATTTCCATCCAAGGCAATTTTGACGATTAGAGCTCCGTCCTAGTTGATGTTTTTGCGCCCATAGACAAAATATCAGAAGAACCGACCAATCAGAAGCCCCGGATCTCTTGGACGGTGCTCGTCAATCTCGTCATAGAGTAAATTGTACACACGACAGCACGTCGGACTGTACATTTTTGTTGCAAAGTCGCCCGTAACGCAACCGAGTAGAGTGCTAGCGTGTAAAGGTCGACGTGCTGTCGTGTGTACTCTTCGTTTTATTGTAATTTGACTGTGAAAACGCGGCTTTAATGTAAAACAAAAGAGTTTCCAAAATATGCGTAGGTTTTATTTCTTAGGGTCGCATTTTTCTCAAGTTTCATGTTTTCTTACAATCATTAATAGTACATTACTGCCGCGATCTGTAATGGGTGCGTTTCTGGCGCGCTTTTGATGGCCGACAGAGCGCAGCGTAGCGCAGCTCAAGGCCATTACAGCGTGGTCAGCATTGCAGCCCTTGATGGACAAGCTTTATAGCGCGGACCTAGGACCTAGGTCCTAAGTTCTAGGTCATAGGTGCTAGGTCCTGGGTCCTAGGTGCTAGATGCTAGGTCCTAGGTGCTAGGTACTAGGTCCTAGGTGCTAGGTCCTAGGTCCTAGTTCCTAGGTGCTAGGTCCTAGGTCCTAGGTCCTAGGTCCTAGTTCCTATATTATCTTATCTTTATCTTTATCTTTATCTTTATCTTTATCTTTATCTTTATCTTTATCTTTATCTTTATCTTTATCTTTATCTTTATCTTTATCTTTATCTTTATCTTTATCTTTATCTTTATCTTTATCTTTATCTTTATCTTTATCTTTATCTTTATCTTTATCTTTATCTTTATCTTTATCTTTAACTTTATCTTTATCTTTATCTTTATCTTTATCTTTATCTTTATCTTTATCTTTATATTTATCTTTATCTTTATCTTTATCTTTATCTTTATCTTTATCTTTATCTTTATCTTTATCTTTATCTTTATCTTTATCTTTATCTTTATCTTTATCTTTATCTTTATCTTTATCTTTATCTTTGTCTTATCTTTATCTTTATCTTATATCCTAGGTCCTAAGTCCTAGGTCCTAGGTCCTAAGTCCTAGGTCCTAGGTCCTAAGTCATAGGTCCTAAGCCTTATGTCCTAGATCCTAAGTTCTAAGTCCTAAGTCCTAGGTCCTAGATTCTAAGTTCTAAGTCCTAGGTTCTAGGCCCTAGGTCCTGGGTCCTAGTCCTAAGTTCTAAGTCGCAAGTACCAGGTCCTAGGTCCTAGGTCCTAAGTCCTAAGTCCTAGGTCGTAGGTCTTAAATCCTAGGTCCTAGGTCCTAGGCCCTTGGTCTTACGTCCTAAGTCTTAAGCCGCAAGTCGCAAGTCACAAGATGTATAAATCATCTCATTACGTAGATGCAAGGGCCTTAGTTTTTTTTCTGTCAGTTGGGGCAATTTTCATCACTGGCCTTTTTGGTCTGATGACCTTCGGCTATCCCGCCCGTGCAGGGAAAAACTTTAAAAAAAATAAAAGAAAAATCCCTGGCCTTTTAATAATCTAAACCAAATACATATTGTATGTAGCTTTATTCGCTGCTACGGGCCTATGCACACATGCTTTACCTTCAATATGTGTTGTGTCGTCGTTTTTTTTTTTCATTGAGTTTTTGTGTTCCAAGACTTTTCTTTTATCAACATGGCGGTCTGTAGTTTTGCTCTAGGCAAAACTGAATTTTGAAACCACTAAATCTCCGTAAGTATATCGTTTCAGACATTTTTCCTAAGAATGTTTACGTCTTTTTTTTTTTTTCTCCGTCTATCAATATATGTTTCGTCCTAAGCTGGAAGATTTTATTTAAAATCAAAATCTCCGACCCCATAGGAAAATGTCGGACTGAAAACTTCAATCTCCATAGAAAAGCGGATCTTAATACTCTAATATCTTCATAACGATATCGTTTTAGACATTTTTCCTAACAATGTTTTCGTTTTATATTTTGTTTTTCAGTCTAATAAGCTAGGTTTAGTTGCAAGCTGAGAAAAAGTGATTTTTTTAAAATGGCGGCGGTGTCACTATGTAACTTGCCATACAAAATGTTGGAAGCTCTTTGCTCAGTATCGAGTACTTAACATTTCTTCTCAAGAAGCCATATCAAAATTTTGAATATTTCTTGCATAAAACGACGTTAAAATTGCAACCCGCAATGTCTATCTATCTCTATCTAACCCGCAATGTATTCTAAACATCGGCACTTCGAGCGTAAGTAACACAATTTTATGTCAACGCTTGTGCAGTATGTATGACTTCTCTGCGTTACACAGTTACACTTCCATTGCGTGATAAAATATTTTCCAAAATTATAACCTAAAAAACCAAAATCATTTCCCGGCAATAATTAATCGCAAAAGTACTTTATTTTGGTGTCTAGTATGCGTGCCTTTCGGGTCTTTCGGCGGTCTTTTAACACCCTGTATGTTCAAAAACTTATACTTACTAAATACTTGACAAAAAGGGTCTAACTTAACGTTGATTTCAAGTAGTTCGTTGGATAAAAATGTTCCTTATTATAATCCAGGCAACACGTGGTGTCCCGCTATGGTGTCCCGCTATTATAACACCCACCATGTATGGAGAGTGGAGTACATGTGCCTACGTGTATTGTGAGCATAATATTGTCATAACTCTTAAGTTTGCACGAGCACAGTAAAGTTAATTGAAACACTTTTTATCGGATTTGGGTAATTCTACTCTCGGTGGTCGTCGCCGTCACTTCTGTTACCGCATTAAAAGGTTTTCTTTCTGTTATTATTTTGTGACCAAACAACATAGCTTACATAGAAAAAGGCACTGATTGTAAAATAAATGAAAGTAAATGAAAGATAACTTTTTAATGCGGTAACAGAAGTGACGGCGACGACCACCGAGAGTAGAATGACCCATTTATAAATTGGATAAATTGTAAAATTTGAGAAACAACGAGTTATGTTTCTCAACTTTTACAATTTTTCAAAGATTTTTTGTGCAAATCAGGAGAATAATCTGACGAGTTATAAATTAATTAAATCCGTTCAAAACTTTTTCGATTAAAGGTCCTTCATGTTTGAATTTTCAGTGTAGAATAGACTTTTTATAGTGGCCCGTTTTTTTTTAAATTCTTTTTTGTATATTTTATTTGATTGACATTTAAATAAAATACTTACGTTAGTAATTTGTAGAGAAAGAAAGATGAAATGTGTTTTGATTTTACTTTAAAATAAGAATTATTGGATATTTATTGGAAACCACGGGGCCGTTTTTAAAACCTAGACCCAAACAGGAAAATAAATCCGTTTCGATTCATCGATAAAACAAATGTGGAAATGAAATACTACCTAAAAAACGCCAAATAACGATTACGTATCAGACAACAAAAAAAAAAAAACATACCTACTAAGCATTGTTTCTGATAGATAGGTAACAGTGGAGATGTGGTAGATTATGAAATAAATGTTCGTTTTCCAAGTTTTCCTACAACGCTAGTATTATTAGCAGGTAGACGTAAGTGTTTTGTTTACCTAGTTGGTAAGTTCTATAGAAATCCGTAATATTACGCTTGGCAGGTAGGTTATCGCCCTGCGGACTGTTGTCTCCCCTGATCAATCCCTTGGGGGAGACGTCATGATCGCAGGGCTAGTCACCTCGCATCGATGACGCTGCTGGGGGTTAAGGGTGGACGATAGCAACGTGGCGGGAAATTCAAAATTTTCACAGTTTTTTACGTTTTGTAGCTAAATTGAGCTATTTTTGTTCAGCGATTTTTCGTTCGCGGCAATAAAACAGTATTCTTTTCATTATTGTAAACAACAGAACAACAATAATTCAGCCGATTTTGTGTTCTGGTCTACGAAGCAGTGGCACTGCCCAAAAAACTTGTCGTAGACCAGAACACATAATCGGCTGAATTATTGTTGTTCTGTTGTTTACAATAATGAAAAGAATACTATGTTATTGCCGCGAACGAAAAATCGCTGAACTAAAGTAGCTCAGTTTAGCTACAAAATGTAAAAAACTGTGAAAAATTTGAATTTCCCGCCACGCTGCTATCTTCCAGCCTTTAACCTCAGGAATGTAATCGGTAGGTACACACGACAGCACGTCAGACTGTACACTTCTAATGTAAAATCACCCGTAACGTAACCGAGTAGAGTGCTAGCGTGTAAAGGTCGACGTGCTGTCGTGTGTACGTCAGCCACACGCTTTGCCGCGCGCAGTATCTAAGAGCCATAGGGTATCTGTGACTGTGGCCGACTGTACCTACTTATTACATACTAATTGCGATGTGCGATGATTAACAACAAAAAAATTGCATGTTACAACAAAAGTTGCTAGACGACTTTTCACGCTCGCTCTTCATTAAGCGTTTCTAGAGGATTAGTTCGCTGGTTGTAGGAGAAAAACGGGGACAACCCGGTTTTGTCCTTCTACTGGGAACCTATCGACACGCCATTGCGTTACAGACGGACGCCCCTATTGCGATTAAATTGAAACAGTTTTAATATTAATTTCTCTTTGTATTCGCATAATAATGCTTTGATTTTAAGTACTTTGTAATTTTTGTTCAAAGGTAAGGCTGTTTTATTAAATAAAAACACAAAATGCGTCTTAATTTGTAAAATATTAAATTTTGTAAATTGCGCCATATTGCGGCCGTATTGGAAAAATGCGTCAAGGGTAGAGGGGCTGATCTATGTTGATCAAAATACATAGTTACTGTAGGCTGCTCTACTCCGTGCAATTTTAGTGGTTTTAAAGCCGAAGGTATTTTGTTGCACTGGTGATTCTGAGCCAAATTACAAGATTACATTCCAAAACGCGCGAAAAAAAAATTCACTTCTCCATACAAATGGTGTCGATTGGCCATAGCCGTTTGTATTGTGAAGTGTTTTTTTTTTCGCTCATTTTGAAGTAAAATTTTGGTATTTGGCTCAGAATTACGAGTGCAACTAAATACCTTCGGCTTTAAAACCACTAAAATTCCACGGTGTTGATATCAAGAGTGTGCGAGAGCATTGTGTACAACGTGTAACAAAGGTCCAACCTTACTCTTTTTGTAGGGTGTACCTAACCTAGTGGTAAAAAAAAAAGTTATCGGATTTAGTTCAAATTAAAACACATGTTTGTGTGGGTCTGGGTACTTAGGTGCATTGTTAAAAACAATGAAAACATTACTTTAAAAATACCTTTCTTCCACAAGCGCTTACATTTTTTAGGTAATTTAATCATTCAAAATTAGCAAAAAAAGAGATACCGCCTTCACTGGTAACTTCACCGACTTACATTAAAAAAAAAAACATCAGAATCGTTTCACGTAGAAAAGTTATAGATGGAGAACTCTTTTTTGCTCAGCAGAAAGAATATTACAGATAACTTCTTACAACAAAATATAGTACAAATGGCGGCCTTATCGCTAAAAGCGATAAAGTTCTGAGGTAACATACATAAAAAAACATACGACTCGAATTGAGTACTTACCTCCTCCTTTTTTTAAGTCGGTTAAAAAGTAAGATGTAGCCTGTACCTACTACAATGTTCCACTAGCTGGGCAAAGACCTTCTTTTCGGCCTTCGGAACAAAGAGTTCGGGATTAATCACCACACCACGCGTGGCCAGAGGTTAGATAGCCAATAACTTTTTATTTATTTTCATGTGAATTTGTCGTAGCAATACCACTCGCTAACCGGTGCACAGTGGTCGATTTGTACGATTTAGGCGGCCAAAAGTCCATTTCTCAAAGTTAACTTATAACAAGACTAATTGATTCCCGGAAAAATAGACACCCCGACTGCCCAAACCCCACCCCTCCCCAGTTCCTAGAACTGCGTGCGCGCCCCCACAGGTAGTCGGAACTTGATCGTCGCGCAAGCTGTACGCGTTCGTTCTCGACACTCTTAGCGCAACCGATATTCTAAAGTGAATATTTCATTGGATATTATTCAGTTACAAGTGAAAGTGATGGAAGTCGAAAATTCAGGTAAGCTCCGTCAAATATAATTTAAATTAAGATAAGGAATATCAATATTTAGTGCAGTTACAACGTATCAAAGATCGCCCTTTTTCATAGAAAATATTATCATTTTTTTATTTTCAATAGTAAAAATGTTGTACTTCCGAGACCGTCCGAGTTAAATTCCTTATGGTTTCTAATAGTATAGCTCTTTGAGCAGATAACCACAAAAAAAATAGCCACCACCTTTGACCACTTCGCGAGAAAAATAATAATTCATTAACTTAGGCAGAAAGTGAGAAAAATTCCTTTTTTGTTTCTTTTGCGTTAAAATTCCTTTTCGTTGTTCTAGGTTCATCAAGATACTCGGGCATGGAGGTAGTAACTCGCAGATATCTTTTTGATAAGATGATTGAGGAAAACTCTCCATCAATAAACGACAAATTGGAATACTTACAAAATTATTTGTTAGTGTCTTACGGGGACTCCGACGAAGACAAAAAGTATATAAATCATAAATTTTCATATTTTAAAACAGAAATAAAAAAGAGATGGTCCAAAGCACGCAACACGCTAGAAAAATTTCTTATAAGCAATGATGCATGGTTAGCAGGAACGTTCGAGATGCCCATAAAAACGCATAATAAGTCAGGACGACCTAGCAAAACATTCAGTGAATGTAGTGAAAGAACTGAAAGGAGGAAAACAGAAGAAGTTCGCTCCTCTGTAGGCAAAGAAGTGATAGTTCACGCAGCGCAAGTAATTTTACAAAAAGAAGGAAAAAGAAACGCCTCGCAAGTCCTAAAAGATATTATAAATTCGCCTGCAGCCGCAAACGAATGTAAAAAAAGACATTCCAAATCAAAGGCACAAGATCCCCTTACGCCTCGGGAGGCACTGCGAATGTGCGTGGACGCTGATTTGACACGAAGTCAATATGAAATTGTGCGAGCAACCAACAGAAGCTTTTACCCGTGCTACGAATTAGTGTTGAAGGCTAAACAGGAATGTTACCCACCCAAAGAGACGCTACGAGTGACCGCTTCCTGTGCTGAAAGTGATCTACAATCTTTGTTAGATCACACCGTCACGCGATTATCAATTTTCCTCGAAGAAGTACTAATGACTCTTACAGAAACTGAGAGAAATTCCTTGCAGATTATCTGCAAATGGGGTTGTGATGGTTCACAACAAGCTCAATACAAACAAAAGTTAATGAATGACGCCGACTCGGATGCAAATATATTTTTGAGCTCATTACAAAAGATGAAATAAATTACGTTCGGGACAGTGTGAAGTCCCTAAAAGCCACGGAATTGGAACTGAATGGGCAAAAATTCTCGGTTAGCCACAGTCTTAAAATGACCATGGTGGACGGCAAAGTTTGCAATGCGGCGACTGACACCAAATCAACGAGTAGATGCTACATATGCGGAGCCACTTCAAAAAACTTTAATGACTTAAGTAAAAAAAACGAAATTCACCCAGAATCGCTTGAATTTGGCCTATCAACTTTACATGCCAGAATTCGATTATTCGAGAGTATTTTACATTTAGCTTATAAATTGCCCGTTGGGAAATACCGTGAAAAAAGAACCAAAGCAGAAAAGATGCTAGAACAACAAAAAAAAAAAAGAGATTCAGCAAAGATTCAGAGAAGAAGTAGGTATCTTGGTAGATATGCCAAAATGTAATTTTGGTAACACAAATGACGGCAATACTAGTAGAAGATTTTTTGAAAACCCACATCTGGCTGCTGAAATAACGGGAATAGACTTTAATTATAAAATTAACTATAACTATAAATAAAATTAAAGTTATTTTGGAAGCCATATCAAGCGGTCACAAAATAGATGTCCCGAAATTTGATGAATACGCCATGGAGACAGCAAAACTGTATGTAGAGTTATATGGTTGGCATTCTATGACTCCTACCATGCATAAAATTTTGGTACATGGTGGAAAAGTTATAGAAAATTCTCTAGTGCCTATTGGTCAACTTTCGGAGGAAGCTGCAGAAGCTCGTAATAAGCACTTTCGCTCATACCGTCTAAACTTTGCTCGAAAGTTTTCACGCGAAGACTGTAACCTTGTTATTTATCACAGGTTACTCTTGACATCAGATCCACTCATCAGTTCAATGAGAAAAAAAAAGAAGATCCGATCAAAACCATTTTTGCAGGAAACTTTGGAGCTTTTGCTTCCTGCAGAGCCAAATACAAAAGGCACTTGTGATAAATGCATGGAAAGTGACGGTGAGGAAGAATTGTCTTTTAAAGTGTAACATAACAATTTGTATGTTAAACTTTCATAAAATATTGTCTTATTGTTTATGATTCGGTACCTAACATTGTAAGTAACATTTAGTATAATAATGTGGTAATAACTGTTGACCATTTAATTTTAGTGTATACTGTATTTTTTTGTCATCCATATTTTATTTTCAATTTAAATAGGCATGCAGACTATAGAGAATAAACATTTTTTTTTATGTACGGCCTTCTTTTACTTAACAAATTGTGATAATTCTTAACCCAAATATCAAAAACTACTAAGCCGATTTCGATAATTCAAATGAACTCAAAATATATATTTTACACCAAAGGGAGATTTAAAGAAAATTTAAAAACATTGGCGCTATTTACAAAAATATTTTCACAGAAATGTTTTTTTGTATAGAAAAATACGCTTTCAATGAAACGAATAGGGATAAACATATATATTCACTCTAAAATACCAGATTAGCATTTTTTGTCGTTTTTATTACTGAAATAAAGCATAAAATAGTTTTGGCCGCCTAAATCGTACAAATCGACCACTGTGCGGTGAAGGACCACATGGGAAGTATGTAAATATAACCTTTCAAACAAAAAAATAATCATTAAAATCGGTAGATACTCGTAGAAAATAAGTTCTGACACACCATCTCCTCCTTTTGAAGTCTGTTAAAAATCAACGAACGATATAGAGCAAAAGACATAATTTTATTAGATTTTGGGATGTGAAAAAAGTAACGTATAGCTCGATATAGCAGTCATGCATAGCGCGCGGCTGCTGAGCTTTTGTATCTGCTCTTAAAAATAATGTTACTTAAGGGTCAATGAAAGTAGTGTGGTGGAAAAGCCCAAATTTTCAGTTTAAAAAAAATTAAGCTAAACTGAGATATATTTCAGCCATTTTGGTTTCACGACAATAAAATGATACTCCTCATGATTCTAAACAACAGAACAACAATAATTAAGCTGATTTGTTTTTCTGGTCGACAAAGACAGAAAAAAAGTATAAGTTTGAGCAAATCTCATAACCTGCTGACTTAGATATTGTTTTTTTTGCAGTTTAGCATTATGAAAATCGATCACCTGTTTTATTGCCGTGAAACCAAAATGGCTGCACAAAAATGGCTCAGTTCAGCTACAAAATTGAAAAACCTGTGAAAATTGTGCACTTCCCGCCACGCTGCTTTCGTTGGACCTTAAGGCGCTGGGCATATTGAATCTATTTACTATGCACCGCGCCTTAAACGTTACATAGAATGCAGCCTAAGCGCCTCCATCCTCCCCGCCTATAACGTCTATAAAGTACCCCGTGCGCCTTTCGCGCGCCTTAGTTCGCGGTTTACCTTCAGTTGCTGAGTGCAGGCGCAGGTCGGCGTTTGATTGAATAACTTATACTTAGTGCATTATTGTGAAGTGGGTTTCAGGAGTTCCTCATTGTTTCTAAGGTAAGTTATGTTCAATATTATATGTCTATGATGCTGATTGGACTTGGTTCGTTTTAAGGGCTGAAAGTGGAAATTCGGCCCTTTTTTATGGTTGACACGTTACCCGTGTGAACTTAGGGTAAGCCCGGTAAGTATAGATTCTACATAATATAAACATTTCTTACGAAAGAAATGATTGCTGTTGTACCGACAGCACGTAGACGCTTACACTTTCGTTGCAAAGTCGCCTGTAACGTGAGTGCACGCTTGTAAGCGTCTACGTGCTGTCTTGTGTAGGTATACAGGGCGTCCCACGGCTATGCCACATGGAGGGAAAGTACCTTGAATATTGTAGATGGAACATTTTACTGAAAGAAGGCATTATTTGAATTTAAAAAACAATTTAAACTGCATTCATAGATATCTAAATAATTACATGGTTGAACCGGGAATCGAACCCGTTACATGAAAAAAATAATTACCCTGTAGTTTTATCATACCGATCGAAAGGCTTCATCATAAGGATAATTTTTTGCTAAATAACATAGTGTCAGAAATAAAAGGAAGACCAAGAATTTTTACATTTACCTGGTAGTATACTATAATATACGCCATACTGCTATCTTCCAGCCTTAAGTAAGTAAAGTCCGTTCGCTAGCATAGTGTCACTTTGATATTTGCCGCCTTGGCGCGCTTTTCACAAAAGAAAGTAAAGGAAGCAAACGCGGCGCAAACACGCCAGTGAATTTGGCTCGCCGCTCGTCATTCTATAAAGAAGCGTCGTTGGATTGAGAGGTTGTGCTTGTGACTTTTGACTTAGTATTTTGTATTGAGTGTCGATCGCTGCGTGTAGATAAAATGTTTTTCGTCCGTGAGAGGATATTGAGGTGCCTCTAAACGAAACTTCGAATAATCCAAAAATTAAAAGAAGAAAGTTTTGTAAAACATGTTAGCAAACTCTAGTTAATATCTATCAGCTTTGTGTTGAAATGAATTTGTCTGCGCCCATCACAGATACTTCAAAAATAGTTGGTATCACAAGAACCAAAATTGCCGTCGTGTGTACCGACACTATCTAAGCGAACGGACTTTACCTAGGTATGCATTTTTTGCGATAGTCTTAATTCATAGTTACTGAATTATGTATAATTATTATAATTATTAAATTATATCACTTTTGAAGTAACCTACATAGGTAGGATGTTAACTACATACATCCTATGTACCGTATATAAAGTAACCAACGTGACCGGGAACCAATTAATTCGTAAGGTATAAACAGATTAAAAATTTCGCTCGAATCGGGACGGTATTAGAACCCGCTACCTCCAGTTAACCGTGCCATTCTCTAACCGAGTCCTCTGACTAACCTCGGTTAGCGGTCGCGGGTTTAAGCCTCGAATCGAGCGAATTGTTTAATTTTGTTTTAAAACAATTGTATGCTTCTCCACACCTATAAGTAAGCTTCTCCATACACCAGATTTCATCCGAATCCATCCAGCTGTTTCAGCGTGAAGGAATAACAAATTAAGCTACCAAGTTAAGTAGGTAGGTACATACCTATAGGAACACACCCAAAAACTTTTTTGCATTTGCAACATTTGTGGTAAGTACAACCGGCCACACGCTAGGATACCCCTTTTTGTACCCTAGGGTATCCTAGACTGTAACCGACCGTACAAAAAGAAAAAATCAGGTCAACGGAACAAAAAAGTTTGGGAAACGCTGTTCTAGTCGATAGGTCTTAATTAATCAAACTCAGTCTGCAAAGTCAGTTTTTTTCGAAGACATGAGAGATGTAACGGACGAAATCGTGCGTAGCGCAGTTTGGTCCGTCAACAAAACTGTACCTACCTACCTAACTAGGTGGGGTTGATCCATGCTCCAATAACCCTCCTTTATTTTTAGTCGGTACACCTGCGACTCTACATGATTACTTACTACGACGAATAGATCCCTACTAGTACCACTCACGTCAGACCGTACATTTTTGTTGTAAAGTCACCCGTAACGTAACATAGTAGATGCTATCGTGTAAGCGGCGATGGGCTGACTTATGTACGGTCGGCCACAATCTCAGATACCCCATGGCAGCTCTTACTGCGCGCGGCATAAGGGCGCCAATCGAACAAAAAGGGGTATCTGAGACTGGCCGACTGTACGTTCAAGTTGCAACGATCCAGTCATAAGTTCTTAACAAGAAAAAACAGCCATCTTCTCTCTCCACTCTATTTACCTCGGTAATCATCACTAAAATTTTTCGAGTTTGTCTTAAGTAGACGAAGTTTTTTTCTGTGACTTCGACTTCGACTGACCCTGCTCGCCAGACTGACCATTTTGTTTAGTTCTTTTCGGGCATTTTCACTACTAAACTTTTCCGAAAATGTTTCAGTTTTTCAACTACGACTCTACATGACCCTTTCGCTTAGAACTTAGCCTTTATTCCACTCTATTCCTACTGCTTAAAAGAGCTAATAGACCAAGGGGCTCATGTCTGTAACTATGACTAGAAGAAGGTGGGTGGCACGTTGTATCCTCACTTGCACTTAGAACCTTTTAAAAGACAAACCTTTAAATTATTTCCCTACCATCTCACGATTTGGCTTACTTAGGCATGAAGTCTTTCGTAATCATATCCACTTGCCTACTTTGGCCTATCTACAGGGTGCACTCGAAGTCGATAGCGGAACTTTAAGGCGCTGGGCATAGTGAATTAGCCCGCGCGCAAAGAAAAATGCACAAAATCGATTCCTGTATCAAATACACTAAAAAAATCGAAAATGTTCACATATCAAACCCTTGAATTAGTTGAGACCTATCTAACACAGCCAGTTTCATGTGGATATGCATAAGATTGCAAGATATTTTGCTTGAAAAAAAGTGCGCCGCCTATTTTATTTCATCAAAAATATCTTCAAAACGTTTATGAATTTCAACACAAAACTGGCTGTGTTAGATAGGTCTCAACAAATTCTAGGGTTTGATATGTGAAAATTTTCGATTTGTTTAGTGTATTTGATACAGGACTCGATTTTGTGCATTTTTCTTGGCGCGCGGGCTATTTACTATGCACCGCGCCTTAAGTAGCCTGTCTACTGATCACAACAAACAACTTGTACTACGTGGCGAAAATAATTGAGCGAAAAAAATATCAGCTGTTCCATACAAAAGGTCGACTCAGTACTGCGCCAAATGTATGAAACAGCAGATTTTTTTTTCGCTTCATTTTTTTCGCCACCTAGTACAAGTTGTTTGTAGTGATTAGTAGACAGCCTATTTAAAGTTCCGCTATCGACTTAGAGTGCACCCTGTAGTGTGATCGACTCGCAGTAGGACCCTAATAATTGCCTGCGGCCAAACGAGCAGTCGGCCGTCGTTTTCACCAATCTGCGGTCAATTTATGGAGAACTGACCGTCTCCTATCCTATGTGCATTGATATGTAGGAAGTCCATATAGGATATACCGAAGCCAGACAGACACGCTACTTTATCATTGAAATGTTTTTTTGCTAGGGGAGCACAATGTCACGATAAAAGTTTTATCTCATTAACGGGATAATTTTTTAATCTTAAAGTTGTGCTTCCCTACCGAGTCCCTATGTTTTCTTGGATGTTAGGTTTTCAATAGGTACCTAACTTATACGTGAGTGACGAATAAGTAATACTTACCTTAGTATTCCTATTTACCTATTGGACTCATCTCGCTTAGAGCAGTTGATTAGTCAGTAATTTGTCTCACTTGAGTATACTATATGGCCATATACCAATTAATATGGCTGTTTACGCCGTAGTGCCTAACTATTCTTTATTTACCGATCTCACACAGGCCTTTGACTATGTAGCATGATATTTTATTACCCTACTTGAAAAACCGAGAACAATTTACCGTCATAACGAAGATTGATCCCATAACAAAAATTGAAAAAATATATAAATCTGAAATATAGATAGTAGAATACGGAGTACCGCAAGTAGTGTAATACTTTTTATCTTGTGCATAAACGACCTCCCTAAACATTTCGATAAACCTATGTAACTCTTTGCTGACGATAGCACGATTACAGTACAACGTCAAAATAGGTCACGATATTAACAGCCCCTCTACCCTTGACGCATTTTTCCAATACGGCCGCAATATGGCGCAATTTACAAAATTTATATTTTACATATTAAGACGCATTTTGTGTTTTTATTGAATAAAACAGCCTTGCCTATGAATAAACATTACAAAGTATTTTAAATCAAAGCATTACTATGCGAATTCAAAGAGAAATTAATTTCAAAACTTTTTCAATTTGATCGCAATAGCGTCAAGGGTAACCCCCCAGGACATAAATGAATCCCTAAAAACCATGATAGGATGGTTAGATGATAATAATTTAAAAATAAATCTTACCAAGACCAATATAATGCACTACAGTCAGCAAATACGAGGCGCTGCGTCTATCCATACCCGGGCGGAGATCCAGAGGAAGACTGAAAACCAGGTGGATGGACGTGGTCAACAAAGACCTCATAGAATGCGGAGCCTCCGAAGACGACACCAAGAACAGGGCGAAGTGGAGAGAGAAAATAAGGAAAGCTGACCCCACCAACATGTGGGACTAAAGCTCGGAAGAGAGAGAGACAGTCAACAAATACCCACTACTGCCGACCTTGACATAAAATACAAAGATCACCCCATACATGACATACAAAGCAACGAAATTTCTCGGATTAACCATTGACAGCAAGGTACACCGAACTAAATCCTTGATCGAAGGCAAGGTATCAAGGAATATCCATACTGAAAATACCGGCAAGAAAAGTAAATCGGCATTTCTTCTCTACAAACTCTCGTCGATATTTGATACAAACACCCTTTTAACTGCATATTATAGTCTTGTTGAATCCGTACTGCGATATGGTGTCATATTCTGGGGCAATGCAACAAACAGAGAACAAAATATTTCTAGCACAGAAAAAATGTCTACGTTCAATGTTCAAATTAACACCAAGAGAATCTTGTGAACCTTATTTTAAGAAACACGGCATACTCACATTTACATCTTTATACATTTTAGAAATAATTATGTTTGTCAAACAAAACCCAAATTTATTCCCACGTGTCTCAGAGGTAAATGGTGGAAGACTACGAAGAGACCCCACAGTCCTAAGTGTAAGAAAAGCTACACTACAGCCCTAATGAAAAAAAGTATTCTAGGTATGCATGGGTCCAAAACTTTATAATACCTATACTTCCAATAAAAAATCAGGTTATTGCTGTTATAATTTAAATGATTACTTTAAATTAGTATTGTAACTGATCACTATTAATTCTTTATCTGATTTTAATTTAATCTGACATCTTAATTCATTGCATGTTAAAATTTTAATTTAATAGGTTAAGTTGATTCTATTCTGACATTTACAATTCAATCTTATTTTATTAAACCAGAATTCAATTTGGCATACCATCTTAGCATCATACATAATGCAAATATTTTGTAAATACTATAATGAATTTAATTATATATTTGCGCTAATGATTTGTATGCCTATAAGGAAAAACATGCTGGAACAAAATATTTACACGCATGTTTCACAAATAAATAATAGGTACTTTACTTTACCTCTTGTTTATGAAGTTACTAGAATAAGCCCGTGACATCGTCCGCCTTGTAATTCTAAATTTCGGTTAAAAAAAGAACACACGCCCAGTTCTGGTTAAAAGCAACAACTTACCGACCCACTTACAGCCCAAAGTTATCTAGCAAGAAATAAATAAAAATCCATCGTGATTTATCAATCAACCCAACAATTACAATACAATTTAATACCATCGGTTGTAATTTGAAACTCGTGAATCGATGTTATACTTATCTTAACGATTTCTAAGTGATAAGCTATAAAAAATTGCCTAAGTAACGTTTTTATGCGAAGGACATGTTACGAAAGTTATGGTATGTTATTATTAAAAATCCCGCCAAGTGCGAGTCGGCCTCGCGTTCTGAGATACCCGTATCGTCATACAATATGAGTCTAAAAATAGAATGAACCTACGAATAGATTTAAAATTCAACAAAAAATCTTATTATTTTGGGGCCAGCTAGGGGAGCACAATGTCACGATAAAAGTTGTATCCCATTATCGGCTATCGCCATCTTGCTTTATTTCACCGCGTAAAGCGAGATGCCGCTACCCGATAGTGGGATAAAACGTTTATCTTGAAGTTGTGCTTCCCCTGCAGGTTTACAATCCTCTTCGACCCCGTGGAATATTTTGTGTCACCCCCATCCCTTATCCTGCTCAGGGCTTGCAAACACTGAGGTCATGACTTCATGAGCTTCACATCATCACACCGATATGCTGTCCTGGGGCAAATTCTTGGGAATCTCGCATTCGACACATCTCGAAGAAAAAAATCTCATGTCAATCTCGACCACTCGAAAAATCTCATTTCTATCTCGACTGCTCCCGAGTTCCCGACCACTCGAGTCATGTCGAGCGAAAAGGGCAAACATCTCGCAGAAATCTCGTGCCTTATGTCGAGGATGACTTCGTGAGAATAGGAGATGTGACATTTACCGCAAAATGAGATTTTTCCTTTGAGATGTGTCGAATGCGAGATTCCCGAGAATTCGGAAGGCAAAGTTTTTTGTTCGAAAGTCCGTTATTGGCTTAATCTTATCTTTAGACAATATTGAGAAACTGATTTCAATATTTTTTATTTTCGTTCAGTAGTTTGGATTTTACAACGTTTCAAAGATACGGTTTTATGACGTCACGCGACGGTCTGCATATTGTTGGCGGCCATAGGAACAAAACATTTTAGCGCATAAAAACAAAACTACTGGACCAAAATAAAAATATTTAAATTAGTTTCTCAATATTGTCTAAAGATAAGATTAAGCCAATAACGGACTTTCGAACAAAAAACTTTGCCTTCCGAATTAGCCCCCTGAGAAGACTTCTGGGCTTTCGAGCAAGAGCGTCCGCGTCACACAAAACGTTCTCCATGGATTCTGGCGCCTCTTTACAGACTGCGCAGAGTCACAGTAACCTACTTATTGCTCGATAGGTCGCGGTTCAAGTCATGTTTCGAGCGAAATGTCTCAAGCTTTGAAATACGTTTATTGACGCAGTCTTGTTAGTAGGGTTCCTGCAGCGAGGGTTCCTGTTAATCTGGACGAGAGTTGTCTCAACCTAGTTTTGTTATTGTGGCATTGAATTATCTTAAGTACTTATTAGGGTAATAATGTAGAGTTAGCGATATCTTTTCAGAATCAAACATGTCATAACATATTACCTTGAAATGAGCGGCATGAACCACAATATCATTCTGCAATACGGTCGTATAGGCTTGGCCAATTATATTTGCCAACTATCACAAAGATAAAAAGCGTTTATTTCCAAAAGAGTTTCAAAAATTTATACAGTTTGTCTTGCGAATCCCACACTAGGCGAACCTGTACAATAAGTCATTTAAGCCTAAATGTCTTTTATTAGTTATATTTCAACTGATGTTGAATTTGTAATTCTAACTATTTGCATTGTACAATATCTATCGTTCACATTGGCGTGTGCAAAGTGTTAGAATGTTATAATTACCCCTAATGAATCTATGAAATGTATGATATCTTATGTAGGTAGGTAGGTACTAATCCTTATGTAATGCGTAACAGTAACTGTAGCTAATAAATAGTAGGTAATAATTAGAGTAAACATTATGCCTCTACTATCTACCTATGCAAGTTCTCAAATCCCAGGTCCAAATCAGTCTGTGAAGCTAGTCACAACTTCACAAGTCACGGGGCAATAACACATTTTGGGTGTCAGAGGGGCGTTCTGTCAAAGTAGGTACAGTCAAGCCAATATTAGTTCGAGTTCGGTGTCCTTTTTTTAAATCCTTTCGTTAAGTTTTTTTTAAATGTTATTGTCTGTTTCTGTTATCACTTCGTTAAGTTTTATTGAATTAACGAAGGATATTTCCTTATAATAATCATAACGTTTATTGCTTCATGTGGTAGTTTTACAATATTTTAAAGATGTTACAATAAATAGAGTCCCATGACATGAGCCCTGTAAGGGTGCTGCAATTTTAAATGCCTTATTACCTACATACATAATATAGGCCGGTAACTTAATAGCTAGGTACTTAATATCTAGTTTTATACTTTTTTATTGAACTTGGAATAACGTAAATATAACATCAAACTGTAAATTCGCCTTCGAATTGTGGGAATTCTTTCATGTCATAAAAACAGTTAGAAATAAGAAACCATTTAAAACTTTGAAAAACTGATTTTTTAAAAATACTTTTTATATCTTTGGGTAGGTAGTTTGTTATATATTATTGTTCATGTCAGCGAAAAAGAATCTGACACTGACTCTGAATTAGAACATCTCTTCAGAGGAAGATCCATCCACAAGAAAGGAAGTTTTTAAAAAGGGTGTATGTCCACTTTGAATACACAATATTTTGTAAAACATAAGGGACTAACTAGGTACTTATTTAAAGTTTCCTTACACAATCTCTAAACATTATTGCCTAGACTGTACTTGCGCGGACCCGCTCTCGCAGACTTAATACATACAGACTTAATTAAGTTTGAATCGGACTGTACACTTACCCACTACATCATGGTTTTTAGGGAAGTCCGTATTTTTCGTCATTTCGGATTTTTTTGCTGCTGTGCAACAGGTAACATGAGAATTTACTCTACTCATAGCTAGGGTAGCTAGGGATGTATAAAATTGGGATAGTTTGTAGGGAGGGACCAACTATCCCGATTTTATACAAACTTATTTCTCTGTAAAGGGGAAGATACAGGTTTGTAAATACAGGGAAGTCACCTGCCTTGAAAAACAGAGTCCAGAGAGGAAGATGTTTATACCTAAAGTAGAATATGTATATTTTTACTAGCTTTTGCCCGCGACTTCGTCCACGCAGACTTAGATTTTTTCCTGCTCTTATTTCCGACTTGATTTACAAATAAAGCGATTTTGTAGTAAAAAAAACAATACAATATGTCACAATAAAAATAGTCTATAGCATAATATTTTCTTAGGTTTGCACGAGCACTATACATAATTTAAACACAGATTTTAACGGATTTAACACTCGTTTTATTAACTTTTTACATTTTCCCAACGTTTCGAGACCTTTGCAGGGCTCGTGGTCGCGGTAGACTGAGGTGACAGCTGTCTTGTATGTCATTTGTTGATTGAAACTACCCTCGGTTATGAACATAATTAGACATTGACTACCCCCGTTACGGATACAAATTAAAAAGTAAAAAAGTATTTTTAATAACGTTCCTGACTACGGAGAAGAGCTCCCAGTGACGTGAGATCGTGTAGATGTGACCATGGCTCGAGGTTTCAACCGATGGAGGATCGGTTCCCAAACTGAGGGGATGTTACAACTACTATATTTGTTAAAATTCGGATATTTTTGAATTTCTATTGCCTCCCGTAGCAGACGAGGATGGTATCGGTTTTCCTTGGCCAAAATTTTAGGTTTATCAAAATGAATATAGTGGTTGGTTCCCTCGAGTGTATGTTCACAGACTACAGATGTGGTTGAGCGTTTATGTTTGACGTCCGCCATGTGTTCTTTAATCCGTGTAGAGATGTTCCGTTTCGTTTGGCCAATGTACGAGATACCACATTCACAGTCGAGCTTGTAGATGCCTGCGTCTTGTAAAGGGATGTTGTGCTTGACAGGTCGTAGAAATTGGTTTATCTTTCTGGGTGGCTTGAAGTAAGACTTTATGGAAGCACGTTTCAAGATATTTCCAATTTTGTCAGTCACTCCTTTGACATATGGGAGTATTGCAGGGCGACGCTCAACTGTGGCCGGCTTCACACGTTGTCTGCGATGGGGGCGCGGCGCTTTCAGCATGTTGGCACGAAGTACCTGCTTAACATGTTTGACTTCCGCAGCCCGGTGGTTACCATCGCAGATGCGGTGTGCTCTCTGTAACAAGGATTTTCCCACGGTAGACAACTGACACGGGTGATGGTGAGATTGACCGTTAAGGTACCTATCAGTGTGAGTCTTTTTTCGGTAAACTGTATGACTTAAGGTCCCATTTGGATTCCTGATTATTAAAACATCTAAGAAAGCCAATGAATTGTTGGCCTCCAGCTCCATGGTGAACTGTATTTTGTTATGAATGGAGTTGAGATGATCTAGGAAGGCAGCAGTTTTACTAGTTGGAAGGATGGTGAACGTATCATCTACGTACCGTTTATAGAACCGTGGTGTGATAGGGGCTGTTCGCAGGGCTCGATCCTCGAAGTCTTCCATGAAGATATCGGCGACGACGGGGGATACAGGTGAACCCATGGCTACACCCTCCACCTGCATGTAGAACTCCCCATTCCACACCAGGTAGCCTGATGTTAGGCAGTGTTCTAGTATTTCTGCATATTCCTCTGGTAGGTCATGTTCATTTAGCTTTCTCTTGACGATTTCAATGCAGTCTTGTACTGGTATGCAGGTAAATAGAGACTGAACATCGAAACTGACCATAGATTCGTCGTCGGTTAAGCGTAGGTCTTTAACTTCATCGACAAACTGGTAGGAATCCTTGACATGGGCCTGTGTGTTACCTCTGAGTGGTGATAGCACTCGTAGTCAGGAACGTTATTAAAAATACTTTTTTACTTTTTAATTTGTATCCGTAACGGGGGTAGTCAATGTCTAATTATGTTCATAACCGAGGGTAGTTTCAATCAACAAATGACATACAAGACAGCTGTCACCTCAGTCTACCGCGACCACGAGCCCTGCAAAGGTCTCGAAACGTTGGGAAAATGTAAAAAGTTAATAAAACGAGTGTTAAATCCGTTAAAATCTGTGTTTAAATTAGTCTATAGCACTTGGCGATAATGTAGCTTTCAATTAGGTAGTGAAATATATTTTTTAAATCGGATGAGTAGTTTTGGAGATTATCCCCTACAAACATTTGTAAACAAACAAATTATAAACTTTATTATTATTAGGGTAGATTTACTTATAACTTATCAAATTAATCATAATAGACAGTCACTTGCATGACTTGCATCCAGATTAGCGAGAGATCGTGGTGCGCGCGACAATGTCAATCTCCGATTCGCCGCGTGTTCTATTGCGGGTTGCGGGGTACTTAGTTACAATGGCTATAGATTTGAATTTTCGCACGGTTTTTCCTCGACACAGTTACCCGGTCATAGAAAACAATCTGATTGTTGGGTAATGAATGAATGAATGAATGAATGAATGAATTTATGAATACGCCTTGTGCTTTTGGCTCCGCCAACAGTAGGTACGGTCCACGGCGACGTTTTGTTGTAAATTCGCCCGAGTGTACAGTGTACCTAAATGTCGCTTTTCTGTGGACTTTGTGGGTCGACATACCTACTTCTTACTGGTCCCGTTTGGCACCCTTCGCGTACGGAAAGCAGCTTGAAATCTAATACTCGTAATAAATTGAAAAGATAGGTAAGTGTGGGAACGACACTGTTACGTATGCTTTTGTCGGTAACGCGAGCATGTTAACAAATAAATGGCTTCCTCTTCCTCTTAATCGATAACTATTACAGGTTAATATATAGGTTTATGGTCCTATCCATAATATTAATTGACAATGTCCCAGGCACTGCAGCGCCGAGTGGTTTCTTTCTACACCCATCTCGTGTGCGAAGGTGTCACTGGACGCTGTATAAATCATCTCATTATGTAGATGCAAAGGCCTTTTTTTTTACAGTATATTGATTATTCACCCACTCATAAAAAGAACACTCCTTTCTTTTGCGGAACCGAATAATAGCACGCCGACCGAACAGAGCGAAGTTCTCCAAATCTACTTTATACCTATCGATGGAGCCCGGCTCAACCGGGTAGCGTATTTCCGTTCCCGTGTTGAGTTCGTCCCCTCGGCGTGACCAAATCAATTCGGTTATGAAAATTAATTTATGTCCCGTGAGCGTATCGATTTCGTCCCCTCGGGTTGACGAAACCAATAGGGTTATGCTGTAAATATTGTCATACATAATAATCGCCGTAACCATATTGAAATCGTCAACAGGTGGGGACGAATTCAATATGCTCATGGTGCAAGTTCTTTATATAGTTTTGCTCGTCCTTAAACGTATCGATCTTGTCCTCTCCTAAGTTTATTTGCCTTGTTGAAGAAAAGTTTACGTTATATAATTTGAAATTAAATAGTGTCTTACATTGTCATAGATAAGTAGCTTAGCATAGATAGGCTTTTGTCAATGTGAAATACATCGTTGCAAAGAAACGTTTTCATTTATCTCTTTTAGACTACTGTTTTATTGTCGTGAAACTACTCGTAAAATCGTTTAACAAAAATTGTGTAGTAAACTACAAAATAAAAAGCATAAGCTACAAAATTTAAAAACTGTAAATATGTGCATTTCACGCCACGCTACTTTTATTGACCCTTAAGGTCCAACGATAGCAGCGTGGCGGGAAATTATTTTTTTTCACAGTTTTTTTTATTTTTTATTTTGTAGCTAAACCGAACTATTTTTGTTCAGCGATTTTTTGTTCACGGCAATAAAATTGTATTTTTTTCCTTATTGTACCTAAACAACATATAATTCAGGCAATTATGTTTTCTGGTCGACAAAGCAGTGGCACTGCCCAAAAAACTATTTTATGACCAGAAACCAAAGAACAAAATGAAAAAAAAAACAAACCCGCCACGCTGCCATCGTTGGACTTAAAAACCGTTATTTTTACTAAAAACCTATTCTTTGCTGGATTGCTTTGGATCATGTAGGCTGGTTGTTTAGACACCGCGGATCACGAGACATTTTTTTTTTGCCGAGCGCGTCTGAAAGTTTGTCCAGCTCTATAGCTATAATCTTCTCGAGAGACGCTTAGTATACGCTTATGGGAGTAATTTTTTAATACAAAAAATGCCCATAACCATATTGAATTCGTCAACCCGAGGGGACAAAATCGATACGCTCACGGGACATAAATTAATTTTCATAAACGAATTGATTTGGTCACGCCGAGGGGACGAATTCAACACGGGAACGGAAATACGCAACCGGGTAGGGTGCCTACATATAAAAAAACTGCTGCAGGCAGATAGGTTCTGTTTACTCGAAATTTATCTTTACGTACACAATATATTCTGTAGAAGTGTGAAGATTTCATTACACAATAGATAATATCTGACTGACAAATAGTTTTGATGTCTAGTGGTTTAATTTTGAAGTTATGGCGCGTAAGATGAAAAATGTACTGTGTTGTATGAATCTTTGTTTGACGATAACTGAGGTAGTTAATGGAAACGTTACAAAATATTGTAGGCCAGCAAATGAGACAAGAATAATAAGTTCGATCATGAGCCAAATCGGCCAAGGGGTTGCCGAGATATAGGCTTGTAAAGTACATCGCGAGTTCACAGTTCGGGGCGAACTACTAGTTTAAATAAACTCAATCGATCTTGAAGCAATATGGTCTCCCGACGACAGTAGAGCCGTACTGTAAAGATGTAGAGTATTGTAGAGCATTTAAAAATACACTCCTTGAGTGGTACTTGAACCAGGGACCTTTGACAAGCGTGTCGTGAGTTTGAAAGATACGATCGGGCCGGCAGGACAATTCCACAATAGGCATTCTGATTTGAAATATCAACATCCTACTCGTGGTCACGAAACTAGTGCATGCAACACGTTTCATCCGGTCTACTGGCGTTAATTAAAACCATAATCTTATCGCAGGAACAAATATAATAAGCAACTGTCCATGGTAACAGCTAACAGGTACCCCCAGATCTTGTGATGATAGCCAGTGAACAGTATAAGACAGGTCCTAAGTTCCAATTCCGTAGGTACCACGCACAACCTACAGCACATCCTTTTAATCGTCTTTAATAAAGGAGTACTCAATTCAACCTTTTATGTTTGTTACCATAGAACTTTTTCTAGGTGGCCCGAGTTGTTGTCCCGCTACAAAACTACTGCTTTGAAACAGTTTTATCTTTCGGAAAATTGTGTTCTATTTTTTTTTCGAACAAAACGGAGCTTGCTCAATGTGTTTATTAGCACATTGGTTCAGTTTTAAGGGTATTACTTAAATATGATTTTAATAAAAGTAAACTAAAAAAAAAATATTTCATGGCCTTACTCGACAGTGGCAACTAGTGAGCATTAAGGGTGGTATTCTAGAACGCTACTTAGTCTCAATTCAAACTAGAATGCTACTAAAACTCTGTTTAAACTCAGTTCAAACTAGAACGCTCCTTGAACTCTGTTTAAGTAGAGTTTAGTAGTGTCGACTGTCGATAAAACAGTGCATGTTTTGATTTGAATATGCCTCCCTTCATATCAAAACATGCACTGTTTTATCGACAGTCTGAACTCTGTTTAAACTGAGTTTAAGTAGTGTTCTAGAATACCACCCTAAAAACGGTAAGTAGCCCTCATTCAAGTCCACCATGCAGAGTCGCGTTTCTAGATACTTATGAAAGTTGAATCCACGACCTTCGATTAGGTGCTTTAGTTAAGCAAGACCGACCACTAGACCAATACCACCATAAATCTTGAGTTAAGTGCAACTCTAGAGTTAGGTAGAGACTTTATGTGGATATTAAAAGATTGCTAACAGCTTTTTTCTAAGGAAATTAATCAATAGTAAAATTCCATGCTGAGCTAGTTAAAATTGTTATAGACACAGGTTATTTTATCCAATTATGAGGCTATTTGTAATAACATAAATCTGAAAATTATTGTTTATGAAGATAATATCCTTTGCTACGACGGATAACACTAAACCAAAACTGTCAGAAAAGCCTCATTAATTAGTAGTTGATTGGAGAGTCGCAAAGATAATTTAAGGTATGTACCATGTGGAGTAGACAAAAAAAACACGACGTTATGAGTCAAATAAGTCGAATTAATTAAATAGGGAAAGCAGATTTTATTAGTTACAAACCTGTAAAATTGCATTGGCTGGCTGGGCGTTTTATTATGGAAAGTGAATATTTAAACTCTAATTTTTAAATCGAGTCCACGGAATGACAGTTGTTACAAAGGCTTTATCTGACAGTAGCATACTAGCAACTGTCATTCCGTGGACTCGATTTAAAAATTATAGTTGCTCTATTTTTTTAGTTTTTCGTTCCGAACTTTTTTTTTGTGACAAAACTTTTCCGCTTGGGTAAGGACGTCTTATCCTCGAATACCATGACCCTATAAAGTCTATCAACAATGTTTCACCATACGTTCCTGTTTTCCGCTCTTTGTCTTGGTCTACAGGGCCGGATTCAGGGGAACAGGGGTTGAAGCCCAGGGCCTAAAAATTATGTAAAAGTGTTAACTGGCTACTTATTACGGTTCCAAAGATAGAGCCGTTTAAAGGTAGGATAGGATGAGACACGTAAACCTGTACACTGTAAGTACAAACAGGGGGCCTGAGTCTGTAACGCAATGGTGCCAAAATGGGCTCCCCGTTGACGGTTTCAATTACATTTTAATATGTTTTAGTTGTCCGTTTAATATTTTTGTAGTACAGCAAAGAATATTCTGATTCTAATTCTAGAGGATTAGTTCGCTGTTTGGCTGGAGAAAAACGTGGAAACCCTGGTTTTGTCTTTCTACTGGGTCGCCGTCGATACGCCAATGCGTTACAGATGCCCCAGGCTACCTATATCTTTATTAGCTAGCTGGGCTTCCCAGCCTTTGAATATAATAAATTAATATACTTGTCAAACATAGGTGACACAGAAAAAAGATGGTCATAAATAAATTGAGCTCTATGTTTTGCCAAAAGGCGTACAAAGTACAAATTGACGTACAAATTGAATCCGGCCCTGTTTGTCTATGCTGCAGGAACTGTGATCTAATCGGATTATTGCATTGTTACGTCATCGAGTTGTTGAATCACTGATTGGAACTAAGTGGTGCTCTTTCTCTCAGTGCACTCTCATTGTGCACGATATGTATCATGAAAATGACTGATCGGAGTTGCACGGCACGTTTTATCAGGCGGTAATACCGCATGCGTTATTGCGATATCTGTTATCAGTACATTTTGTTTTAGGAACGCTGCGGTGTTATTACCGTAGCAGTGTGTAACTCCATGGCCATCCTAATACAAAATGTACTAAAAACTAATATCGCAATAACGCATCGACCGATAAAAACGCGCCTGTGTGGTGGGAGCCTTTAAGTTATTAGTAAACAAGTAGGTAGCTTATAAACCTTGGGGCACACAGGTAGAGTAAGCGGTAGAGTCAACTAGCGTACTACTTTACGAGTTTCGTTCGAGTAATCTGCCAGGTTTAGTACAGTAACTTTGCTGTCTAAAATTGTTACTAGAGAGTTCTTTTTTACCGAAAAGAAAAACAATTTTTATTACCTCAAAATTAAAAAATAAAACCGAAGACCAAAGAAAAATAATCTCCTACGACCTTTATATCTTCGAATTCGTGAGCGAAAAACTTTCCAGCAATTCTACCTAAAAGAAAGCAGTAAAGATTGAGTTCTTGGGACCGGACCGGTTTAAATACTCGTAATAACCGTTCATTCAAGATCCAACTCAAGTGATTTTTGTCTTTTAATAGAAATATCGTTTCAAAGCTTTGTTGTGACTTCACTTTGTAAAAAAACCGGACAAGTGCGAGTTAAACTCGCATGGAGAGTGTTCCATACATGTTGTATATGCGAAGTTAATACGCACAAATATTGAGAACTACTATGCTACTTTAAATACCATACCTATTTACTTGTAGGTTTTCCTAGAATTTATAGGGAAAGTCCGATTTTCTTATTTTTTTCTAAATTATAGGCCCAGTAGTTTCGGAGATAAGTCGTGTAGGTGACATCTCGGACAAAATATTTTCGGACACTTTGTCCGAAATGTCGCTTTATAATTTCAATATTTTTGAGGCGACATCTCGGACACTAACAAATAAAGCTGTTTTGAACAGTCGGATAAGAAACTGCCTAAGATCTTATTTATGAGGAGACTAATAAAAATGTTACACAATGTTGTAAATGACAGACGAGTGATCCTAAAATGGTAAAGTTTTCCCTTTCCAGGTACGGAACCCTAAAAATATTTGATTGATCACACCAGACAGGAACTACCCGGTTTTTGAGCCCTACTGGAAGCTCAAAGATTGTTCATTTAGCACTGACATTATCAGTAGAGAAGAGATCCTTTGAGACCGTGAGTCGTAATTACTGCACTGCTGCAGTTCTAAACCAGAGTGCGACAAACATGTACCTACACAAAATCACAAAATATGTTAGGGGTAATTTCTAACTCAGTGTAGAATGTTCTAGCGATTGTTTCCTCTACACAAAGGCTAGTCCAAAGTTCAAAAAATTTTTTCTCAAAAAGCGATTTCCGTTTATCAGAATTTTAAATTTTTAGACCATTTTTTTGGGGGGCTAGAATCTAGGGGTGGTATTAATAGTCTTCTGAGATCTACTACTTGAGCTCGATCTTAAGTAGGTGAACTCATAAAAGTCAAATCCGCGGATAAACATCATTTACCAAATAGCACAAGAGGTGCAAAAAGTGTCTTATAGTACATTATGACACAACAAGCTCTTCTATTTCCCCGAATAACATCGTGATGTTATCATATATCAAACCCTAAATTACGGGAAAAATATAAATTTCTAGGAACGGTATTATTATTTTCTCTTATAACTTTAAAATTAAAGAAAATGTAGGAAATCGGATGACGCCATCGAATTTGTAAAAAAAAAATAGCTTTCTTTCCACATTTGAATCAATGAATGAAATCTTATATTTTCAGAGATAATTGAGAAAAACAGTTTTTTGTTCCTCCTGTAAAATTAACTTTTTGCGATTTCCATATTATTCCCCGGAGGCGGCGACATTAATTAATTAATTTATAAATTAATGATACCTCGATGTAATTTTATTGAGGTGTAGCAATACCTATTATTATGTTGTCTTGTATTCAATTGAATGTATATTTCCACTGAAATATCTGATTGTTGTAGGTATACTTGTGCGGTAGCGTGACATATCACTTTTCGTGACCAATTGACATCTTGTTTATACGTATACAGGGTGCCCATTGATTGATGATGTCTATTGGTAGGTTTCAAGCTTTTGCTTTAGACCTTTGCATCTATTGTCTGCAGATGTTGTATCCCTACCTACAGCATCTAACTCACCTGTCTAGTGTGAGAGTTGATCAGACGGCAGTATTGCGACATAGTACGCAAAATAACCCAAATAAAATTTGCAAAAAATCAAAGACATCACCCTATACATACAACCATCTGTTGTGGAGGTAAATGAAACACGTAAGTTTGCCTCTTTAAAGTATACATTGCCGCTAATTAGTGGATTATAATGCTAATAGGGGAGATATAAAAAAACCGGTAGGAAGCCAATTATTTTATCACCTGCTTAGGTGCGACTCAGATAGTCGCTTACGAGGTGTTTTGTCTATTGCACTGTAAAAATAAGTTGTCTAACTAAATACATTTCTAAAGACACTATACAAGAGTTAAGGGTAAGTAACTTCTTTAAAGTTGGTGCAAAAGTTATTAATTACAAAGGGTGGTAAGTTTCATTTGTGCAAATGCGTAAAATCGGCCTGAATGGAAAACTATTAGAGTTCCTTAAATTTGTATGAACATCGGATCACACAAATATAATTATGGCGCGGATGGACGCCTTCCTGTAGTTTGATCGACTATCGGATCAGACAAAAGTCGGATTGTGTATTCCCGGCCTTAGGGATAACAGGAACTGAGGGCTGATTATGTAAAAAATCTGCACAGTCGTAAACCGCTAAAACCGGTATTTACTGGAAAATAGGTCTTATTAAGGCGCTGGGCATAGTGAATTGGCCCGCACGCAAAGAAAAATGCACAAAATCGATTCCTGCATCAAATACACTAAAGAAATCGAATATGTTCACATATCAAACCCTAGAATTAGGTGAGACCTATCTAAAACAGCCAGTTTCGTGTTGACATTCATAAAAGATTTGAAGATATTTTGCTTGAAAAAAAAATAGACGGCGCACTTTTTTTCAAGCAAAATATATTTCAATCTGTTATGGATATCAACACAAAACTGGCTGTGTTAGATAGGTCTCAACTAATTCTAGGGTTTGATATGTGAACATTTTCAATTTGTTTAGTGTATTTGGTACAGTTACAGGAATCGATTTTGTGCATTTTTCTTTGCGCGCGGGCGATTCACTATGCCCAGACGACGCACAGTGGCGGACAAAAAGTCTGCGGCGCGCTCTTATTATTACAGTAATAAGGTTGCCTTTGTTTGCGTATACTGCCAGGCGAGACGAGGACAAAGTGCGACCTTATTACTGTAGTAATAAGAGCGCGCCGCGGATTTTTTGTCCGCCACTGTGCGTCATCTGCGCAGGCTTTAAAATGAACATTCTTTTTTTGACAATGACAAAAGGAGATTTATGGTGTTTATTTTTAAGATAATACAGAGGCATGATGATAATTAATGGGTACAGTGAGGAAACGAATGATGTGTCCGTCTTTTTGTTTAAAGATGGACTGTCTGATGAGGCATAAGTAGCCGATATAGACGATCAAACCCCGATTCTATGACAATGGATGCTTGCGCGCCACCTTTGAGAGAGCATTTTGTAAGAAACCGTCGTTCTATACCTTATTATGGCAAGAATAAATAATAATTTCTACTGACAGCTGGTCGATTGCTCAACGGCAAAGCACGTGAGAGAAATGTACATTGACCGCGAGAACCGGTATGTTATGCAATGTTAGTATAGTGTAATAAAACGAACTAGTTTCTGACCATGACCGCATGTTGTTTGTTTGCAAAATGTGAATAGAGAGAGGTGAAATAATGTACACACGATAGCACTTCAGAGTGTACCTCTACAATTTTGTTGTAAAGTCGCCCTTAACGAGTAGAGTTATAGGGTTTAAGGGCAGACGATAACAACGTGGCGGGAAATACAAAATTTTCATAATTTTTTACATTTTGTAGCTAAACAGAGCTATTTTTGTTCAGCGATTTTTCGTTCGCGGCAATAAAACAGTATTTTTTTAATTATTGTAAACAACAGAACAACAATAATGCAGCTGATTATGTGTTCTGGTCTACGAAGCAGTGGCATTGTCAAAAAAACTTGTCGTAGACCAGAACACATAATCGGCTGAATTATTGTTGTTCTGTTGTTTACAATAATGAAAAAAATACTATTAGGCCAGTCAAATTAAACTCAAAAAAAGCGTTTTGAAGAATTAATTTCCAGAAAGCTGGATATCATTTTAATACCTTCATTTGGTCCTAAATGCGTGTAATCCGAGTTTGCACCGTCCCAGGAGGTGAGCTTAACTTTTGGGGGCCAAAAAACCGCGAAAGGGTATAGCAGGCTAAGGGAACAAGATAATATTGGCCCACGAAAGCGATCTGGCTGATTTTTATGGTGGTGCACCGGTTTAAGCCAAGGTTACTGTGTGCCAAAAATTAGCCCTCGATCTTCTTTTGTTTTAGAGATATTTGACATAATACCAAATCATCAAGGTATTTTTTAAACTAATATTTTAGGTAATCCACGCAAGCTAGATTAACTAAATAAAATCACGATGAATGAGGATAAAATAAACTATTAAATGCATATTTTTACGGAGGGCCCTACTATTAAACTTCAATAAAAAAAACATAGTTGTATTACAAATGTTTTTTTTTTGACATGACGCACCACGATTTTTGAAAATGTTTTTGTATGCACTTATAGAAGTTTTTAATAGCTTATTTAAATTTTTTTTTGGGAGATATACCTCCGCGGCAAGTGTAAAAAAAAAAGTACTAAAACAAAATAACTATGTTTTTTTGACTGAAGTTTAATAGTAGGGCCTCCGTAAAAATTTGCATTTAATAGTTGATTTTATCTTCATTCATAGTGATTTTATTTGGTTATTCTAGCTTGCGTGGATTACCTAAAATATTAATTTAAAAAATACCTTGATGATTTGGTATTATGTCAAATATCTCTAAAACAAAAGAAGATCGAGGGCTAATTTTTGGCACACAGTAACCTTGGCTTAAACCGGTGCACCACCATAAAAATCAGCCAGATCGCTTTCGTGGGCCAATCTTGTTCCCGTAGCCTGCTATACCCTTTCGCGGTTTTTTGGCCCCCAAAAGTTAAGCTCACCTCCTGGGACGGTGCAAACTCGGATTACACGCATTAAGGACCAAATGAAGGTATTAAAATGATATCCAGCTTTCTGGAAATTAATTCCTGGATTTTTTTTAATTTGACTGGCCTATATGTTATTACCGCGAACGAAAAATCGCTGAACAAAAATAGCTCAATTTAGCTACAAAATGTAAAAAACTGTTAAAATTTTTGAATTTCCCGCCACGCTGCTTTCTGCCAGCCTTAAGCATCGACGTGCTGTCTTGTGTACGTATCTCTCTACAAGTACTACAGTCGACAACCGTCGACCCTTACAGGCATGCACTCTATTCAGTTACGTTACAGGCAATATTGCAACGAAAATGTAAAGGTTTACTTGATGTTGACTGTACTAGTCGGTTTAGAAATCGGTAGTACAAAGTCACGTGACTTTGAAGATAAACAAACTTAAATCTACGTACCTACACAAGACAACTCGTTGACCCTTACACGCGTGCACTCTATGCAGTTAACGTTACGGGCGTCTTTGCAACAAAAGTGTACTTAAGACGGAACGCGGGTAGCCGGCTGCTCCATACTAAAAATACAAAAAGGGAGACCTGTTTCCTCCCTGGATAATTATTTTAGAAAAAATATGTTTATGCCATTAAATTTATATGTACCTCTGCCATGTCCCTATGTTTTCCTTTTTTTGTTATTTTAATTATTTTAATAAAATTTATTTAAATAATTAAAATATTTAAAAAAGGAAAACATAGGGACATGGCAAAGGTAAATATAGATTGAATGGCATAAACATATTTTTTCTAAGACAATTATTCAGGGAGGAAACAGGTCTCCCCTTTTGTATGGAGTTGAGGTTACCCGCGTTCCCTCTTAAGTGTTTACATGCTGTTGACTGTACTTGCCCGCACCGGGATGTGGTAACTTCACCCATCTAGTGTTTAGGTTCAGGTGCTACTGGATGGTGTATTATATCATCTCATGACGTAGGTACCTAGATGCAAAGGCTTAAGAAAAGGGACTTTTTACCCAAGAATAAAATTTACCCATGACTAAAATGGTTTTGTAAACCCTAAAAATCGCTTCCAATTTGTGTCAAGTTTTTTTTTTATTTTATAAATCCACTAGCTTTTGCCCGTGACTTCGTCCGCGTGGACTACAGAAAAAGGATATATGCTTTACTTTGCTCCTAAGTGTAAAAGTGTCCTATGTGTTATTCTGATGTCTAAGATATCTCTATTCCAAATTTCATCCAAATCCGTTCAGCCGTTTCAGCGTGAAAGAGTAAAAAACATCCATCAATCCATCCATCCTCCTATCTATAGGATGATAAAATTTCTAGTTTTCTAAAACAAACGAGTGTGTTCGGTGCCTTATCACGATGACATTTTCACTTAGACCCTTCTCACGTGTTTCGAACTCGACGACATTCTGCCGTTTGAATGTCGTTGCAATGTACTGAACCCGCTGACATACCTACACAAGACATTTCTACCTCATATTTATACAAGGGGTAACTAAAGGTCCTTAGGCCCGATTTCTGAATTGAGAAATTCGCTAAGTAAGCACTGTCAAGCACAAGCACTGTTAAATATCGCTCCGTCTCTGCAGATTACTCACAATAGAACGTGACAGACCGGTCCTTAAGTATTTGCTTGATAAAATTCTCAATTCAGAAACCAGGCCTTAATTTTTTAACTTACTCATAGGTACTTACATAAGAGAGAAAGGGATATTTTGTCAACCAAAGACCATACAATTTATAAGTACGCACGACGGCACGTCAGAATGTACACTTTTTTTTGTAAAGTCCCCGTAACGTAACCGAGTAGAGTGCTAGCATGTACTGTGTACCTATGCCTTGACGTGCTGTCTAAAGCATTAACTTATATGTGATACTTAGTGAAATATTTTTTATAAAATTGATTATAAGGTTACAAAAATCGCTCGGTACAGGACTTGAACCCGGAATCTCTTAAGAGGGCGCTAGAGCACCATTTTTAGCATACAAAAGTAGTTCAGGTTTAATTTCTATACTACAGGCTGGATTTTGCTGAAACTTGGTTTATATCAGTAGATGACCAATACGGAGGTTTGTCACATCATCAATATCAACATCGATAAATGTGTTGTACTTGTCAGTTTTTTTTTAAATTAGTTAATAAAATTTAGAAATGGCAGCTGAACTACGAAAAATTTTGGGAAAATAGATCTATTACATTACAACTACAACTTTACTACATACTCGCGAAAGGACAAGAACACACGCAGACTCATACAGCCGCATTGCCTCTCACTTTTCCCGCCCCCCGTCTCGCTCTGGGTGAAACAGCTATAAAACGGTGTTTCACGCGCTTGGCCATCGCCGAGTTCCCACGTTTGTACAGGGAATTCTTAAGTAATGGATACTTATTATTACTTATACAGTACAATCTAAGATTATTGATTATACAAAGAATTACCTAAATGAAGCCGGTACATCATCAGTAACGAAGACCTCTTTCGTAAGTCAATCAAGCATACACAGTCCCGGAACGATATCTTGGATTTATCAGCGATCCATCTAAAATCCTATATTGTTTCAGGGAGTTAGGTCGAAAATGCTAAATCGGTTTGAGCTACTTCGAGTTATGAATTCGTAACGAAAATAGAAATAGGAGTTCAACTTGTTACAAAACTACGTATACGAGGAAAATAGAGACGTTGGTACATGAAAAATATTTCATACGGTGATCATTCCGTAAGTAAGTAAGATGTAGCCTGTAAAATTTATTATAGGTACATTCCCACTAGCTGGGCAAAGGCCTTCTCTCAGAGAGATAGTTCGAGCTTAATCACCACGCGTGCTCAATGCGGATTGTGGAAAGTCGTACACTCATTCGGTTTAACACCGTCATTTCATCTGGTCTTACTCTCCGTCACCCTTTGGGTACGGAATCCTATTGTAAAGTCAATACTGTGCAGAGCCAACCAAAGAATAGACGATAACGATGTGATAATAGCCCATGATTGCAAATTTTATGTATTTTCCGTTTAATTAGCTAGGCACTAACGGTACTTTCGACGACGTCGATAAAGCGCCACTAAAAATAACAATTAGCACAATTAAAAGGTTACATACCTTTTAAAAAGTTTTTTTCACCAGAATTTGGTCTAATCATTCCTAGTGGTACAGTATCCGGATTGTTGATTTTTGGATTTACTTAAATATAATATTTAAAAGAAAATTAATCGATAAAATATTGTCACTACAGGGCAATTTGGCAATTTGGCGTGATAAACGTCAACTTCTAAATGTGACTTTCAACATCTTTTGTGATTTTCTTTTGACTTTTCGAAAACCCTGATACTTTTTTTTATTGAACGTTTTTTAAGTTCAATAACTGACGTGTTTAAGACGCCATACGTCTCACAACTAGCGCCGCCAATGGAAAAAAAATCATATCTTTTTTTTGGATGCATTTTTAGCAAAAAACGCTCCTGCGATTTCTCAACGCGAGGCTTAACTATTTTTAGGACATATCATTTTATTCCATTGGCGGCGCTATTTGTGAGACGCATTTCATCTTAAGGAATAAAGCTATTTAAAAATTGCCCTGAATATTGCGTTCGTGAAAAATCATTGAAGGCTCATGAAACAATTTCTTATTTTCATGGTAACTAGGTTCAAAGAGTAAACTGTGTAGATTTTTCAATGTTGATTGATGTAGATGTAGGTGTTTTAAGAGTTCAACGATCCGCATTGTATCCGCATGTTGAACTTGGCAAATTTTCTTATTTATGTTTTTGATGGGATAACCTTTACGGCCTGTAGGTATGTTATACATTTTATGTGTGACTATCGAATAAAATGTAAGTTGAACTAAACTTAAACGTGATATGCCAGCTTAAAACAATAGCTCCTCTATAGAATACCTATAGGGGTATAGTCTAAGGATAAATAGAACGTTATCAATGATTTCAATTTCATATCTAACTATAATCTTTGCTCTGCATAATAATGCTCATAATTATTTATATCTGTATTTTCACGAGACGTTTCAAAAATAATTAAACCTCCTGCTTTTTGAAGTAGGTAATAAAAAACAACTGTTTAAACATACTTGATTAATTTGCACATAGGTCATGTCATGAAGCGTCATGAGTTTATTGCACTAGTTACGGAAAACGCCAACAATAAAAAAAAAATACGATTTAACCTTTGCCATTTCTATTTATTTATGCATTAAAAATAACAACTGATCCAACAATATTTGGTTCACAAGTTTGACTAAACCAGCCAGCTGACAGCTTGAGCTACTCCGGAGGTCAAAAAACTCGTTAACTTAAATTATTGGAGTGAAGCTAATGCAAAAGTCACTATTTGTGTTTTTTGTCACCACACCTAACATAATAAACGCCAAAGTTTGTCTTTAGATAAATAAGTATTTCTATTTGACGCAACTACTGAACAGATTTGGATGAAACTTCACAGTGTTATTAGAGCAGGATAACACTTAGGCCATAATTTGTTTCTTTTTTGTACAGTCGGCCACACGCTAGGATACCCTTTTTTGTTCGATTGGCGCCCTTATGCTGCGCGCGGTAAGAGCTGCCATGGGGTATCTGTGACTGTGGCCGACCGTACACATGACAGCCCGTCGACCCTTCCACGCTAGCACTCTACTCGGTTACGTTACGGGCGACTTTGCAACTAAAGTGAACACTCTGACTGATACTCCGCGACTGCATAATGTTGCACGACAGCTTTAGAAAAAAAAATGTTTCTAGTTATATTAAGAATTCCCTGTACAAGCGTGGGAACTCGGCGATGGCCAATCGCGTGAAACACTGTTTTCTATAGCTGTTTCACCCAGAGCGAGACGGGGCGCGGGAAAAGTGAGAGGCAATGCTTCTGTATGAGTCTACATGTGTTCGTATCCTTTCGCGAGTATGTAGTTGTAATGTAATAAATCTATTTTCCCAATTTTTTTCGTAGTTCAGCTGCTGATTTCTACATTTTATTAGCTATTTCAAAAACCTTTTGTTTTTTACAAGTAGTTAGGTCCCAAGGTAGTTAGACTCCAATAGACAGTGTAATAATGTAAATAAATAACAGCTAAAAGTAACCCCTTTTTCGGCGCGAAAAACGCATCGCTCTAATTTATTTCAGGATATATTTTTACTATAAAAACTATTTGCAAACCTCCGTATTGGTCATCTACTGATATAAACCAAGTTTCAACGAAATCCAGCCTGTAGTTTAGAAATTAAACTGAACTACGTTTGTATGGGAAAATGGTGCTCTAACGCCCTCTTAAGTATACTCGTATATCTTTAGTAAAGCAATAGTCGATCAAGGCGTGACATAGACCTCATTATGGTAATCCTTTTTTGTCCATGCATATTGATTGAGTTGATGACTTGACTGACTGCACACTATTGTCCCTGTAAATATACAAGGTGTTACAAAAGATCTTTTCGAACTTTTTTTACAGTGTAATTAATAGCACCAGGTGATATCCCTATCACAAGTCACAACCGAGATATTTTTTTTGTTCTACGACGTTCCGTTGGTTTTTAAATTAATAAAATGTGAACGCTGTGGCGGGAGAAAAGTATTTTTTAAATATTGTTTCCATTGATTTTCATAATGTTTTAACAACTCAAAGATATGCTAATGCACCTTCACACACAAATATATTTTTAAATTTTAGCTAATGCCAAAAACAAAAAAAAATATAAAAAAAAATTTGAGTTTATAAAATAAAAATAGTTATTACAACTTTTTTTTACAGAATTGACCTCCTATTGACCTTCACCCTGTCAAAGGGTTAGGATGTTTCTTAACACGTTGTATAGGTACAGTGGTAGTGGTCCTGTAGGTAGAAGAGCATTTGTGACAGGATGTACACAAGACTGCACGTAGACCCTTACGTCACGGGCACCTTTGCATCGATAGTGTAAGGGTATACCTACGTGCCGTTGTGTGTACTTCTCCTTACATACATATGCTACTCTTATACGGGGTATCTCAGCGTATTGCTTACCTATTAGTGCATCATCTGGGGGTCTACCGGCTAAGACGAAGCCGATTACCATTGGCGAAAATCGAAGTTCGATTTTTGAAAAATTTACGGCCACCCAGTTCATTTTACTGCCACCCAGTAAATTTTTCATAATTATAATTTCGATTTTTGCTATGGTATAATGGTAATCGGCTTCGTTTTAGCCGGTAGACCCCCAGGTCTTTGCGTCTGTTATAAGTCATAGAGTCTGTTAAGTCGTCATTTCTAAATACAAACGATAGATAAACATTTCACTGGTGAAAAGGCTGTTATAAAGCTATTACACTGATTCCGAGTGATTTGCTGCTGTCCTTTAAGGAGTTCCGTTCTCCATCTCCAAAGTCTGAAGTTCTTCATCAGATCTTCACCATTTATAGGACCACATGGGAAGTATACCCTTTCAAACAAAAAACAATGATCAAAATCGGTTCACGTAGAAAAAAGTTCTGAGATAACAAAATTAAATATAAAAAAAATACGCGTCGACTGAGTACGGTCTCCTCTTTTTTGGAGTTGTTAGAAAAAAACTAGAGCTCAACGGCACAGCGCAATCTCTACAGGGAGTTGGACGATGGCAACGTGGCGGTAAAATTCAAAACTTTCAGAGTTTTTTTAAATTTTGAAGCTTAATTATTGAGCTATTTTTACTCAGCGAGTTTTCGTTCGCGGCAATAACATAGTATTCTTTTCATTATTGTAAACAACAAAACAACAATAATTCAGCCGATTATGTGTAATGTTCTGGTCGACAAAGCAGTGGGACTGCCCAAAAAAAAATGTTGAAGACCACAACACATAATCGGCTGAATTATTGTTGTTCTGTTGTTTACAATAATGAAAAGAATACTATGTTATTGCCGCAAACGAAAAATCGCTGAACAAAAATAGTTCAGTTTAGCTACAAAATGTAAATAACTGTGAAAATGTTGAATTTCCCGCCATGCTGCTATCTTCCAGCATTAAAAGCGTTTCGGGTGAAAACGTTTTGCACCCTAATGACCTTTACCTTAGTGAACGGTGACCTCAGACCGACTTGACCACGCATGTTTTATTGTAAACGATTCGTTGACATTGATGGAGTAGGCGTAAACAAAAGCTTGTCTCGCGTCAAAATATGATGAATTAATTCCTGTACACACTTAATTGTTACAAACAACATTTTTCGACACATTCACCATTGTTGATTGGATAGTTTGGTTTGACAAATTACCTGCCTAATGTTGCAAAACACACACGTTAAGGTCAAATCTATTTTGAACTTTATTTAAAAAAATACCTTGAGATCGACAAATTTCAAGTTAGCTTTTGTACGCGACTTCGTCTTAATAGACTATTGCCAATATTTTTATTTCCTATCGATGTCAGCGCGAACGAAGTAGCAGAAAAAAGCCTAAGGTCTTATTCTGGTGTGTAATCTACCTCTATTCCACATACAAATATTGTACAGCCGTTTCAGCGTAAAAGGTAGTAAATCGTATAAGGTAGTAGCCTCCCGGTCAAAGGACCTTTGATATGTCGCAAAATAATAACAAACATCCAAAGAAACTTTCAGATAATGTTACACTAATTTCTGCCATTAAACTGTTCCTTGCAGACTACGAAAGCCTAAACAATGTACAGTCGGCCACAGTCTCAGATACCCCTTTTTGTTCGATTGGCGCCCTTATGCCGCGCGCGATAATAGCTGCCATGGGGTATTTGAGATTGTGGCCGACCTACCTAAACGTATTTGCATAAGAACTTTGACAAGAGGTCGACGCGAAGTAGGACAAGATTCGACAAATCAATGGCCTGAGATTATTAGACTCAGTTCATTGAGCAAATCCAACACGGACCTTAAGGGTTCATTCATACGGAAGAAAAGGAATCTCCACTTTGTACTAAAAACACTTGAGCTTTTGCTCTGAAGCTGGTAATCGCAGTAAAAGTAGAAAAATAATACTCTCTCTCACTGTGGAAGCGGTGGTGGTCTAGTGGGTAGAACAGTGAACTCTGAAGCGAAAGGTCCTAGGTTCGATTCCCGGTGCGGACATGTATCTATGACTTTGTTTAATTTAAAAGTTACGTACATTTGTGAATGTGTAACCACTCGCTGACGGTGAAGGAAAACATCGTAAGGAAACCTGAGCGTATGAGGCACTGTACCCTCAACGCAAAAATCGCCAACCCGCATTGAGCACGCGTGGTGATTAAGCTCGAACTCTCTCTCTGAGAGAAGGCCTTTGCCCAGCTAGTGGAACATGTACAATTGTACAGGCTACATCTTACTTTTATTCACTGTGTTATTCAGATTCTACAATAGAGCTGAAAACTCAACTGAATATAACAGATGTTTTAACGTCGACTTATCCCTCAGGAGTTAAATAGGCCTTTTTGCAAAAAAAAAAACTATTAAGAAGCTGTCTGTATCTAATTTTGAAAATTGCCAATTCAACAAAGTAGTTAAAAGCTATTAGAATTTGACTTCTATTACCGAATTGTTAAATAAAGATGAATTTTCTGAACAAACCGGTCATCCGAACACCCATGTCCACCAATTAGTTCCAGATAATCGACGCTCTACTGTAATTTTACCATCTCAATATAAACAAACCATTACAAATATATCTGTTTAAAACTTAAACTTTCTTAAGCACTGCACATTTTTATTCGATTTAACGGTTTCACTTACTCCTCCACGATTAAGACTTCCGGACGAGGTCGAAACATGTCGGCTATTCCAATAAAAGTCCTCTTTATAAACGGCTTTGTTTAGTTAAGTCGTAGTGAGTCGGTTTTTTTTTGTTTACAGTTGTTAGTTACTTATTTTTGTAGGTGCTTCACCTTGACCTAGAGCGTTGTTGCCTTTTCGATCAGTCCCTGACACCTTTATATCCTCAGTAGGAACTCTTACTGTAAAGGATATAAGAGCTATTGTTGAATGACATGGTTTACTTCCTGGGAAAGACTGTATCCACTGTTAAAAATCTGCCGAGTCACCCCCCCCACTCCCGCCGGGCCCGTCTCCGAAAACATCATTCTATTATAATCCGTGCCAATAGAGAAACGATATGAAAATGGTGGCGGGTACCTATGGTAAGGTCTGAAAAAGAGGTTACGAAAATACGATTTCGGTTCATACCTAAAACTTTCTTACATTTTTGGTTAGGAAATATTGTTTAACGATGCTTTCTTTATTGTTTAGGTAATTGTTCTACGTTGGGTTTGTGATTAAACAACAATCTTTATGAAAATAAGATCAAAAACATTAAAACGTAGTAAATAATACAAACCTCAACAAATAACAACACTTAACGTAAACTACAATATTGAAATAACTCGACAAACATTTAAAAAATCAATAATAGGCGAACGTATTTTGGGGTGTTTTATTAGCCAAGCGTAGGTGGCTAATCAGGCAGGACTGCCTAAAATGACTTTGCTACCGTTACGTGTGAGTATAGACGGAGATATGATTAAAGCGAGAGGGCGCGAGAGTGTCCGCCATTTATATATCGTTTCTTTAATGGCACGGGTTATACTCGTAAGTAAGGAAGATAAGGAGAAAAAAAAATCGTTCATATTGGGCGAGATACAGTGAATTAATTAAATTACTAACCTAATAAAATAAATAAATACCAAAGCGAAACCAAAACTATATTATTGAATTTTTGTTCGTTAGAGGATACCTAGATTTCAATCTTTGGTTTTAGATACTAAAACACCTTAGCAGTGTCTTGATCTTTTTGATGGCAGTAGAACATACCGAACCTTTCTTGGGTTTGTTTCTGCCTATTTAATTGTGGTTTCTTTTCTTATATTGCAAATAATTATAATAGTATAAAATTGTGCCCATAAGTATGTTATAATTTTCGTAGACCCGTCTCAGGAATCAAACACAATAAAACATACCAAAAATATTTTTTCATAAACGATCGTCCCTGGTTCGGACGTAACTAGCCAAATCAACATCCTGTATAAAGTTTGACGGAAAGTCCTTATAAATCTTGACGCTAACTCGATAAAGTAAACTGGCTTTTCGGAGTAAGTCCTCTCCTCGGATTTGTGTAGCGGTTTTTGTCACCACCGTGCTGGATCATTGGTCATTTCACGGCCCGTAATAGAAAGGGTCCCCTATTGTTTTCCTGCGTGGATTGTTCACGCCAAGTTCACGCCTTTCAAAAGGAATATGAGTACAACCTTCGTGGTTTTTATGGTAAATCAGCTTACTTATAAGGCGATGCACACGGACGATGATAAAAAAACGTACTTCAGTAGGCCACTTCTAATATTTTCCTAATTATTATTTCGTGATTAAATTATATTTTTTTGTTTCAGGAATCGGTGAATCCCTCACATAGTAATGTAAGTAACTAATAAAAAAAAAGATAGCTCGAGAGGATAAACAATAGCTATTTTGTATGGCAAAACTATTGTTTGCAGCAAGTGCTTATACAACGCGTTACAAAACATCCTAACTCTTTTACAGGGTGTAACCTACACATCAACAAGATGTCAATTCTGTAAAAAAAAGTTGAAAAAAACAATTTTTATTTTATTTTTTAATAACTTTTTTGTTTTTTGTAAAAGCTCAAATTTAAAAATACGTTTGTGTTTGTAGTTGCATTTGCATAGCTTTGAGTTGTTAAAACATTGTGAAAGTCAATGATAACAATATTTAAAAAGTAATTTTCTTCCGCCACAGCGTTCACATTTTATTAATTTAAAAATCAACGGAACGTCAAATAGCAAAAAAAAATATTTAGGTTGTGATCCCTATCACCGGGTGCTATTACCCTGTAAAAAGAGTTAGGATCTTTTATACGTACGTTTATTTTATACGTTTTTTTATGTAACACCTTGTATTCAGAGACGCAAATAATATTGTAGGTACGTGCGAAATACATAACTTTTCATCTCACAGAGCGAGGAAATGATAGATAGATGCACCCTGGATGCACCAAAAAACAATAGACAACTAGGTAGGTACATAAAGGTTGGTGAAATGAGTTTCCAGGTTTTTCATTTCCCAGGCTGGTTTTTTTTATCAAGCGGGGACACAACCCCGCTCCTTTTGTTCAATTTATTTAAATCAAATTATTTAAATCAAATGAGGCCGCATCCATTCATACAATGTATTCAAATTAAAAAAAAGCGGCGCCACTTCATACACGCGCCTTTTTGGACGATTGACGGACTTATCAGGGATCAGAGGTGCACCCCTTACTCTGTTCCAGAGTTACCTAAGTGATAGGAACCAATGTGTCAAGATCGGTGATAAGATAAGCGACGAGCTTCCTATTACATTCGGAGAACCACAGGGCAGTATACTAGGGCCTACACTTTTTCTCTGTTATATTAATGAAATATGCCAGCTCAATTTAAAACAATGTAACAACAGCCTATGCGGATGACACAGCCCTAACATTTCATGCAAAATCTTGGGAGGAACTTTTCGAAACGGCACAAACTGGCTTCTCCACGGTATGTCACCTGCTTTCTTCGAATTTTCTGACCCTCAATGACAAAAAACAAAGTACATAATATTTTCAATACAAAATAGAAATAATATTCCTTCCCACAGGCCTCTCGTGGCACATAAATGTAATTTTAACCTCGCAACTTCATGTGCATGTCCATTTATAGACTCCACAGATCACATTAAATATCTGGGAATAATAGTAGACAAAAATGTAGACTTTAAAATGCATATCCATATGATTTCACAAAAAATCAGAAAGTTAACGTATCTATTTAAACATTTGCGGCACATCGCAGATACACGTATATTAAAAATGGTGTATCTATCACTGGCGCAATCTATCCTAACCTACTGCATCAGAACTGGGGCGGTGCCCCAAAAACAACAATGATTGAGCTGGAGAGAGCTCAGAGAATGCTCCTCAAGGTGATCAATTTCAAACCAAGGCTTCACCCAACAACCCTGTTGTATTCTGAAGCTAAAGTCCTTACTATAAGGCAACTCTATGTTAGGGCTACTATCCTTCATCACCATACTCTGGTTAATAATCAAAATCGCAAAAACGATAGAAATGCTAGACGATATTATACAGTCTGCGAAAATATTACAGTACATACCAAATTTGCGCGTAGATTTTACGATTTCCAATCAAATAGACTATATAATAACCTAAGGATCTCAACATTATTGACCGTACGAAATATGAATTAAAGACCAAATTACTCCAGTACTTAAGTGATCTCGATTATGAAAAAACAGAATCACTTTTTGATATTCCGACGTGACTTCAAAACTCACACACAATACACGCATACACACACACCCACACAACACACGCATACACACCCACACAACACAACACAACACAACCCCTCTCACCACACCACACACACTAACATACCATTTACCTACAGATACCACAATAATAATTGCATTTTAATTCACTATAGTGTTTTTACTTTAACAATTTTTTTTGTCTTATTCTTTCTTTTAATTTGAGTAAAATGGCTGCTACAAAATAATATTATAGCACAATAAAGCTATACCTACTGTTGCCTGTAATTGGGAGGCCTGGAAACCTAAAATACAGATCTTTGATCTAGTAGGCTCCATTCCTTCCACAAATTTGTATCATCTGTGTGCTTTACCCTATTTATAACTTTACTATTGAAAATTTGTGGAATAAGAAATAAAATTTATCTAATTTATGCCGCTCGCAATAAGAGCTATCATGGGATAATTATTATGTATCCTAATAAATAGCTTATCGTACACTCATATTTATTTCTAAATTGAAATGGAATCTAGGGGTAGAAGCTAGGGTCGGCGGACTTAACCACATAAGTCCTATAGAAATTGTATAGGACTTATGTGGTTAAGTCCGTTGACCCTAGATTATGATTCTAGGTAGGTAAAATAGCATGCGTAGTTAAAAAGAGCGAGATATTTTATAGTGGAATCGGCTTCGATCAAGGATAAAACTATGGTACTTACGCATAACTCAGAAAGTGTCTGGAAAATTAGATGCCCAAATTTTCTATGTACTTATTTGCTTACAGTCTATGCAATACTAAACACGCAAAATAGGCTCATCAGTCAGTAGTCGAGTTGCGGAAACATTAACCGTCACGAATACGAATACGAATGCAATACTAAAACTGTACACTAATGCAATAAAGTTGACATTCGAATATTAGACGTATGATTGATGGTAGAAATGATGTCGTATTTTTCTATTGCTGCTACCATTTATTTTATACTTAATGCGGATTCTATGGGATTAAGAGGAAACGCGGGTAGCCGCTGCTCCATACAAAAAGGGAGACCTGTTTCCTCCCTGGATAATTGTTGTAGAAAAATTATGTTTATGCCATTCAATCTATATGTACCTCTGCCATGTCCCTATGTTTTCCTTTTTTTCTTATTTTAATTATTTAAATAAATTTTATTAAAATAATTAAAATAATAAAAAAGGGAAATATTTTTTCTAAAATAATTATCCAGGGAGGAAACAGGTCTCCCTTTTTGTATTTTTTGTATGGAGCAGCGGTTACCCGCGTTTCGTCTTAAGTTCGGTGGAAATCGCACACAAACCTTGCGCTAGGCTTGTGCTTCAATTTACGGTTGTGTGTGCTTCAATTTATTTTGCTCGGGACCGAGTGACAAGTTTATACGGCAGTTTGATAGTGCCAGTTGTCGGACTATCTAGAGTTAGTTTACTGCCGCAATCCAACATAATGTTTCTGACTTAAAGGTGCTTACTCACTGACTACCCTACTGACTAGAAGGAAATCTTTATTTACCAAGCAGTTAGTACACGGAAAAAAAAACTTATGACAGCTATATTTTTCTGAAGCTATCTTATCTTCAAGGGTTACCTGACTTCATCTACTTCATAGATATTATGTGAATGAATCACACGGGGTGTCAGCCATCGTTTCAATGCAAGACATTAATTTTTACACCTACGTTAGGTACATTTTTACATCTGTATAATTGCATAAAACTATGTAGACCTAGATAAATAGATTAATGTTTATACATGATGTCACCCAAGTTTTGGAATGGCCCGTTTTGAACTGACAGTTAAAAGCTGAATTCAAAGTATTTTATAGATGGCGTGGCCATAGAAGAAACGGGACCGGCCACGCCTATAAGCGCCATCTATGAATTGCTTTGAATTTGTGATTTGAATACGGGCCATTGTGCCATTTATTAAAAGTAAATAGATACATTTTTTTTCTATTAGATCACGGTTTTACTCACTTGTATTTTGTCGGTGTAGCCGACTAGTTTCGGTTCTCATTCAGAGACCTTAATCGTGTGCAGTGCTCACTAAAGTTTTAGTAAATACCTAAGTAAAAGTTATAAAAAATCCAGTACAATGATACTTAAACAAAAATACCCAAGTAGGCAAGTTAATTTGTTCCTAAATAAAACAAAGCAAAGGAAAGTTTCACTTTACTGCAAAATAAGTGTTTACCTATCCATATGTACGAGGTCTAAGGGTGGCTTTAGACATTTGTCATACACAGACACGCTACGAAGAGGCTGTTTTGTTTGCTACGAGACGTGAACGTGATAGCAAAACAGCATTTTCGCAGCGTGTTTGAAACTTGTATTGCAAATCGGTGCTCTAGATATAGCAAAGTTCACTGTAAGTGAATATGCCTATCATATATGCACCTTTATGTTGATGTGGCTATTACCCTATATGCAGCGGGTTTATAAAATATATTAATGCATGTTATGGAAGGTTAGTAATTTTTCCTCCTACGCTGGTAGCAAAATAGGCGTGTCAGGTGTTGGAATGCGATATAGGTAATAAATTACGACATTGGATTTTATTGATCATTTCGCAACTGCTTTATTCTATTATTTCAAAGTCAGACTTCGTATAGGTATAATTTTCTAAGGCAACTGATCTTTATGCAGAATATAATATACCTATTATCTTTTAAAAAGAACATTTAATTTCCTTGGCAAAATTACTCACCGTCACCACAGATGACTACAGATGCCATTCAGAGATGAAGATACTGCTATCCGCACTGCACCCTTATACCTATAGCCCTTATTCCATTCCGACCAAAGTTATAGATACAGGGCAGTATAGAATAACATTCGTTAAACAATGTTAGAGGCATCGGCATTGACCTATGACATTATTTACTATGGAGTTACACACTACTATACGTTGACTGTACTCTACTCTACCAAAACTGTCTATCTACATTGATATAGTAAAGTTAGTAACTATACCGTGCTACTTTACCGCTAAATCTACATGCAGGTGGGCACAGAGGAAAAAAAGAAAGGTAGGTAACATCTTACGCCTCGCGTGAGTAACACAAGGTTAAAATCTAGATTCCTACTCAAAATAAGTCCAATACTCTCATAATATCATAAAACGCGACCTTCGCAATAATGCGATTTCACAAATCGTGTGGGGCAGCGCTGCCTAAATGACAATTGCTTTGAGAATTTACTTCATTATTGTCGCGTTGATACAATTAGTCGGATTCCACACCGAAGTTTTGTACACAATAGTCCACGACCACAAAATAAAAAATAATACGTACTTACCTACAACAACAATAGGCAATTACCTCTAGCAAGTGTCTCTAACTTTTACTTCGCGTTAGCGCTGCTTACGTAGAGAAGGTACAGTCGGCCACAGTCTCAGATACCCCTTTTTGTTCGATTGGCGCCCTTATGCCGCGCGCGGTAAGAGCTGCCATGGGGTATCTGAGATTGTGGCCGACCGTACGTGGAGATGAGATTTGTGAGTGTGACTTTTTGATTGTTATTAGATAACTTTCGGTGCAGGAATGGACGTTTGTCAGATGGTCGGTGCAGTAGAAGTATTGAACGAAAATAGAGACAGATGGGTCTCTAGACCATTTTATTATTGGCAGGACTTCATCTTATGTATAGAAAACGGAAACGATAGTCAATTTCGAGTAAAAAGTACAGAACCGAACAGCAGATTCATTGTTTTGAATTGAAGTGTAGACCGACCCTCTGAAGTTCCACGTGAAATGTTAACGTATGTACCTAAGTGCGGATGAAATCGTGGAAAAAAGGTAGTAATTTATTTAAAATTTCATCCAAATCCGTCAAGCCGTTTTGGCAAAGAAAGATTACCTAACTAACATTTAGAGCTCCATCCATATTAGTGTGATGTGATAAAGAAAAAGTGGCTAGCAAATAAGTGCCTAATTTTTTATAGGTTAACCTAACCTAACGTTGGAGCCGGCAGAAGGTCTGGAAGGTCGCTCTGCCAGTTAAGGGGTTAATCATTAAAAAACACGAAAATATTCTAAATAGTTAGTTTCGATTGACCGCAGTATCGATCCTTTATTAGCATTTTGGGAGAAGTATTGAGTAGGCGTTCAATCGACGAGTCCATCCTATCTAGAGCATGGAATACCGGAGCCTTTTCCCAATACCGGTATTCATTCGGTATCAAGATTTTAAATACCGGGATACCGGTTTTTCGGTATTTTTCGGTATTAAATTTTTGTTATATTAAAAAACATTGAATTGTTATAAAATAGACAAATAGAAAATTTAAAATAAGTGAGTTTATTTAATTGAACGATAATATTAATTTATACTAGCTTTTGCCTGCGACTTCGTCCGCGTAGACTTTTTTTTCGTTATCGACATTACCAGACGAATTTAGTTCGTAATTTATAGCCTATGTTAGTTAGTCTGGTTTCTAAGCTATCTCCATTCCTTCAGGCAAATTCGTCCTGCAGTTCTAACTTGAAAACAAATACACATACTCACTCACTCACAAACTGTCCGCGCACTCGGAGAAAAAGTTGCAGAATCAGAATATTCTTTGCTGTACTACAAAAACATTAAAAGGACCTTCCGCAATCCGCATTAATAAATCGTAATGGGCAATTTTCTGACAGCTCATGAGTTGTAGTTCCAAATTTGCAACTGGATGTCGCTGACGAGATATGTTTTTTATAAACCAGTTCGCGCTCGTTGGGCTTCGTAGATACGTCCAAACACAATATTTAGGTACTAGCTTTTCGCCCGCGACTTCGTCCGCGAAGACTTATAAGAAGTTGCCTGGGTACATCTTTCACCATTATCAAATTAGCATGAATAGAGTCATGGGTGTGTATTTTTGTAAGCTATCTCTATTCCAAATGTCAACCAAATCCGTCGTGCAGTTTCAGCGTGGAAGTGTATATGTTGTGTATGTGTGTGACCAAATTGGTAAAGATCAAATGAATCCAACAAAAAAAAAAAAACATACTTTGAACCTTTTTGGCCGTTTTAGGTGTATCATTATTATTGTTTTCTTCATGCTTAGTAGATTTGCTATAAAACGCAACTGTAGTTAAATGTTCATTGAATAGTTGTAGCTTTAATGGTTCCGGCAAAAAAATGTTTCCACCCTTTTTGATGCTGAAACATGTGTTTTATTATTATTTCTGATTTAATACACGACTACTTAGTTTCAAGGTAATCTGACCCAATAAAATGATAATTTCATACAAATTTTGAACCCTGTTTTGGCCGTTTTAGAGTTAACATTATTACTTTTTTCTTCATGGTTGGTAGTTTTGCTATAAAACGCAACTGTAGTTTTTCAAATTTGTAACTTAAATGGGTTGGGCCCAGCATTGCTACTACATCAGGGAAAAATATTCAACGTTTCCACCCAGTATAAGCCTTCATTCGCTGAAATGAGAAAAATTCTGAAACACGTGTTTGATTATTTCTGATTTAGCATACAAATACTTAGTTTCAAGTATATCAGACAAAAAAAAAAATATTTCATACAAATTTTGAACCCCGTTTTGGCCGTTTTAGAGTTAACATTATTACTTTTTTCGTCATGGTTGGTAGTTTTGCTATAAAACGCAACTGTAGTTCAAATTTCAAAGTTCTAACTTAAATGGTTTGGACCCAGCATTGCTACTATATCAGGGACAAATCTTCAACGTTTCCACCCATTTTAACCCTTCATTCGCTGAAATGAGAAAAATGCTGAAACACGTGTTTAATTATTTCTGATTAAGTATACGAATACTTAGTTTCAAGTAAATCAAGCCAAAAAAAAATTTTATTTCATACAAACTTTGAACCCCGGTTTGGGCATTTGAAGGGTTAAAATTATATTCTTTTTTTAATGGTAGGTAGTTTTGCCACAAAACACTACTGTAGTTTCAATTTCATAGTTGTAGCTTTAATGGTTTAGGCCTGGCATTGATACTAAATCAGGAAAAATCTTCAAACTTTTCTACCCCTTTTAACCCTTTAGTGGGCAGGATTTTGAAAAACGCTGAAACACGTGTTTAATTGTTTCTTATTAAATTTACGAATACTAAGTTTCAAGTAAATCGGACCAAAATTTTTTTTTATTTCATACAAACTTTGAACCCCAGTTTGGGCATTTGAAGGGTTAAAATTATATTTTTTTCTTGATGGTGGGTAGTAATGCTATAAAATGCAACTGCACATTCAGATTTCAAAGTTGTAGCTTCAATGGTTTGGGCCCAGCATTGCTACTACATCATGAAAAAAACTTCAACGTTTCCACCCATTTTAACCCTTCATTGGCTGAAATGAGAAAAACGCTGAAACACGTGTTTGATTTTTTCTGATTTAGTATACTAATACTTAATTTCAAGTAAATCGGACCAAAAAAAAATTTTATTTCATACAAACTTTGAACCCTGGTTTGGGCATTTGAAGGGTTAAAATTATATTTTTTTCTTCATGGTCGGTAGTTTTGCCACAAAACACTAATGCAGTTTCAATTTCACAGTTGTAGCTTTAATGGTTTAGGCCTGGCATTGATACTAAATCAGGAAAAATCTTCAAACTTTTCTACCCCTTTTAACCCTTTAGTGGGCAGAATTTTGAAAAACGCTGAAACACGTGTTTAATTGTTTCTTATTAAATTTATAAATACTAAGTTTCAAGTAAATCGGACCAAAAAAAATTTTTATTTCATACAAACTTTGAACCCCGGTTTGGGCATTTGACGGGTTAAAATTATATTTTTTTCTTCATGGTGGGTAGTTTTGCTACAAAATGCTACTGCAGTTTCAATTTCATAGTTGTAGCTTAAATGGTTTGGGCCCGACGTTGACACTACATCACGAAAAATATTCATACATTTCAACCTCGTTTAACCCTTAAACGGCTAAAATTAGAAAAAAGCTAAAACAGGTGTTAAATTATTTTTGATTTAATATACGAATTCTTAGTTGCAAGTAAATCCGGACAAAAAAATTTTTTTTTTCATACAAACTTTGGACCCCATTTTTACCGCCTTAAGGGTTAAACTTGAAGTAAATCTGTCTTAACCCGTAGCGTGTCCACAAATTACAACTATTGACAAGTTTTCATTGTTTTGGCATTAGCGGTTTTGTTCCAGCATCGATCGTAACTGGTGAAAAAAATCGAAAAACTTTGGTACCCATTTTAACCCTTAAGAACACAGAAATGAGAAAAAATCTGAAATAGGTGTCAAGTCATTTTAAAAAAAAAGTACAAAAAATCAAGATTTAAGAACAAAAGAACAAAAAAAAATTTTTTCCCATACACACTTTCAGCCCTATTTTGACCCACTTAAGGGTTAAATAAAAAAAAATCGCTTCTTAAATGAACCCTCCACCATATAACGCAACTTTTGTCCAAATTTCATACTTATAGGTTCAGCCGTTTGGGCTGTAGCGTGATGAGTCAGTCAACCTAAGCCTTTTATATATATAGATTGGTGATGGAGAAAAATGTAGTGTTTCCGGTTCTACCATTCACTCATACAAGAACAATAACAAAGTCGTGCACTTTTTCATGTACCAAAATGGAATGAGGTGAAAGATGAAGTCACAGAGCAATGAAGTGAAAAAGTATTTTCGCTGTAGTAAGCACGAATTTACTTTGTGATGTCGGATCAACGCCATCTGTCAAAGCTTTTATAACTATTTTTTATTTTTTAAAGCTGTCGGAAAATCCCCCATTGAAGCCGTCAACTGGGAGCCTATTTTGGCACCATTGCGTTACAGGCTGGACTGCAGTCCAAAATAAGAAAGTAATCGGTTTTAATTAATAAACAAAAATCGGCGTTTATACTTATAGGTTTTTACAAAAAACGTTTTTTTTTGTAGGTTTCTAAAACCGGTTCACATCACTATTCCGTACGGCGCACTCGCACGCATCGCATGCGCGCGAAATTTTGATATTCCACACTTGTTTCAGAGTTTTATCTGTAATACCGAAAATACCGAAATTCCGGTATTAAGATAATACAATACCGGTTTTTCAAATGTAGATATTTAGTCCGGGATCCCGGTTTTTCGGTATTACCGAAAACCGGTATCCATGCTCTAAATTCCTATCATCTCATTCACATCTATGTCCAAGGATTTCGAGCAGATGAATGAATGATAGTTTGTACTAAACAAGTACATATTGAATCCTAATATTTAATTATTGATTCTATGACGGCTGATGATGACCTTAAGATGCCTAAATGTTTTCTAATACACGAACCTAGACCTCAAGCAAGACAATGCAATAACATAAAACAAAAAGTGAACCTCTAATTTTGTTACCAACCAAGACTTGATGATTACACACACTCATTGTACTGTGGTTTTGTAACAGCATCTATAATAATTACCACGAAATGGGTTATGGGACACTTTCAACACAATAAAGCATCGTTAATTTTATTATCTAGCTTGTTTAATAAAATTAACAAGGTAGATAGAATTAGTAGGTAGGTACTCTGGTTGAAAAATGATCAGCCTCTTGCAGAGTCGCGAGCAGAATCTCATTAGGAAAGGCAATGATAATTTGATACGTTATCTCAACTGTGATCAAAAATTCTCATTTTCTCACATAAATCCCCAAATAGTAGTAAAAACATTTAAATTGTTGAACCTAAAAAAACTGAAGATTTATGGGGTTTGTCAGTAAAAATTGTCAGCTCAGTAATACATGTGTTAGCACCACACTTAGCTAGTATTTTCAACAAATGTATAAATGAAGGTCTATTTCCGGACCTCATGAAATATAGTAGGCTTGTACCATTATTTAAAAATGGCGATAGGCAAGATCCTACAAATTTTAGACCAGTTTCAGTCCTACCAGTATTAAGTAAAATATTTGAGAAAGTCGTGCTCGCTCAGTTACTATCATACTTTGATAAACATAAACTTCTCCACGACCAACAGTTTGGTTTCACAAAAGGACGCTCAACGACGGATGCGGGAGTGATGTTAGTTAGGCACATTTATAGCGCATGGGGGGATAGGAAAGATGCTATAGGCGTATTCTGTGACCTTTCAAAGGCATTTGACTGTGTAGACCATGAAACACTTCTCATAAAATTAAAATACTACGGGGTAAAGGGTAAAGGCTTAAAACTAATGAGATCATACTTGGAAGGGAGGGTTCAAAAAGCTGACATAAATCGTACACAGTCTGCAGGTTCGCAGGTGAAGATAGGAGTTCCGCAAGGATCCATCTTAGGATCGTTTCTATTCCTTATTTACATTAATGATCTACCACATATGGTGGAGAACATGTCTGAGATAGTACTATTTGCTGATGACACATCACTTATTTTTAAAATAAGGAGACAAGAAGATGACCTAAGTGATGCAAATACTGCTCTCTCACGTGTATTAGATTGGTTCACAGCCAATAATTTACTGTTAAATTCTAAAAAAACAAAATGTATTAAGTTTACCCTTCCGAATGTGATACAGGTAGAAAACAATATTATACTAGGAAAAGATAAATTAGAGCTGGTAGAAGAAACTGTATTTCTAGGCATCACTATTGATGCAAAGCTTCAATGGGGCCCTCATATTGTGAAATTATCTCATAGGCTGAGTTCTGCAGCTTATGCTGTAAAAAGAATCAGGGAATTGACTGACGTCGCAACTGCTAGGCTTGTCTACTTTAGTTACTTCCATAGTATTATGTCATATGGCTTACTACTATGGGGTCGGGCAGCAGATATTGAGAGCATCTTCATCTTGCAGAAGAGAGCCATCCGATTTATCTATAGACTAGGTAGTAGAGTGTCGTTAAGAGAACTTTTCAAAGAAATTGACATCCTGACAGTTGCAAGTCAATACATCTACGCCAACATTGTTTATGCTAAGAAGCATATTGCAGAGTTCGATACATTAGGTAGCCATCATAATATAAATACTAGGAATAAGCACAAGCCTACAATTCCAACTCTTAGGCTTAAGAAGGCTAGAAGCTCATTTCTCGGCAACTGTATACGCTTCTATAATAAGATCCCAACAGATATCCTAAGTTTACCAGAGGCCCGATTCAAAAAATGTGTAAGGCACACGTTGTGCCAAAAGGCCTATTACAGAATAGATGATTATCTAAATGACAAAGAAGTCTGGCACTAAACCAGTTCAGCGCACGATCACCACACTTACCAATGTGTTATTTTTTAAGTACCTACCTGCATTACAAAATGTATTATTTTTTTAAGCACGAGATCCTTGGAGTTTCTTTACCATGCTTCTTCTCCAAGAACGATCAGAGCTAGTGAAGCTGGAGAAAAAAAAGTAGCTAGATACTTAGTATTAGATAGTAATAAGTATCTGATTTATATACATTTTTTACTGTAGATAATATTTTGACGTTCAATGTAAATAATTTATTTATTGCATATTGAATAAAAAATTTGAATCTGAATCTGAATCTGAATCAACTCTCAAGTCAGCATATTAAATATATCAGGGGCACCAGGATTTACGTCACCCACCGTAGTTCTAATTGCGTGTGCGTCTGTTATGCCACGGGTAAGCACTATATTTTTGAAAGGCTGGCTGCCACGCTCACAAACGGAAAAAACGTTTTGCTACCGCTATACCTAAATACTATCCGGTTTTATTGATTTCTGTGTCAATCGTTTCTGCACATTATCAAGACCTGTAAATTTTATTTTCTTAAACTTATAGTTGTTAATTTTTGTGAATAAAAAAAAATGGTGAATAAAATAGACCTAATAGTATGCCGGTAGAGGTGTGTAGTTCGCGAATGAATGCTTCGATTGAATGCATTCGTTTTGTGAAACCATTCATTCATTCATTCACTACCAATCTTTACATATCACATTCACTCTAGTCCACGTAGTTCGTTCTTCAAGAAACATTCTTATATCTACCACACTAAGAACCAAAATTCTGTAAATCTTTACATATCACATTCACTCTAGTCCACGTAGTTCATTCTTCAAGAAACATTCTTAAATCTAACACACTAAGAACCAAAATTCTGTAACTCATGTGCCTCGCCTTTGTCATTCGCGGACTACTGAGCTATGAACTATGAATGAACTGTGAATGAACTATGAATGATGAATGAACTGTGAATGAACTATGAATGAACTATGAATGAACTATGAACTATGAATGATCTGTGAACTATGAATGAACTATAAGTGAACTGTGAACTAAAAGAGTGAACTAGTTCAGTGAATGAAATTAACTATATCATTATTTACTTTTCACTGAAGCGTTTCGCGCACCTCTACTGGGTGTTAAAAGACCGCCAACAAAGCGGGAAACCACGTATTGTCCTCATCATAAGGAACATTTTTGCCCAAGGAACTATGCCTGGGAAATCAACGGTTTCCGAGATAAAGAGGTCCAAAGTCAGACTAATTAAAACTTTTTTTTGCAGAAATGTATTTAGTATCTAGTTCTTAACATACCTTCTCAAGAAGCAATATCAAAATTATGAATATTTCTTACAAAAAACGATGTTAAAATTTCAACCCGCAATGTATTTTAAACATCGACACTTCAAACTTAAGAAACATAAACTGATACCTACACTTGCGCGATATGATTTCTGTGCGTTACACGTCCATTACGTGATAAAATATTTTTCAAAATGATAACCTAAAAACCCAAAATCATTTCCCAGCAATAATTTATCGAAAAAGTACTTTGTTTTGGGGTCTAGTATGCGTGGCTTTCGGGTCTGTTGGCGGTCTTTTAACACCCTGTATATGCCGGGCTTGTATACTAACGAGTCGCTGACCGTCTAAGGATATAAGCAACGGCGCCACTTGAGCACATTTATTAACGAATTTTATTGAAAGCCTGAAACTCCATACTCGAAATTAGGGAAATTCGATTTGTAAAGATAAGTGGATCAAGAGATTGTCAGATAAGAATTCATTTTGCTCGCAAGTTTGTACACACGACAGAACGTCGAGGCTTACACGCTAGCACTCTACTCGGTTACGTTACGGGGGGGCGACTTTACAACAAAAGTGTACAGTCTCACGTGCTGTCGTGTGTACATACTGGACCGGTACCGAAACGATCACTCAACTGTCAAATTGCTGTCAAACCTGAGATGATTATCAAGCTCGGTTCTAACAAGCTACTTATAATAATCGAGAGGTTTTGCTACTAAGGTACCTACGCTACGGAAGTGTCGAAATGGTGTAGGTCCGGTTTCGGTGCAACTCCTAAATTATCATACGTGTTAGCAACTTTTTGAGTAGGTACAGTCGGCCACAGTCTCAGATACCCCTTTTCGTTCGATTGGTGCCCTTATGCCGCGCGCGATAAGAGCTGCCATGGGGTATCTGTGATTGTGGCCGACCGTACGAGTATAAGTAAAATAATCCCGCCCTACAAGTAAGGTGCCTAAAATGTTCTTGAAATAAATGCTTACACAACCTTGAAAAAGAACATTGAAAATATTTCGAGAGAAAAGGCTAAATCTTTTAACTCTACGCTTCTAATAAATTATTCCATTAAAATGTATCACTGCACTGAGTGCAGAGGCAATTTATTTGCTTACATTAGGAGCGACTATACAACTTTTACGTTGGTGAACAAATTATTTATTATTTCATGAAACACCTAAACTGATTTATGCCGTAAGTTTTCGCGCGTAAAGAGTTTAAAACTCGAGATATAAGTTCAAAAGGAGCTTCTCTTCTTCTTCTACCAAGCACTCTAAAGCATAATCTACAAATGATTAAACCTTACACCTTCGTAACAACAGTTTTTTTTTTCATTGTTTACTGCCTGAGAACCAGGTTTATAATATCCGTTTGATTTTGCTCTCCTATTTTCATGATGCCTTTTATCAATGCCGTCAGCAGGTAGTGTACCACTTTGCTTCACTTTACGCCATTTTTTGCTATGGCGCAATTTTATTTCAAATTTCTTTGCATTGATACATTAAGACGGAATGCGGGTAGCCGACTGCTCCATACAAAAAATACAAAAAGGGAGACCTGTTTCCTCCCTGGATAATTATTTTAGAAAAAATATGGTTATGCCATTCAATTTATATGGAACTCTGCCATGTCCCTATGTTTTCCTTTTTTTATCATTTTAATTATTTTAATAAAATGTATTTATAATTTAAACACAGATTTTAACGGATTTAACACTCGTTTTATTAACTTTTTACATTTTCCCAACGTTTCGAGACCTTTGCAGGGCTCGTGTATTTAAATAATTAAAATTATAAAAAAAGGAAAACATAGGGACATGGCAGAGGTAAATAATAGATTGAATGGCATAAACATATTTTTTCTAAAACAATTATCCAAGGAGGAAACAGGTCTCCCCTTTTGTATGTAGTTGAGGTTACCAACAACATAAGTTACGAATTATGAGAAATCCAGGCACGATTTTGCGAAATCATAGATGATAACTTTATTTTAATCAATTTTGACAATTCTCAATAGCGTCAAGGGTAGAGTCCCGAGCTTACAGAGTCGTGATATAATTTGAACCCACACTACAACAATAGATTAATTAACCCAATTATAGGTTGACGGTCACTGTGTTACGTTGCCTTACTAAATTAAGTAAAGCTGTTGACATACTGACGTGACAGGGGTATTGCAGTTTATGATAAATGACAACCTTGATTTACTGGGGCCATATTTGTACCTTACCTACCTATAATCCATTATAGTACAATCAACAGGATCGAAAGCTACGAATAGGTACATGAGACAGCACGTCGACCCTTACCTACACGCTAGCACTCTATTCGGTTACGTTACGGGCGACTTTACTACAATAGAGTCGCTCTGACGTGCTGTCGTGTGTACAGTCGGCCACACGGTAGGATCCTGATTGGCGCCCTTAAACAGTGCGCGGTAAGAGCTACCATGGGGCCAACCGTACATACATCTGACAGGCCGCAACATAGATGTAAATATTAAATTAAAAATATAAAAAAACCCGACATTAGAATTTTACAAATTAGAATTTCTTATAAATGGCTAAACAAGAACACTCTGGATCAAATCGTCACGTTTGGTAAAAAAAAAATAATAATCCTGGTTTACTCGTTAGGGAGCTACGATGCACGTAGCTCCCTAACACGATGACGACAGACAGACACGGATGGTTTCTGTACAGTAAGATCTTACATAATTAAAGCTTGTCTAGGCATCTTAGCTAGGCATTTTAGCTACGAAGGTGTTAAAAACAACAAAAAAAAACTCTTCCATAAATTCCTCTTTGCATCAAGTGACGCATACGATGCCAGCGATGGCAACAGTTGCATAAAAATTGCGAGGCCTACATTCCTAGAATTCCGTAGATTGACCTAGAAAAATTCTTGGTTTTACAATCTACAGCCTTAGAAAAAGCATTATCGTACTAATCCATCCTTAGCGCAGAAATATTATGTCAGTATTGACGAAGTTTACCTATAAAATAAATTATCTATGAATTCGCAATGTTTCATAATGTTCTATGCTTTGCAATGTTTATTCACATGTAAGGCTATGTTGTAAAACATAGTTAAAATCTGATTATAACGCATCTAAGGGTTGCATTAATAGTCATCTGAGATCTCCTACTTGAGCTCGATCTCAAGTAGGTGAACTCAGTAAAGTCAAATGCTAATGTCAAGCCTTGGCTAATGTCAAACTTGAGTAGCTGTCAGCATATTAACCACTATCTTGAGATTGACATTGACATTAGCCAAGGCTTGACATTAGCATTTGACTTTTCTGAGATCACCTAGTTAAGAATAAGAATAAGTTTGTTTATTTGCGTGAAATGTGATAGGTACGGTGGGCCACAGTCACAGATACCCCATGGCAGCTCTTAATGCGCGCGGCATAAGGGCGCCAATCGAACAAAAAGGGGTATCTTTGGGTGAGGCCGGCTGTACATAGAGTGTTACAAAAGTATCAGGACAAGATTTTAGCTTCTGTTGCTGTGCTAGACTAGAAGTCTGTATTAGAGCAATACAGCAGCCTTTTCCCCACCGTAGTCTCAGGGGTGCTAGTTTTAGAGTTCTAGTTAAAGCTTAAGAACCCTTAATTCCTGATATATTGTATTTTTAAAATTGCCCAATATCGACAAACAGCATCAGGAGTAGAGGGGCTGCTTCGGATAGATGAAAAATCACCGATTGCCTAACAATTTTAAATATTTAATTAATATCCTACTTTTGACTTAGAGGTGCGGTCGGCCACATTATAGGATACCCCACGGTGGCACTTACCGTGCGCGGCAGAATGACGCCAATCGAACAAAAAGGGTAAAGGGATATCCTAGCTTGTGGCTGACTGTACTGATATACTAGAGTACTTGATACATCTTGCACTCATTCTACAGGGTGCACTCTAAGTCGATAGCGGAACTTTAAGTAGGCTGTCTACTGATCAATAGGTACAAACATCTTGTACTAGGTGGCGAAAAAAATGGAGCGAAAAAAATATCAGCTGTTCCATACAAAAGGTCGACTCAGTACTGCGCCAAATGTATGAAGCAGCTGATATTTTATTCGCTCCATTTTTTTCGCCACCTAGTACAAGTTGTTTGTATTGATCAGTAGACAGCCTACTTAAAGTTTCGCTATCGACTTAGAGTGCACCCTGTAGATCTTAGGATCGAAAGTAGGTTAATGCATCCTCTAATAACGAGTCTACTACGGACATGGCGACGTTCCTTTAGTATCCTGTAATTAGTAGAAGAAATTTTTATAGATACGCCGTCCTTCCCAAGTTCGGTGGGCCCCATAACTCACTGGCTCTGTAGCCTACTGGGGACATTTTACCGTGGAACGCAGGCCAGCGGGGCCACAGTTGAAGAAAGAAGCAGTATCTACTGTTTCCGAACAAACGGGTAAACAGTCGACAGCACTTTCAGGCCGACTGCCCAATAATGGTACAGTGGACAAAGGCACAGGTCTCTGAGAGGCCCGATAGTAATATAGAGACTTAAATATTTTTTTAAAATATTATTTAGAATTTTATTAAATTATAATTTATTATAGTTTCATGTTCTATGGATGTTTAACTGAAATAAATAATTTGATTTAAACTGAATTGAGGCGAAAATGGCGGGACGACCTCACAACCTTTTTGCCGGGGTGGCAAGAGGCAGCCGAGGATAGAGAGGAGTGGGAGAAGAAAGGGGAGGCCTTTTCCCAGCAGTGGGACACTATGGAGGCTACATAAAAAAAAAACCGAATTGAAGCGTCTCGAGACACTTCATTCGCAGCTTCACGAGTGCTTCGCGGTTTCAGACGGACGGTTAAAACGATTCTCTTTGCGCATCGCCGCCGCCGTCTACCTACTTATGACAGTTTAGTATAGCATTTATCAAATGCGTAACACAAGAACGGAAGTAAGTTCGCAACCCTGATACGAATTTTCCGATCGAGCGGGTGTAGGTCAAGGCACGGTCGAGTTAGCTTACTATTCTTTCTCCGCCTGTGACGGGGCTCAGTGAAAGATCGAGGGCGAATTCCCACGCTGGCAATTTTAACACGACCGGTTCAACATAATAAGCTACTTGTAGAGCTCTTAGAGCCCGCGCTTAGGTACTATTTTAGCTTGACAAAGAAGGTATGTACGGCGCGCGTGCGAATTCATTCAAGTAGGTATCTACCTTTCTGCTTGTGTATTCGTGATCGAATCGTTACTCGTGACGTTTGTAGGCGCGATTTTGCATTTGCGATAAAGTTATATTCACTTTTAACGACTCGCGATATTTAAACATTATTAAATAAAGTAATAAAATTTGCCTAAAACCAACCGCGATTCGACCCGTACGAATACAATAATTCGATAAAGTTATATCATTTAGATATTTGGAACACAAGTTCAGCAAAGCTCGAAATAATCAATCTTGCTAGACGTGCTCGTTGGGTGGTTGTTAAACTTAAGGGCGCTAACAACTTTTTTTAACCTTCATCGACGCGCGTAAGTTTTAGTAACGTTTAACGAAAGCCCGCGCGATTATAGGGCTTATTTTATAGTATAACCAAAAATAATAAAAAACGGCCAAGTGCAAGTCAGACACGCGCACTTGGGGTCCGTAAGGACAGATTTCTTGGCACAGAATCGTGTTACGGAACCCTCGGTGCGCGAGTTCAAATCGCACCTGGCCAGGTTTTTTTGCATTTTTACTTTCAAGATCAACTCATATAAATTTAGGACAATAACTGCCGATTTCTGAATTGAGTAATTCACTAAGCAACTACGTAAGTAACGTCCTGTCTCTGTAGATTTCTCACAAAAGAGCGTGACAAATACTTAAGTATTTGCTTAGCAAAATTCTTAATTCAGAAACCGGGCCTATGTTTACCACGCGAACAAGGACTCAAAAAATTCATTTAGACAAACTGATATCGACAAGATTCTCATGAATTTCGGTGCGTTTGTATTTCGACAGTAGGTACTGTAGTTCGAAATATCATAAGATGTTACGGAAATCCGACAAAGCGTTTGTTTGACATGCCTTAACTCTGAAACGATGCGCGTTCGGCAACATGTTTCCTCGACAACAATGCTAGTCCAAAATGAGCGAATTTCGACATGCTGTACTCAGACAATATCTTAAATCCACATTCCATTCCATTCAGTCGTTCCCTCAATGCTGAGGATCGTGACCATCATTGAAGGTGGCGGAGAGTAGAGTTCTCCATCGCGCTCTATCACTCGCGATGTGGATCAGTTCGTACAGGTGTTTTTGTGTGGCTTTGGTCATATTATCGACGTGGACGTCCATCGAGCGGGTCTGCCTCGAGCTCTCAATCCTGGAAAAAAAAATGACGGGAAAGGTGGAGCTTTCCCGTCATAATTTGTTTTTCCAGGCTATCAGTACTGGTACCACGAGTGCTTACTGTCAATGTCACTGAAAGTGACAAGTTGCATAAACAACCTTACTACTATAGTATTAGGATACATGACAGACGTCCGGCGGACGTCCGGCACAGCTTTTTCGCACTCGTGGTAGCTATACTGGTCCTCTACGGGCTATGTGTCCGAAGAACGTTGAGATACGTCGTTGACATACACCGTAGAATTTTAGTGATTTTAAAGCCGAAAGTATTTAGTTGCACTCGTGATTCTGAGCCAAATTCCAAAATTTTACTTCAAAACGAGCGAAAAAAAAAACACTTCCCAATACAAACGAACGGCTATCGGCAATCGACACCATTTGTATGGAGAAGTGAATTTTTTTTTTCGCGCGTTTTGGAATGAAATTTTGTAATTTGGCTCAGAATCACCAGTGCAACAAAATACCTTCGGCTTTAAAACCACTAAAATTGCACGGAGTATGATTGAGAGTGGGGTGCGTGTTTTGAGCTCTTCGCTTATACCTACTCATTTTTATCATCGCTGTCCACGAAATCCGTAGCAGTCGCCGCCAACACCACATTTCGAATGCATAAAATCGACATTACACATCCAAAACATGAAAATCACGGGCAAAACCCGTAACGAGTAGACATAAACTGCCAGTAAGTATTGCGAAAGTGCCACGTTTCCTGTTATTGTTATAAAACACTGCGTTCTAGGACCTTGTGGTGAATAATAAAGTTTCAATGACACTAACCGAACGCGGACATAGCTTAGCTACTATAGCTTTTGCCCGCGGCTTCGTCCGCGCAGACTTTGATAAAAAGTTAGCTATTTTTCCCGTTGTTGTCGATGTCAGCGCGGACGATTGTCGAACGAACGGACGAACGGGGAAAAGCTAGTCAGTATGTAGGTATTATATTATTCAAAGTTCAATAATATCTGTAACTACAGGGTGCACTCTAAGTCGATAGCGAAACTTTAAGTAGGCTGTCTACTGATCACTACAAACAACTTGTACTAGGTGGCGAAAAAAATGGAGCGAAAAAAATATCAGCTGTTTCATACATTTGGCGCAGTACTGAGTCGACCTTTTGTATGAAACAGCTGATATTTTTTTCGCTCCATTTTTTTTGCCACCTGGTACAAGTTGTTTGTAGTGATGACCCAAGTAACATTTCATTTGGGCCTAGGTTGTAAAAATTGCCTCTAGGTTTTAGAAGGGTTGTACAAAGGTTAATGATTTGCTAGTTGGTTAAATTTAGTATTTGAGAATGATTACTAAGTCCTAAAACTAATAGTTTATTGTTAAAACCTTGAAGTTGCTGACAAGAGTTAACGTTAACGTTATTATGACTTGTGTTTCAAGAGCTTACAGCCTCAGGATCTTATAGTTGTCGTAAGCTACTGATAAGGTTCTGGAAAGGCTGTCATTTAACTTATGTGTGATCTAAAGGTTAAATTTTTAACCTTGATATTACCATAAGGTTTTGAAAAGTTGAAATTGCTTATAAGTAGTTTCTAAAACCTACCTACAACTTTGAGGTTAGATCAGAGTTGTCTAGGCAAACAAATTAGGACTGTGTGGTGAAAAACAAAACCAATAAGCTGTTGTTTTGAGCTGAAGGCATGATTCAATTCCTACAGGAATATTTTAAAGCTTGAGAGGCATCCTCAAAACCCGACAGTTGTCTCCGCGACTTCAAAGAATAGGTAGGTATACATTGTAAGCATTACGCGTCTTGAAAAATGAACCGACACAGGGTGATACAAAAAAAGGAGTGGAAATTTTAAGCGTAAAGTGCGTAAAAATGTTATGAATGATTAATACAACGGTAAGTTTTATTATTTTTATTATTTACTAGTTGTAAACTTCTGTTCTCTGTAAACTTCGTATCAGTTCGATTTAGCTATTTATTTTTTTGTAATTTTCAGCTGTTCCTTTAAATCGATGAAGCCATTTTTTTTCATTTAGTGACACTAATGGAAAGCTGGGTATTCAAGATAATAAGTACACATTAAATTAATATGTTTTTTTTTTATGAAATAGATGTTTTGGTGAAGGTTTTTTTTGGAAAGTATTAAAACATTTTTCACACTAAAAAAAATACAAATACCAATTTTTACAGAATGTATGTGTAATAATGGAGGATACGACAACAAATAATAATGAAAAATAAGGGAGGACCATATACCACAAACGTGTTTTTATACTTTTAGAATACCACCCTTAGGCCCGGTTTCTGAATTGAGAATTTCACTAACCAAATGCTGAAGTATCGTTCTGTCACTGCAGATGTCACACAAGAGAATGTGACAGAACGATACTTAAGCATTTGGTTAGTGAAATTCTCAATTCAGAAACCGGGCCTTAGGGTGGTATTCATGAACGATACTTAAACTGAGATCCAAATTGAACTCAGTTTAAACTTAGTTTAAAGTGAGCTCAATTTTAAACTTACTTTAAACTGAGTTCAAAATTGATCTATGTTTAAACTTAGTTTAGTGAGATCAATTTTGAACTTACTTTAAACTGAGTTCTAAATTGATATTATTATTATTCGAATCGAATCGAATCAAACGGAATCTAATTGAATCGAATCGAATCGAATGTAATCGAATCGAATCGAATCGAACCGAAACGGATAGAATCGAATCGAATCAGCTATTGCTAGATTCATACTGATTCAAGTATCAAAATTTTAACTGCTCATATCTCCGAAACGGCTAATGCTAGACCCATGTTTATGGTACTCTAAAAAAAGGACTTGACGAGCTTTATTTGATGAAAGCAACAAAAATAATAAATGTTATTAAAAATTTATAAAAAATAAGTATCAAAACTTTAACTGCCCATAACTCCTAAACGGCTAATGCTAGACCCATGTTTATGGTACTCTGAAAAAAGGGCATGACGAGCTCTACCTGATATAAGAAAAAAATAAAAATAAAAAAAGGAGTATCAAAACTTTAACTACCCATATCTCCTAAACGGCTAATGCTAGACCCATTTTTATGGTACTCAAAAAAAGGGTTCGACGAGCTCTACCTGATGAAAGCAGCAAAAATAATAAAATGTTATTAACTAGTGGTTCACCCCGAACTTTAAACTCGCGACCCCATATCTCAGCAACCCCTCGACCGATTTGGCTCATGTTTGAACTTAAAAATTCTCTTTACCTTATATACCTGCCCACCTGACGATCCGACTAAATTTACTCAAGTTATCGTCGAACGAACATTCATACATACATACATACATCGATTGAATTGGATTTGATTTGATTTGATATTTATTTGATTCGATTCTATGCGATTCGAATCGAATCGAATCAATTTAAATTAAATTACTAATTTGGGTCTAGCATTGGCCGTTTAGGAGATACTAGTGGTTCGCCCCGAACTTTGAACTCGCGACTCTCTATCTCAGTAACCCCTCGACCGATTTGCCTCATTTACCCGCCTACCAAATTTCATGACGACCCGACTGTATTACTCAAGTTATCGTCGAACGAACATTCATACATAGATACATACATACAAACGCCGGATTGTTCCAGTAGACTCGGAGAACTTCGCTCGCTCGTTCAAATATGGGCAGTTAAAGTTTTGATACTTCTTTTTTATTGAACGAGCGAGCGAAGCGAGCGAAGTTCTCCGAGTCTACTGGAACAATCCGGCGTTTGCATGTTTGTATGTATGTATGTATGTTTGTATGTATGTTCGTTCGACGATAACTTGAGTAAATTCGGTCGGATCATTATGAAATTTGGTAGGCGGGTAAATGAAATTAAAAGAATTTTTAAGTTCGAACATGAGCCAAATCGGTCGAGGGGTTGCCGAGGGTTGTTAAGTTTATATGGACAGTGATCTGCATTAGTATGTCAACCCACAAAAAATCATGAATTGAGTTATGAATGCAGTCTTATTCTTCAGAGCATAAGGCATCTAATTCTATCAAAGTTAAAAGAAAAAAAAATCGTGCTAGTTGTTATAAGAAAAAAATGTTTTTATGAATCACCGAATCCCAGTAATCGTATTTAGCAAAAATGAGTTATGGGGTTGAACTATTATAGCGAAATAGGTCTAGTATGGCTTGACGCATTTATGCGATTTATCCCGGTGGGTTAACGTATTTTATGCATGTCGTTACAGTGGGATAACGCATTATTGCTAAACTTGTTTCGATCTTTGGCAATAAAAAAAGCAGTAGAAAAACAAATCAAGTGGCTGGTTGATTTGTTTACGCAAAACTGAAGGCAAGCCACACCGCTATGAGGAGGCGATGGCTAAGTCAAAGGAGTTTCCTCTAGACGTTGATGGTTATCATTATATTGTTTTTAACCGACTTCAAAAAGTAGGAGGTTCTATGTTCAGCGGTGTGTATTTTTTTGATGTTGTAACTTGGTCAGGTTATTACAATACTGCAATATGCTGTCGCTAAGGAAATTGAAACAAAACAGGACCCTGGAACGCTGTCTCCAAACAGCAAACTGCAGCTGAATGTACTAGGCCTGCACACTGCACAGGTAACTACGAAATAAAACTGCGGATTGGAAGATATGAAGCTATCTCCTCAACATACAATGAAAATGCAAAGCGACCTTACGAAAATAATTGAACAGCAGTTTTATGAAGAAGAGTCCCCAAGACTTCTCATTGGCCAAGATAATTGGCACCTCATCGTTTCATCGGTGATCAGAAAAGGAAGAAAGGATCAGCCAGTCGCCTCACTCACTAAATTCGGGTGGGTGTGACCCGAGCACAGCGCGCGTTAAGCAGTCTTTGCTATAACTTGGATGCGCCACTGAGACACATTTTTTTGGTGAAAGCGCTAGGGATACAACTGAAGAGACTTAGCACCGATATCGACATGCAAGCTTTGCAATTTGCAAAAGTTCTGGCAGTAAGTTTCGAGTAAGCTGAAAACCGAATCGACAAGACCGATAAATTTAAGAAGGAATACTTCTCTACAGCGATCAGGTGGCAGAGGTTTCCACAGAAGCCTCATAGCTGTACATTTGGTACCAGTCTCATTTTGCAGTGACTCATCCAGTAAAGATAAAAATTCGGATTGTTTTGATGCTGCCACCAAGATAGGACGAATGAGCTTTAACGACGCCTTACTGCTGGGACTGGATCTGCTCCACTCACTCTTCGGGGTATTACTGAGGTTCCGGCAGTTACCTATTGCCACCGTGACAGATAAGAATAGCCTGAGTCTCTGCTGGAGGACATCGAAGAACAGACCCACCCACTGAATACAAGATAAAGGCGGTGATTTTCGATGCGGCGTCCTCACCAGTATTTTTTTATTTCTATTACCAACACCCAAATCCTATCATTAAACTAAAACTACATATACTACTTAACTTCATTGTACAGCTACGGCTACTTTACATTAACTTTTTTTTAATTGTATTTTTTTCATGACTGCACAAAACAAATATTTGAAAAATCTTATCCTAAACCTAGAATTCTGAACAAATGGTAAAATTATATTAAATTAATTTAAATTTCCAGTCAGTTTGTACCAAAACTATAGGTTTTTTCATATTGTGTACACCTATATCGCATTACGCAAAAACAGATTATCTGCACTTGACACATATTTGCTATTAGAAACGTGGTTGCGGTATTCTGCATAAACCATTTTTCTTAAATTACTAAATTTACACTTATTGTACGCAATTCAAAGTATACTCATCATTTGCTACAAGTTAAAACGCTCATTTTGATACCATTACCTCAAACCTAGCTAATTTGAGAACAAAATTACAGCCAATAATCGCAAAAAAACTTCAAAGGCCATTTTCTCGAAAGTGTCATTTTGTGGGTTGACATACTAATGCAGAACACTGTCCATATGGGGTCGCGAGTTCACAGTTCGGGGCGAACTACTAGTTATTTCTGTTTCTTTCAACAGGTGGAGCTCGTTGAACCCTTTTTTTTAGTACCATAAACATGGGTCTAGCATTAGCCGTTTAGGAGATATAGGCAGTTAAAGTTTTGATACTTGAATCAGTACACACGACAGCACGTCGACCCTTACACGCTAGCACTTTGCTCGGTTACGTTACGGGCGATTTTACAACAACTGACGTGCTGTCGTGTGTTCCATGAATCTAGCAATAGCCGATTCGATTCGATTCGATTCGATTCGTATCGTTTCGATTCGATTCGATTCGATTCGATTCGACTCGTTTTGTTTCGTTTCGTTTCGTTTCGTTTCGATTCGATTCGATTCGATTCAATTTGATTCGATTCGATTCGATTCGAATAATAATAATATCAATTTTGAACTCAGTAATACCAGTTGGTTAAAGTAACTTCAAAATTGATCTCACTAAACTAAATATAAACAGAGATCAATTTTGAACTCAGTTTAAAGTTAGTTCAAAATTGATCTCACTTTATACTAAGTTAGAGCAGCCTGTAGCTGTTTGTTGAACGAAGGTCAAACGCATGTCCCCCTACAACCAAAACTTAAAAGCAACAAATTTAACTCAGTGGTGGTTTTCGCAACTGGTAAGTCTTGGACAACTCCTGGTAATAACCTTGAAGCGTTGAAAACAGCCTTGTCGTTTGAGGTAGCTCCGCGAGATTACCTTCAGCTCTTATTTTGGAAAACCTTAAGAGCTCTTAGCTGTTACAGTTCTGAAAAGGAAAAGAATAATGCTTTCAAGTAATTTCCTAACGTCAGCCATATTTAAAATTAAAAAATGAAAAAAAAAACGAAACAAAACCAATATTTTAATTAAATAAAGCGTAATCAAATACCATGCGCTACACGATTTATAATATATATTTTTCATATGAATAGTAGTTTGATTTCTGATGTGACTTACCACCGATCACCAATTTTTTTTATTTTATTTTATTAAAAAATATCCGAAATGTTTAACTTATGAAAGGCCCGTCTTGTATACAGCACTATTATCGTAAAGTTTCACGATGAAGTGCCAATCGCACTATATTTTGATTATTTCCTGACTTTACCAAGCTACTTATTATTTTTATAAACACTTTGCTTATCTAGCCATTTTGAAAGATGGCCGAACGAAAAAGGAATGACGCCATTGTAAATAAGTATTTGAATCTGTGTAAAAAATCTTAAACAGAAGCTATTTAAAACTTGTAAGTCCTGGAAAGGTATTTATTCATATCCATCAAAAAGGTTCTAAGTTGTCATAGAGTTACATCCAAGACTAATTTACAACTTATAAGTTGTCTTGCAAGGTTATAATAACGTTAAATTAAGGTTGTGAAGGTTATATTTAGGTTCTATGCAAGTAGTTCGAAAGGTTCTGGATTTGAGCTATAGGTTGTGCTGTAGCTCTCAGAAAGGTTCTAAAACCGGGGCCCTTTTGGCACTCAGAAGGTAATTACAAGGTTAATATAACTTTATTGAGAGTTATAAGACTTACGAGCAGATTTCCATACAAAGGTTCTAGAACCTGTTCAAAACCTTTCTACAACCTAAAATGTTACTTGGGGAGTAGACAGCCTACTTAAAGTTCCGCTATCGACTTAGAGTGCACCCTGTAGTAATAAATTGCATTTTTTTCCCATAAACTTTTTGTTTTTTACAGTGTAATCTTAGTAGTAGATCACCGACCTCCGATTGGAGACGGCACACAAAGAAGTTAGAAGAAGTGGTACATTTATAAATTTTCAAGTCTAATTCGCATTCCGGTATTTCCTTTATTAGCTATTCAATTTAGTTATCATACGAATTAAACATAGGTACCTATGTACAGCATCTCGAATCACTTATTATGTCAACGTAAGCGTAAGGGTGTCGCAATAGGCTCCCAGTTAATGGCTTTGATAAAGATTTATTTAACGGTTCTGTTAGTTCTTTTAATGTTTTTCTAGTATAATAAACAATATTGTACCTAATAGTAATTCTAAAGAATTCGTTCCGTGGTTCGGCATAAGGGCACAATTCGAACAAAAAGGGGTATCCTAGCGTGTGACCGACTGTACAGTCGACAGCACATCGACCCTTACATGCACTCTATTTAGTCACGTTGCAACTTTGCAACAAAAATTTAAAGGTTTACATGCTGTTGACTATTACTAAAGCGAATGTACAAGGACAGTTCTACAGTTTCCATTTTTTTACAACATGTCTTTTTGATCCTTTTTCTCAATTCATCGCTCGATTCTTGTCAAACGGGAACTCCACTAATAACTGGATTTAAATTTTACACCCGTTTTATTAATCTTAAAGTCGAGGCAACGGTTCCAATCCTGGACAGAGCTCGTGATCGCGGCACTGAGGTAACAAGTTACTTCGACTGATAAGAATATTAAAAAGTGTTTTGGAGGATACGATGGGCGTCTCCGTTGGCCTGATTGCCTCCACAATAAAAGGCCGGATTGTCTTGATAAGTAACGTATTGCAGCAAATCAAAATCAAAATGTGTAAATATGTAGCAAATCTCAGAAAATGTTTCGGTTAGCATCAGTGCCGGATTTACACATTTGCCGCCAGTAGGCTTTAACAATTTTGCCGCCCCTATAGATAGACCAATTTGACCAGTCACCTCTTTACGCAAAAGCTTTACCCCCAAAATATTATGCAAGTACCTAAACAACTCATGCAATTACAAATACCTAGTTCATTAATAATTTTCTTAAGGCGCTGGGCATAGTGAATTAGGCCGCGCGCAAAAAAAATGCACAAAAACGAATCCTGTATCAAATACACTAAAAAAATCGAAAATGTTCACATATCAAACCCTAGAATTAGGTGAGAGAGCTATCTAAAACAGCCAGTTTTGTGTTGATACCCATAACAGAATGCAAGATATTTTGTTTGAAAAAAAGTGCGCCGCCTATTTTTTTTCATCAAACATATCTTCAAAACGTTTATGAATGTCAACACGAAACTGGCTGTTTTAGATAGGTCTCACCTTATTCTAGGGTTTGATATGTGAAAATTTTCGATTTTTTTAGTGTATTCGATACAGGACTCGATTTTGTGCATTTTTCTTGGCACGCGGGCTATTCACTATGTACAGCGCCTTAAATATGTATAAAGTAGTCTAATTCAATCTTACATCAGTCTTTTCTTTGTACATAAAAGCAAAATAAAACAAGATCGACATAAAAAAAAAGAAATCTGATGTCAGTTTGTTAGTTAGTTAGTACACACGACAGCACGTTGACCTTTACACGCTAGCACTCTAGTCGGTTGCGTTACGGGTGACTTTACAACAAAAATGTACACTCTGACGTGCCGTCGTGTGTAAATACGTAAGCATGTAACGTATTTAAGTACAGATAAGCGCGCGAAGCGCGCCCGAAAATCACTCTGTTTTGTAAGGCTTGTTCTTCTATAGAATGATGCAAAATCAGAGAAAGATGAGCGCGCCCAACAAATGTTTGTTGAAATAACAGTTGAATCGACTAAGAAATGCTTAATCAACTAAGCCCCTAAATTTAACCGCACCTAAAAATGTACGGGAAGTATCAAATAGCTTTACGTAGTTGTTAGAGCCGCATATTCATCGAAATGAGGAAAAATAGAGCGCGCCGCGAAATTTTTAGTTCAAAAACCTCAAAACGTGGCCAGAGGCGCCGAAAAGGGGCAGGGGGCGCCAAATTCCTTTTGCTATCACCTAGCGTGACTGCACACCTCGCTCTACCCTAGGCTCGCCCGCTAGCTCGCTCGATTTTCTATTATGTAAGATCTTAAAAGATGCCCCAAATCTGCCGCCCCTCTAAAATCTGCCGCCATAGGCTTAAGCCTACTCAGCCTATTGGTAAATCCAGCACTGGTTAGCATAAATACAAAGTAGTGTGAACTGTCAAGAGTGAAAAATCACAGACTTTATGAAATAATTTGTCACAGATAAGAGGCGAATTCCGCCACTGTGTTACAAAGTAAGCGGTGGCTGTACACGTGTAAATGTCCCACTAGCTGAGCAAAAGACAGAGAGACGGATGCCCACTGCGTGAGGTCACAGGTTCAATTCCCGGTGCGGCATTTTTTCTCAAAGTTACGTTCATTTAGAATTTGATTATTTTCAAAGTTGCGTTCGTTTATGAACTCGCTATCTTTGAAGGAAAAACATCGTGAGAAAACCTGAGACTAATATTGATGCATAATGTATAAATTAACATTGATGTATAAATTTATTTGATCTTTCATTGTGTCTATTTATAAATGTGTTATTAATTAAATTTTTTTTTACTTTCAACACGATTTTTTTGTATAAATTATAAAACAATGTTTTTCTTCTTTTCACAGACACAATGGCCAGGATACCTGTGATCCTGGCGCTAGCGCTGGGGCTGGTGCATGTCTCTCAGAGCGTCTTTGTCAATAGTCCCCGGCATTTGTTCCTGCAGCAGGCTGGCTTCCATCTGCCTCAGCCTACCGACTTTGGACAGCTCCTAGCTGCACCCTTCCCGGCGAGACAGAACGTGGCGGGACTCGGGTGAGATATACACACACACAGACACAGTAAAGTTAGTACGTTTGTAACACAAAATATAGTCGGACGGCCATGACGAAACAAATGTAAATTACGGATTCCTAAAAAGACTGACGCTTTTAATTTCATTTTACGAAAATACAGTTTGTTCCGCTACAACTTTCGACATATCGAAAAACCACTACCCTACCAGACAAAGGGGTCTGCAGTTAATAAATGTCGATATGATTTTTACATCACTATCAATTTCCACTGAAGCATTTTTTCTTACGTAATCCCAATGAGTTACGAGTAGATGACGAAAGATCCTTTAAAGTTTGGCTAACGATAAAATGTCACCCTGTAGAATTTACTGGCTTTGTTCGTCTCTCGCGTCGAACGAAAGCGTCACACTTCACGCTCACCTTAAACTTCGCTCGCTACACAGATTTACTGAAAATATCAGAATTTGTATTATTACCAGTTTCAATATTGAAAATTCAAAGTCACTTTTTACCGTAGTGCGGTCAAAGTCATAGTAATAAAACTAAGTTGAATGGTTCCCAGCGTTAGCAATAAAGCTAGCTTAGATATTAGTAAAGTTGTTAAAAGCTTTTGAATATGTATATTGCCTGATGAAGAGACTATTTTGTGTACAGTTACACTAGAAATACAATCTCTATTGGCATTTTTCAGGAACATCTACGCAATTTTGGCCGCATTCCATTTCACTAAAATTCATAAGTAGTTTTCGCATAAAAAAATATAAACCCCTTTTATGTCAACAGTTTTTACTAAATTATTATGCTTTGGAACTTATACATTTATTTTTATAACCACTCCATATATTTTCGACACGAGTGAAAATAGTAGTTTTACAACTCTTTTATCCGTAACTTTCATATTTTCCCTCAACTTTTAAAACGCTGCCGAAGTTATAACTTAAGTTTTCACTAAAGAGCGGATATCTTTCATATTTTCAAGAAACATTTTGCCTCGAGAAAATGCAGAGATGTTCAGTAATTACTTCACTTCAGCATAGCTGGAGAGATAAGTACTTCTAATGTGAGGGTCCCATGTTTGAATATTTTTGTCCCCACCGGCTATATCCTTAGATTAATAATTTGTTTCTTGACTGTTATGTGAAGTTGCAATTAAAACACTCGCTTATGGTAAAGGGAAGCTTATGTTTATAGGTATGTAATCAATCACACAATATTTCTATCTACGAGTATTTCACGCGATCACACAAATTACATATTTCTTCAATCTAGATTTATTTAAATTGTTACGTGTATCTAAATTAAGTTTTGTTTTTGCGTTAGCTCAATAAACCATGTATGTACCTATAATTGTAGGTATCAAAGATAAAGTCACTTGAAGATAGCCTCATAATTGGTCGAGAAAGGTACCCCAATTATTTAGACACCTCAGTAAAAAAAAGCTAACGTTGAAATTGCAGAAATTGTACCCAAATTATACAACGTGTTACAAAACATCCTAACTCTTTTTACAGGGTTTAACCTACTGGTCAACAGGATGTCAATTCTGTAAAAAAAAGTTGAAAAAAACAATTTTTATTTTATAACCTCAAAATTGAAAATTTTTCATAACTTTTTTGTTCTTGGTATTAACTCAAATTGAAAAATATGTTTGTGGGTGTAGATGCATTTGCATAGGTTTGAGTTGTTAAAACATTGTGAAAGTCAATGAAAACAATATTAAAAAAATAGTTTTCTCCCGCCACAGCGTTCACATTTTATTAATTTAAAAATCAACGGAACGTCATAGAGCAAATAAAATATTTAGGTTGTGATCCCTATCACCGGGTGCTATTACCCTGTAAAAAGAGTTAGGTACTTTTGTAACACCTTGTATAGTAAACTGTTCTAGACACTGATTATTGTGCCTTTGAAACAGGCATCCCAAAGTGAATTTATTGTCACTAATTGTGTTCGCATCAAGTAACTACTAAGTTTGAGCGCATTGTATCATTCCTTGATCTTGCAAAGCAAATTGCACTGTAGCGCAGTGGCATTCGAGTTGCATCGGATTGTAAGGGCACAGGCGAGATTGCAGGTTTTTGGTTGAAAGAACAATTCTTCACACGTGGCACAAAGTGTGAGCGTATCAGAGGACCAACTGCCTTCCCAAGAACCCGTGAGATAATAATATTAGCTCTATCTCACCCTTTCTAACCAGCTAACCAGACAGATAGACTGCATTTTATCGGGCTCTATCTTTCTATTGATTTCACCATTACATGCTACTCCTACTGATCCTACTTTTGGTGTATACTTCTTCTTGAAGTGCCGCTCCACCAGTTCTTTATTCATAGGTGTCTGTCCTGCATATTGGTCACACGGTTTTTATATCGCTACATCCTTCACAGTCATGTAATTTTCCTTCTTCCTAGCCTTCTTTTTCCTTCTGTTTTGCCCATCATTAAGTGTCCAATATCTATCGGATATATTAGTTTATCTGAAATCAGGTTAGCTAGTTTGCGTTCTGCCCAGGAAAGAGCTTTGTGCTCCAGTCTTATTAACGGGCTCTCCACAAATACATTGCCATTGCCGAGTTGCAACACAATTTGCATTTGAGGCGTCCTTCGTCTAGGATCTAGGTAATTTCCTCTACGTGGGTGAGAAAAATAGGGTGATTAAGTTAATATGACACGCTCTGCCGTGTTTCTTCTTTATTTAAATGGTGTGATACGGATAAAGATTGAGGTAATTGGTGGCCTAATAGGCTGAAATTGTACCATTTGTGTAACAATCGCACTGTCGCACATGATAATTTTGTGATGAGAGCATCATTTCCTATATTTTTATACATCATAGGGCATCGCATTCTGAAGAGCGCAAAAATGCTATCTGCATTTTTCCGCCTTATCTATCTTATTTATCTGCGTTTAAAATGGGCTTTTCCATCATATGGGCCTAGAAAGTATGTTCTTTCCGAGCCTGCGAGGTGAAAATATAATTTATCGGTAAGTACCTAGGGCAATATGTATAAATATTAGACAACGTTGTCAAACAATTTTAGACCCAAATATAGGTAAGTAATTTAACCTATAAATACACTAAACATCAAAAAAATAGCACCCTTTGAAAAATAAAAACGTATATTTCGCGAAAATCAACTTGCAATTTCTTCTGCCCTGGTAAAGAAAAACACAAATTCATTTAATTAATTCTATACCTATTATATTTCAATAATAATTGATACCTAAAAAAATCCCTCTTAACTGGTTTAATTAGTCATTGTTTCAAAAGGTGACATTTTTCTGTTGTTTAGTGTACCTAGATGTGTAATAGATGTGTAGTCCCTTATCTTTTTTCCTGTAATAATGCTATTTATAATCATGCCAAATAATTACTGGTGATTATGTACAGTCGACAGCACGTTGACCTTTACACGCCTGCTACGGGCGACTTTAGAACCAAACTGTCTAACTTGCTGTCGACTGTACATAAAGCGAAATATTTTAAAGCTCCGTGCATTGTTGGTGGCTTACAAGCTTTTCGTGTATTAGTGGTACAGATTTTGTATGAATTTATCTACCAGACTAGTTGTGCCCGCGACTTCGTATGCGTTTTTACACATTTGATATTTAATTTAAATTCGACTGTGGAGGAAAACTCAAAAGGAAGGTTTTTTTTAACCCCCGACCAAAAAAGAGGGGTGTTATAAGTTTGACAGCTTTGTGAGTGTGTCTGTATAAGTGTTTATGAGGGTGTGTCTGTCTGTGGCACCGTAGCTCTTAAATGGGTGAACGATTTGGAAGCTTTAGGTTTTTTTTTTAATTTGAAAGCAGGTTTTCTAGCGAATGTTCTTAGTTATGTTTTGTCAAAATTGGTTCAGCAATTTATTAAATATGCTTATTCGAAGCTAAAATGTCGGGAGTATTTTAATAGTTATTATTTCTTAACTTGCGGTAGCAGGGCTCAAAAGAAAGCAATAGAATAAAATAGAATAAAAACCCTAATCTAAACAATACATTTATAAATTTAATAATAAATATGTATTGTTTACATTAAGGTATCGCCCGTGATAAGATACCAGGAAGCTTAGCATAAGAATTGATTAGGAAGTAAAAGGGTTTATAATATGTATCTCCCTCGACGTAGAGTGGGATAGATAAAGTTATAAGCCCATAGATAAGGTCTTACTCTTTCTCATGCTAAGCCAGCAAGCAAAGCATACGGCTAATAACTCTGTCTATCCAGCTCAACAGTAAACAATAGTTATTTGTTATGCAAGAATGCAAAATTATTGTTTGCGGCGAGTGCTTGTATTGAATACCGAGCGGTGTTAAAAGACCGCCAACAAAGTGGGAGACCACATACAGGGTGTTAAAAGACCGCCAACAAAGCGGGAAACCACGTATTTTCCTCATCATAAGGAACATTTTTGCCCAAGGAACTATGCCTGGGAAATCAACGGTTTCCGAGATAATGAGGTTCAAAGTCGGATTTTTCAGTTTTTTTTTTTGCAGAAATGTATGCAGTATCTAGTTCTTAAGAATCCCCTGAAGCTCTGCAGCCCTCTCGCTCGCACTTTTCAACATTTTAATTGATTGTAAGAGAATGATTAAACTTTGGACGATAAAATATAGTTGCAGACATAGATAATAAAGCTATCGACATGTGAACACACTTTTGATTTCATATTCCTACTAATAAAAAAAAATATCACTAAACTTCGGTTAAAAGTAGTAGTTCAGTAATTTATTTTTTAAACTATAAATGTGAAATTTAAAGTGTGTCTACATGTCGATAGCTTTATTATCTATGTCTGCAACTATATTTTATCGTCCAAAGTTGAATGTATTCTAAACATCGGCACTTCAAGCTTAAGTAACATAATCTGATACCTACGCTTGCGCAATATGACTTCTGTGCGTTACACGTCCATTGCGTAAAAAATATTTTTCAAAATTATAACCTAAAAAACCAAAATAATTTCCCAACAATAATTTATCGAAAAAGTACTTTATTTTGGTGTCTAGTGGCTTTCGGGTCTGTTGGCGGTCTTTTAACACCCTGTATAGTCCTCATCATAACGATCATTTTTGCCCAAGGAACTATGCCTAGGACATCAACGGTTTCCGAGATAATGCGGTTCCAAGTCGGATTTTTTTTCCGGAAATGCATTTTTTTTTTCGGAAATGTGTTCTGTATAACGTTATTAACATATCTTCTCAAGAAGCTATATCAAAATAATGAATATTTCTTACAAAAAACGAAGTTAAAATTGCAACCCGCAATGTATTCTGAACATCGGATAGCCTAGATTGTTCCCAGAACCAGGACTTATCACGGTACTAAATTTGACTGAAAACTGTTCAGCGGTATTCGCGTGATGAGGTAACACACAGACAGACAGACAGACAGACAGACAGACAGACAGACAGACATAGACCGATTTTTTTGCATTTTTGTATTCAGAATAGTTTACTTAGTAACCCCTGATAGTTTTTTTCTAAAAATATTCAATGTACAGAATTGACTTCGCTAGAGTTTTATTATAAGTATAGATTAGCTTAAGGCTGGTCGATTCTCGGAAGTATCATATACGAGACTGAAAGATACATCAGTTTTTGCTTAGTGAATTTCTCAATTCTGAAAGCGGAGATTACACTCCCGAATAGGCCCCCAGGCCACGCGAAAACACGTAGAAAGGAAAAAAAAAAGAAAAAGTAGAGTTTTGTTTACACCCCGCAAATAGACTTCAAAGCAGCTTCCATTGCATGGTTGCACACTTTGCACTGTTACCTAATCGTGCCTTTGACTTTCCGATTATAAACAATAAAAAAAGAGTGTAACGGCCGATTAACAAGTAGCAAGATTGGTACTATAAAATATTATGGCAATTTCAGTTCTTAACGTGGTTCCAACGCATCAAACTAGCTACTTTGTATACACGACAGCACGTCAGAGTGTAACATAACCGAGTAGAGTGCTAGCGCGTAAAGGTGGACTTCCGTGGGTCGCGGCCGGCCGATGCGACAGACGCGTGCGGCCGAATGTGATCCCATACAAATCCACAGCCACGGACCCACGGCCCACGGAGGGTCGACGTGCTGTCTTGTGTTCGCTACTTTTTCTCTCCGAGGACGATGCTGTCGCTTCTGCACTTGTTGAATGTAAATCGACCTTTAACAATCTCAGACAACAATCAATACAACTGACAGATTATTTTTTAATCTTTAATTCATTAAATAATTATTTTTGTCAAACAATAAGATGGCTGTTCCATTTTACATGAAATGTAGATTCTATTGTGGCGATTGAAAAAGTAGCCCGTCACTCATTGAATAAACTATTAGGTACTCAACAGATTATTTAAAAAAATAATTGCAAGACCGATTCTCTCGGACTGCAGACTTATTCCGCGATTATATTGGCGCGTGCAATTTGCCGGCGACGCGTACATAATCTAGGATAATTCAGAAAATTCTTGATTGATTCTTAGTAGATAAATGGTTCTGTATTTCTAAATCCTTTTGCAATTTGAATAAAATACTATCAAGAGAAAAGTATGGTAAATTGTATTAGAACACTTACGATAAAGTCAATAAAGTTAAATAAAGTATCTGTTTCTGCAAAGCTGATGGTGGTTGTGGTTGTTTTGTACTGTGTTTGAACCAAGATAATTATTAGAATAGGTGATCTACACTGTCCTTACACACGAAAAAAATTCAAAGATGTAGTGTGCAAATAAAAAAAAAACATTAAGTATTTTAATTGAAGGCCGACGTAGGACTGATATCCGGCCCTAAAGGCTCGAGCGACGCCTGAGTGGTTAAAAATAAAACCATTTTAGGGAGCCTATCTTATCCATCAGCCCAGCCCCTAGCAAGATAATGACAAGATAACAAAACGTTTGTCGCATCCACCGCGGCTGAGGATTGTACTATACAAGTGTACAAATTGCATCACCGGAAGTGGAATCTTCTAGGGTGGCAAAGCTCGAGCTCAAGTAGGTGATCTCAGAAAACAAAATCACTGACTTGAGACCTTGGCTAATGTCAATGTCAAGCTTATGCTGACAGCTACTCAAGCCCGAGCTTTTGTTCGGCGATCTTGTTTTCTGAGATCACCTACTTGAGCTCGAGTTTTGCCACCCTAGAAGATTCCACTTCCAGTAGCTTGAGCTGACGACTATTAATGCCACCCTTAGTTTTCTAATAGTAATCGAACGAACTCACAGTTAAGCTACTGCTGTTGCTGAAAAGCACCTTGTAATAATAGTAACTTTTAATAATTTAACTGCTATTTTGGTTCAAAACGGGTCTATCCATAATATTTTCTTAGGTTTGCACGAGCACTATACATAATTTAAACACAGATTTTAACGGATTTAACACTCGTTTTATTAACTTTTTACATTGAAAATGTAAAAAGTTAATAAAACGAGTGTTAAATCCGTTAAAATCTGTGTTTAAATTATGGGTCTATCCATGTCCACGGCCGTTGGCAACGCAGCCGAAACGTCGCGTCCCTTATCCCGATAAAGAATACTATTTACGGGTTACCAATAACCAATAAAAAACACAATCCGACCCGTTTCGAACCAAATCATAAGCACCTTGTACGCTACTAATTACAGTTGAATGTTGCATGTGGCGTTATGTTATGTGTACAGTAATGCACGTTGTCCCCAGCAGCCCCGCGTCCGACTCCCCAGCACAGTCTTCGGCCGCCACCACAAGGTTAACCTGCACTCTTTTATGTTCTAATTAAACTGGGGCCTAAATGTCTAACGTCAATCTCTATCGCGATCCATTAGTATTCAGATCGTGATGGAGACTTTAGAATGTAATAGACTATGTAATTATTTTAGATGTATTCATGCTTTATTTCTAAACAAATAACAAAAATACGTACTGTCGAAAGTCTTTATACGGGACCACATAAAGTCGAAAGTTTTAAATAACAATCACTCAAAGAACAAATCGGGCAAAACGGAAAACAAATTGAAAGTCATCGACCGGACGTGAACCTTAAAAAACTGAGAATCCTTAAAAAATATATCACAATCACCTTAAACGACAAAGTGTCAATTAAAATCGGTTTGAAGTTTATCAACATTTTTCATAATGTTTCATTGAAAGGGATCGTGATTTTTTATCGGTGTCAATAAATGCTTTTTCAATGCTTTTTCATTTTTCATTCATGATCAAGTTAGTTAGACAATCAGACCCCTGGGGTCCCTTTACGCACACCTTACGTAATTTATCGAAAGTGTTTACTCCGAATCCGGGTTGAAAACTTTTTGTGTTTTATCGGTTTATGGAATGACGAAATAAAATTGCCGACATTAAAATTATCAGTAACACAGTGCGTGTGTTGGCTCACGTACATTACCTTGAAGTACTTTCAATACCTACAAACTATAACCAAAATAGACAATTTGTAAACTAAAGACGAAGACGGAGTATACCTACAATCAGAAACAGCATGTTGAACGCGATCGGGTTCGAAAAAGTACCCACTCTCTTTCCCTATGTTTGTCTACCTACGCTCTACGCTCTACGCTCTATGCATCATGCACATGCTACTACATTTTGTAGAATCCTTTTGAAAAGTAGGATGTGAGGTTATTTTTGCGGTTGCAGTGTTAGGTAACTTATTCGTTTCGTAACACTCTTTTCTGCATTGATGACTAACTCGACGGGTTAGGTTATAGTTAGAGGTTAGAGTGCGAATTTTGAGCAAGATACATCCAGCGCGTTTATCAATTATCTAACAAATCCACTCAACCGTTGAGCGTCACAACACTCGAAAATTGTCCGAAATGAACAGTCCTTTTATTGAAATTTAAAAATGGTTATTTTCACGGTGGATAATTTAGAGAATACAAGAGGATCTACTTGAGTACAAGAACAATGCAAAAAGTGCCTTTTTAAGGCTTCGCAATTTATGGGCTCATCAAAAGATGGTTGTAAAAATGAGTTTTATAAAGAAGTCATAAACGTTATGGCGTGCATGTAACGATGTTGATAAGACTCGTATTTGCAGTGTATCTTGGTATCGGTTGTTGTATGTAATCCTCTCGAGTCCTATCATAAAATACTTAACAATAATAGCAATGCCGTTCTCTAGTACCTACCTAAAGTCTAATAATTATTAATTCACTGGAGTAAAATCACAGAACTTAATGTCACTTTGTAAAATAATGTTGCCAAATATTTTACAAAGAAACATTAGCGTCTGTCAGTTTACTTCAGTTAATTGATGAATAGACTGTAGGTAATTATAAATTTTTTAAGAGGTATTTTGAGGTATACAGCGTTTTTACTTTAATTAAGATAATCATGTGCCTAATTAAGGGCAAAAATCACGTACGAGAATTTTCATGTTGGCCCGACCGGTACATCTAGCATCTAATAGATACGTGACTAGATAAGTAGTGCTGTTCTCTTTATATATTAAGAATAGAATAGTAGTATATCAGCCGTCAAAACTATGATATCCGTTTTTTCGCCATACATACCTACTTTTTGGTGACTGCGGTCGAACTGGCCATGGTCCATCATGCTAGTTTTGTGGTTTTACTAACTATGTTATTGAAAACACAAGGCGTAATCCATGGGCGAGTCAAAACAAACAATTTTGTCTGGATATCTCGAGCAAGAAAGTGCGAGCAGAGCTGACCTAAATTAAAAATTCTCGTTTTACATTCGCGTAACAAAGTGGACATTTAATTTATGTCCGCCAGGAATTTCTTCAAAAAGCCCGGGCATGCAGTTGCGTTATGAAAAACGGTGGCTTGACAAAGTGTAGATTAAAATGCTTTATGGAGCAGACTAAACTCTACACTCACATAAAGTTGCACTCCTAACCACATTGAGCACAACGCGAAATTGTTGCGTGGCTTTGTTAATCTCTTGAAAATTAGGTTAACATGTGTAATGCAATCATGAAGGACTATACGATACGGAATGCCCTTTCTAAATAAAGGCCGAAATAAATCCATTTATGTAAACAACATAGGTACGCTTCGTACGAAAGCTTAGTGAGTTCAATGATGAATTGATGATGCAAATGAGGCAAAGTTAGTTCTTAACCGATTGTGTCATTTATCACTATCACTATCAGCCCACTACTGGGTAGGTATAGACCTTTTCTCCTCCTTGCCATCCTTATTCTAGGTAGGTATCTCGCCGCACATATCCTTATTTTTCTTCCTTTCATTTTTCTTTGAGATAATAATGGCAAAGCTCTAAGATACATAAGCATTATTTTGTAGTGAAGTGTGACTTGCTAGACTTAATTGTCGTGCTAAGTTTCTATACGAAACGTCATAAAGGTAACGTAAAGCTACACACGGCAGCACATTTCATTTCATTTTAATTTCACATAGTGTATACTTTTTGTTGTAGTTGCCCCTAACGTAACCAAATAAGGGTCAACGTGCTGTCTTGTGTATCTACTATTTATACCGACAAACGATATAAATAATGCACACTTTTACTGTAACCAAGAACAATTTGTGAACAAAGCCTTGGCTATTGTGATAAAGCTTAGTGTTAATTACGTGTAGGGTTACCATTCGGGTGAAACGTGATGAGTTATAAGGGACTCTTGCAAACAAGTCCGGACATACAAACAAAACCCCTACGTTGAGTTCATTCTGCTGCGTCACGCATGCAACCCAAAAGTTGAAAAGTCTGTAAAAAGTAGCGACTGATAGATCGTCACCAAGTTTGTTTGGGGTGCTACAAAGTCGGGCTTTTAAGGACCACAGAAGAAGAAAATATCAGTTTTGTGGTGCGGATAGATCCAAGCCACATTATATAAATATACTACGCACGCCCACTCATGCCTGGTCGGTGGGCAAATTCTGGTTACCTACCTACGACCATCACTACAAAAGTTACCTATACAAAAGCTACATTCCGAGACATACCGAGATTCGAGGCGCTTAGGTACTTAGATATGAGACCCGATTCGGCCGTTTCCATGGTGACAAACCACCTCTACTAAGTCTGGATGGATGGAAACCCTAATCACGTAGTCTTAAAGTCGTAACTCCTCACAACCACAGCTGGGAACTCTTTTAGATCTGTTTACAGCCACATTTACTTGATTCCACGCTAAAATAGACTAATATATAATACTTCTAGAGCAGTGGTTCTTAACCTTTCAGTGATGGCGGACCATTTGACAATATTTCTGTCTTGCCACGGACCACCAACTGTTTGGGGCTAATACACGTAAATTTAAATTAATCAAGGGTTGTTTTATATACAAATAAAATACGCATACAATTTATTCAAAGCTTAGCGTATTATGTAAGTCCTAGTTCATTCATTACACACAGAAACCGAAGGCGTGACTGAGCCGAATGCGGTTTTTTCTGTATTCTTTGAATTTTTATGAAAGGCTACACACACGTGGGAGCGGTGGCGACGCGATGCGTCATCACCATCGATATTATGTCAACACTGACAACCGCCTTCGGCTCTACCACGGCACCGCCATTCCTTCGGTCTCAGTGTGTAACGAGCCGCGTTTACACGATCTCAGTACCTTGAATACAATTTTGTCGTCAAAGTAAACTAATGCTTATGATTGGTCGTTTTCATCACAGCGCACCAAAATGTTTCTCAAATAGGTAAGGTAGGTAGGTGCGGTCAGCCACCCTGGAGGATACCGATACCCCATGGCAGCTCTTGCCGCGCGCGACTTAAGGGCGTGAATCGAACAAAAAGGGGTATCATAGCGTGTGGCCGAGTTCGGATATAACTATTTACGTAATTCTGAGACGCCACACTGTGACTCAAATACTCAATGTAAAAATAAATAAAACGAGTGTTTAAGGGTAAATCCGTTTATAAGTGGTTTCTATTACTCATCGGTTAAACCAAACAAGCTAATGAGTTACTCAATAGCGCGAGTAAACTTCCTATTCGGTACCTTATCCTATTGGCTTTATACAATATTCACCTTAAAATAGTGTAGACTCCGTCGTGTGTCGTAAATGTATATTTTAAACCATTTGCATCACAATCTGCATGCTGCTGGAATTTTAGGTGGTAGAGGGATTTTAGAGTGTTAAAAGGTGGAAAACTGTCCACCGTAAAATCGCTATCGATCGTGCGACCATCTGGACGTGTAGAGGCGACAGCACGACGACTTTTACACGTGTCTGCTCTAGTGTGTTGCGTTATTTTGCAATCGTACTTAGGTACCTGCTTTTGTTTTCGACCTTACGTTGTCCCGTTTAAAGACTTTCGACATTACCTACTACGTAGTTTGTTGTTATTTGTTTAGAATAAGTCAGTCCCAGCTGTTGGGATATGGGCCTGAAGGTAACTTATTTTTTTAAACTAACGCCTTTGAAGTTCAATACCTAATGGTTGGGTATATCGAGGGATTCAACTTGAAACTGAAACCTTTGATTTACCTTCTAATGAAACCATTGAGGTGTCGATGCGATCCCGGCTATCACTGTCCGTGTTGGGTACCTAATTGGGTACCTAATTGCTGCTTAAATAACGACTAATTTCCAGCACAAGAACATGATTTGACATTAAAATTGACAACGGGAGTGCATTTTTTAGCAAATTGCCGCCATAAACGTCTTTGCGCCCGAGGTGTCGCCAGCAGTGTTGCTCTGTCAGAAACAACGACCTAAGTCCTGCAAGCGTAGCATAAGAATGATATAGAGCGTATCTATGGGTTTATAACTCTTTCTATGCCTACCGTCAAACAAAAGAGTGAGCTACATTTAGTTACGTACAAATCCCTTATGCAATGCCTAACCCAGCCTTATGAATTTTTATCTTGTGAATAAATATCTTACTTACCTTATGCTACGCTTGCTGCGAGCAAAAAGTTTTCAATACTTTATTTTTAACTTTTTTTATGCATTGGCAGCTTTAGTAACCCTCCGCCGCCGTTGGGGTCAGCCCTGGACCCGGCGACGCGCAGCTGCGGCCTCGCGCCTACAGTCTGCTCAGACTCACGCTACCGAAGCATCGACGGATCCTGCAATAACCTGCTGCGGCCGACATGGGGTGTCCCGCAGACCGCGTACGGTCGCCTGGCTTCCTATAACTACGGCGATGGTGAGAGACTTTTTTTTGTAGCGGCTTCGGATTATTGATGGTTACTTTCCATCCATATTTTGTACTGGAACCAGCAACGGATATGCAGCTATAGTCCAATCACTATTTATTGAGTTTGACAGCTCATTTGTATCTGTGGCGCGTCAAATTCCCTGCATTAGATACAAAGAAAAAAAAACTGTTGAACCTTACTCAATCTAATGATTGGATTAGCTGCTTGCGCCTACAGTCTGCTCAGAGTCACGCTATCAAAGCATCGATGGGTCCTGCAATAACCTGCTTCGGCCGACATGGGGTGTCCCGCAGACCGCGTACGATCGCCTGGCTCCCTATAACTACGGCGATGGTGATAGACATATTCATATTTTTTTAGCGACTTCGAATTATTGATGGCTACTTTCAATCCATATTTTGTATTGGACCCGGCAACGGACATGCAGGTATAGTTCGTTATGATGCGGACAATACGTGGTTTCCCGCTTTTGTTTCTGGGTTCGCTAATTGGGTAGGCGCAGTAGTCACTAGCCAGTCCAACAATGCCAAACTCTAATGCCAATGAGTCTCTCCGTCCACGAGTATTACGGGTATGATTTTCCTTTCAAAGTGTAGCAACAAAAGCACTAATGCTGGTTTAAAACCAGCCCACTCGTGCGATGAATAGCTAAAAGGCATTCAACCGCTATAAATAAGGGTGAATTTGGCACGCTCCTTCCCTACATCCTCGCTAAACTTGCTGAGTGTAACCACGCAGTAAAAACAATGTATACCACACTGCATACGAGTACATCCTGATTACTCCATTAACTACTTCATCACAGTCGAGTGGGCCTAATGTGGTGTCACGTTTGACGTTTGACTTTTGACGTGGACTTTAAGGCGCTGGGCATAGTGAATTAGCCCCCGCGCAAAGAACAATGCACAAAATCGATTCCTGTATCAAATACACTAAAAAAATCGAAAATGTTCACATATCAAACCCTAGAATTAGGTGAGACCTATCTAAAACAGTCAGTGTTGTGTTGAGATTCATAAACGTTTTGAAGTTATTTTGCTTGAAAAAAAGTGCGCCGCCTATTTTTTATCTTAAACTTTTATCTTGAAGTTGTGCTTCCCTACCTGGTCTTTCCTGCGGGCTATCTGCATCTAAACAGGTGCTGGGCAAGCGATCTCCATCTAACTAAACAGTTTCAGGTAGGTAGCGTTCAAATTGTCACTTCATCCATCCAGTGTAAGTAAAGGTGTCATGTGACGCTGTATAATTCATCTCATTGCATAGATACAAAGGCCTCAGTAGTACACACGACAGCACGTCGAGGCTTACACGCTAGCACTCTACTCGGTTACGTTACGTTCCGGTCGACTTTACAACAAAAGTGTACAGTCTCACGTGCTGTCGTGTGTACCACTTGACTAGTAATCTATCTAACATAATAGTGCTGTGTGTGTGCAATCAGTTTGTGAGTGATTGACTGGCGTTAGGTACGAACATAAAAACCGGCAAAATGCGAGTGGGACTCGCTCACAGAAGGTTCCGTGCCGCCATAAAACATCTAGTTGTATGGACCCTCAGTGCGTGAGTTCAACTAGCACATGTCTCTTTACAAACAAAGATAAACTAGTGGTTCGCCCCGAACTACGATGTCTCAGCAACCCCTCGACCGATTTGGCTCATGTTCGAACTTAAAATTTCTCTTTGCCTCATTTACCCACCTACCAAACATGACGATCCGACTAAATTTACTCAAGTTATCGTCGAACGAACCTTCATACATACAAACATACAAACATACAACCATACATACATACATACATTCAAACGCCGGATTGTTCAAGTAGACTCGGAGAACTTCGCTCGCTTCGCTCGCTCGTTCAAAAAACAAACCGGCTGTAAAAAAAATAAAAGAGTCTACAAAACTCTTTTTATAATGGTGTTTAAACATTGAATTTTATTCCAAATCGTGCACTCATTGACTTCGTAAGTAGCTGTCAATAGGCAGGGCACTTTGAGAGGAAATGCCGCAACTTCCGCTGAGCAATCAAACTGAGCAATATTGCTTTTAACAAGTTTTAAGTACAGTCAGATGCTGCCCTTGGAGCATGCGATTCCTATCACGATAAATAAACGGTAGAGAGCAGGATAGAGCACAAAGGTAGGATACCAACGCAGCGCTAGCTGTTTTCCTTGTACACACGACAGCACGACAGAGTGTACAGTTTTGTTGTGAAGTCGCTCGTAACGTAACCGAGTAGAGTGCTAAGGTGTAAGGGTCGACGTGCGGTCGTGTGTACCCGTGTATCGGTATGCTCAGTCAGAGCCCTATTACGGCTACTGCCTTGTTTAACATCACTGGGAATTTGGGGAATACCGAACATTCCTTTGTTTTTTTGGGATTCTTTTTTATTTTAGTACTTTTCATATTTATTATCTTTTCTCTCTACTGCTATGTCAAATATAAGACTGTCGTATTTTTTTCTTCTTTCGATAGCCGGCATTATTCGGCCAAATCTTTTGTTCTTTTTATTTTTGGATCTTTTTCGATGGGCCAAAATGGAAATAGTTATTTGTTATGCACGGATGCAGAACTAGTTTGCAGCGAATGCTTGTATGCAGAAGCACGAGACGCGAAGAATATTGATTCCAAGCTTCTCACAACTTAGGTACACACAACTTTTCATAGAGCGTGGAAAAATTATTATGTTAGATGTGTTAGATGCACCAAAAAACAATATACAACTAGGTACATGGAGGTTAGTAAAATGAGTTTGATAAGCCAAGCGAGTTACAAGCAAATAGAAAAAAAAAATGTAGTCATGCCAGAGAAGTGATTATAAAGAAGAATAAAAATGTACCTACCTACAGTTATCTATGTCCCAACTGTACGGATGAAAAACCTAAGGGAACTTGGGTAGCTGACCAATTTTAAATTACTTTTCTACTATAATTTATTATTTATTCATCTGCCTAACTTATAGTTGGAGAGCTGGTGACCAATCGAGATATTTTTTCGTACAAGGCTGGGAGTTAGTAGGCTGATAGAGTAGACTTCGCTGAGTCTGGGAAAAATATTTTTTGGTCCGGTCGCGGTTGAAAGTTAGATTTTTTCGACTTTGAAAGTTTAAATGTATGGGTTGAGTCATTTCTTTTTTGTCTACAAGGCTGGGAGTTTTTAGGCTGCCTTTTTAGTCTCCGCTGATCACGAAACCACTATTTATTACTAGCCAAACGCGGTAGAAATATTGTTTTTTATAACCTAGAAAGTGTGAATTTTTGGGTTATAAAAATCAAACTTTCAACCACGCTCGGCCAAAAAAACTAATATTTTCTTGTTCAACGGAGTCTCAACAACTAACCTAGAAGTTTCTAGCCTTGTACGACAAAAAAAATATACTGAACCCATACATTTAAACTTTCAAAGTCGAAAAAATCTAACTTTCAACCGCGACAGTGCCAAAAAAATATTTTTCCCAGACTCACCGAAGTCTACTCTATCAGCCTACCAACTCCTAGCCTTGTACGAAAAAATATCTCGATTGGTCACCAGCTCTCTAACTATTAGTTTTATTACCATCCGGATTTTGATTAGATTTCTATGTCGATCAAATACTCGGCTCTATATATTACATTTATTATTGATATTCCTTTGACGTAATATGAATAGGTAAATAATCCCGGAAAAAGAAAAGGCAGTGAGGAGGCAAATACACAATAGATAAAAAACATTCATCCTATCAATCTTCTTCAATATGTTACGCTTAATGGTATGTTGAGTCCGTTTATTTGTGTTTATTTGTGCTTGTACTTTAAACGACAATAGGATGTATGTAGATTGCTTCAGCTTAAAGTAAGTAAAGTAAAGTAAATGTTTATTTAGGCCAAAAAACTTAAAATAATACAGTAATTCCGCCAAACTACTAAGTAGTTTGTTGGCAGATTTTATGCTCTTATTACAAGCTTATTATTCTAATATTAAACAAATTTTGTTAAACAACCTAACACAAAATTAAATAATTTTGAAAATTTTATCTTAAATTTACTCGAGCACTATACATAACATGGATGTTGAATTTTTAAAATGCTTATAACTCGCACAAAATAAGGGTTAAAATTAAATGCACTTAGGTATACTTGGCACCTGTTGTACTTTATTCGTCACAAAGGCGCAACTGACAGTTATTAAGAGCTTACCAACACCGCCGTTGAAAAATTATAACGAAAAACCTTGAACTTATAGAGAATACCTATGTTTTCGTTGTTGTGGAATATGACTCTTCCTCAGTAAACTTCTGCATCCATTAGATTTATCCAGGGGCGTGGTTTCTTTCACCAAAACCTTGCACTGTCAGATGCCCAGCGGAGGAGATCCGTTGCCATGGTTACTGTTAGGCGGGTCAAGACTCCGCGTTTTGATAGATAAGTGGAACAAAAGGTTACGGGTGTAGGTAATTTAAGAAAACCTTATCCGGACAAATAGCCCCTTTTGTTAGCCCTTCAGTTGTTTCGGCTAAATAACGTCCGTGTGAATGGCCTTTCCGTCCTTGCCACGAGGGGGCCAATTCTCGGGAATTCCGAACAGAGCAGAGAAGGAAATACCGAAAGAAAAGAGGGGTAGGCCCCCAGCGCAAGATTTAAAAACTAAAACCCGACTACTAAAAGGCTTCAAACAAGACCTGCTTATCCTTAAAATAGACTCATAGATAACTAGTGGTTCGCCCCGAACTGTGAACTCGCGACCCCATATAAACTTAACAACCCCATATCTCGGCAACCCCTCAACCGATTTGGCTCATGTTCGAACTTAAAAATTCTTTTGGCCTCATTTACCTGCCTACCAAATTTCATGACGATCCGACTAAATTTACTCAATTTATCGTCGAACGAACATTCATACATACATACATACATACATACAAACGCCGGATTGTTCCAGTAGACTCGGAGAACTTCGCTCGCTTCGCTCGCTCGTTCAATTAATTAATCGTAGTCAGAGGCCATCGGTTTATCAAATGCGAATGTGGTGTGAAACTTGGCCCAAGCACGGATAATTCAATACAGGGGGTTTCATAAATGTTTAAACATAGTTCAGACTGTCGATAAAACAGTGCATGTTTTGATGTGAAGGGAGGGATATTCAAATAAAAACATGCACTGTTTTATCGACAGTCGACACTACTAAACTCTACTTAAACTGAATTTAAACAGAGTTCAAGGAGCTTTCTAGTTTGAACTGAGTTTAAACAGAATTTAAGTAGCGTTCTAGTTTGAACTGAGTTCAGACTGTCGATAAAACAGTGCATGTTTTGATATGAAGAGAGGGATATTCAAATCAAAACATGCACTGTTTTATCGACAGTCGACACTACTAAACTCTACTTAAACTGAGTTTAAACAGAGTTCAAGGAGCGTTCTAGGTTGAACTGAGTTTAAACAGAGTTTAAGTAGCGTTCTAGTTTGAACTGAGTTTAAGTAGCGTTCTAGAATACCACCCTAAAAGTGGTTGCTTAATTCACCATTACAAGCCACTTTTACTGGGGACAGGCGTGAAATCTCGAAAAAAGTATCATACTAAAATTCAATACCTACTGCTTTTTGTATTTTCTAAAGCACTAACCCGTGCTAGGAAACTTTATAAAGATTTAGATTAAGATTTTTAACCTTATAAAAATCTCAATACCTACTGCACCAAATGTATGGAGCTGCTGATATTTTTTCTAGATTTCACACTTGGCCCCACAGTAAAAGTGGCTTAGCGGCCCCCGACATAAAAGAGGGGTGTTATAGGTTGACAGCTATGTGTGTCTGTCTGTCTGTCTATGGCACCGTAGCTCTTAAACGGGTGAACCGATTTAGAGCAGTTTTATTTTTGTTTTATAGCAGGTGTTCTAGCGCGTGGTCTTAGATAATATGTCATATCAAAATCTGTTCAGCCGTTTATGAGATGATGCTAATTTGAAGCTTAAATGTCTGGGGTATTTTACATTTTAATTTAGTAGTTATAGAATTCGGAACCCAAAGTTTTTTGTTCGAAAGTCCGTTATTGGCTTAATCTTATCTTTAGACAATATTGAGAAACTCATTTAAATATTTTTTATTTTGGTCTTGTAGTTTTGATTTTATGCGCTAAAATGTTTTGTTCCTGATGACCGCCAACAGTATGCAGACCGTCGCGTGACCTCATAAAACTGTATCTTTGAAACGTTGCAAAATTCAAACTACTGAACCAAAATAAAAAATATTGAAATTAGTTTCTTTTAATAGCCAAAAGTTTTGAATAAGCCAATAACGGTCTTTCGAACAAAAAACGTTGGGTTCCGAATTACCTAGTGGAACCTTTATAGGTTTATGCTCATCCTAAACAAACATGTCCCAGACACTTCCTCGTCTGATTTTCATATCACCCATTCATTATTGTGGAGTTGTCCTAAAAAGGGGTAATAATAGATTCAATGGCCTTAATTTTACTGCCGTATTTTATGACGTAAATGGAAAATATTATTGGGGCAAATGGACCAAGCATGTTTTTCTGGGTTGTTCCTTCTTTACCACAGTTTTGTATTGCCACATTTTTTGCCTTCATACAAAGTTTCCTATTTTCCACACTTTTTTTTTTTTTAATTACAGTTGGCTACAAATCTTTATGAACGCATAAAGTAGCCTCTTAATATGGTATGCAATACTAGTACTTTTGTTCCGCAATCTTACTAAAGTAACTAATTCCACGTAATGATAGATATGAGCACTGAGGTGGTGAGTCTCCCACAACTTTATGTAGGCAAGCCTAGTACTTTTTCATTAAAAGAAAGGATTCAATTAAATACAAATATGATACTTTTTTGTACCCTGACTGAACTTTCCATAGGTTGTGGTGAAAAAGGAACACTTTTTTTGAACGAGCGAGCGAAGTTCTCCGAGTCTACTGGAACAATCCGGCGATTTTTTAAGTTCGAACATGAGCCAAATCAGTCGAGGGATTGCCGAGATAATGGGGTCGCGAGTTCAAAGTTCGGGGCGAACCACTAGTTAATTATATTTAATTTTTATGCCAACGTGGTAAAACAGGAAAGCGAAAAAAGTGTGTGGCAAAACAAAACTGTGGTAATAACGGAGGGAACATAAGGAAAAACCCTTTAACGGATATCTGGGTTACTTGTCGCATGTCAGCTCCATTTCATCCGCAGGCTGCACGTGGTTTTCACTCGGATACATCATGCAGCTATTTAAAGGCTTGGTCACGCCACGCGCGATATGAGTATGGTGTTAGGCCGGCCTCACACATACAAACAGAATTTTTCCATAACGGACAAACGAATCAGGATTACGAACGCAGTAACTGCATACAAATCTATGAAAATTGCGGATGTTAAAAAACTGTATGTGTGTGGTAGGTCCACCGAACTAAATCCTATAGAATCCGCATTACGTATAAACACTAATTGTCCCCACAGAAACAAATGATATCAGCAATAGAACAATACGAAACATCATTTCGACCATACGTCTAATATTCTATTGTAAACCTTATTGCATTAGTGTACAGTTTTACTTTAATTGCATAGACTACGAGCAAATAAGCTCCCAAAGGCAGTTTGGGCATCTATTTTTCCAGACACATTTCAGAGTTCTATGTTGTTTCGTTAGTTTTATCCTTGATCGAAGGATAGGTCCATAGATTTGTATGCAGTTACTGAGTTCGGAATCCTGATTCGATTTTTTCCGTCCGGAATGCCGTCTGTATGTCGACGGCCTTACAGCCCATGCTATGAGTTTGGTTGCTGCTGCACACTGTAGTTTTCTGCCGGCGGAAATCAGCACATTGGTAGTGACAGTTTTTGGCTTATTATACGGATGGCGGAGAGAGATCGATCTGTCTTTAGCGCAAGCCGACTGGTTAAAAAGTCATTGGATCTCCAGGGTGCCCTCTAAGTCAATAGCGAAACTTTAAGTAAGCTGTCTACTGATCAATACAAACAACTTTTACTAGGTGGCGAAAAAAATGGAGCGAAAAAAATATCAGCTGCTTTATACATTTGGCGCAGTACTGAGTCAACCTTTTGATTGAGGTTGAGGATTGAGGTTTATGACGTTCGCTTTTTCCAAAACCGTATTTTAAACTAGTACACGAAAAAGAGGTCACTCAGGCGTAGATGAGTCCAACAGGAAGTAATCAGTCTCAGAACGAGCAATCCTAGCTGGAGCTGAATGCGAGAAATTAGCCGGAAATGTAAACTGTTTTGAGAGCCCTAAGTCCCTGATGACAGGAACTGCTGGCGTATTTGCTAAAAACTCCGTTTCACTCTTGACAGCGAGGGTAGATTTTAGCGAAAAGGTCTTGCAAACATTCATATGCATATTTGCAAAGGTTTTTAAAGCCACATTACTTCTAAAACCGGTATTTTTTTTGCAGGCGTGCAAGCGTTCCCCGTTTCCAAGTCGGGTAACCAGCTCCCCAACCCTCGGACCATAAGCCGACTCCTCTTCGACGACAGACAGCTGGTGGACCCAGTGTGGAACCTTAACGCGATGCAGTGGGGCCAGATCATCACCCATGACATGTCCCTTACGGCCGGCGTTACCCAGTCGCGTAAGTTCTTTTCTCACTGTTATCACCTATTATATTCCAAGCAGGAATAAGAGACGAAATTTTGAGAGCTATTTAAAATTTTTCATGAGAGCTACTTTCTATTTTTCATTTGTTAATGTGGGATAGAGTTATATGACGCTATAAGAATAAAACAATGCTGTCAAAATGTTGTCTCTAATTTCTCATTTCTGGGAAAAAAGTTAAAAAAACTTCTAAATTGAATTTTTTTCATTACTTTTTTGTTTTTGGATTTACCTATACATATAGTTCAAATCGAAAAACATGATTGTGTGCGTAGCATTTGCATAGTAATTTTGGGTTGGTAAAACATTGTGAAAATCAATGGAAAACATATTTTTCAAATACTTTTCTCGCGTCACAGCGCTTACATTTATATTTATAAAAAAAAAAACTACGGAACGTCATAGAGCAAAGCAATAAATTTGGGATGCGATATCACCGGGTGCTATTATGTGCGTACCTACACATATTAATGCAATTACAAACCATACATAATCGCTAGCGAGATATTTTATTTTATTTTTCATACGGGCAGCGCGAAAACCTGTCAATCAATTGCTCATCAACTCATCAATTGTTTCAAACGCTAGTCTAAAAGCTCCAACAAAACGAAACAGAAGTGAAACCGTACTACCTACGTGCGTTTTAAAGTGAAAATCACATTATCAAAGCACTAGATGCTTATGAAAGTCTGAACTTTTTTGTTATGTACGCTCGAATAGGATTTGTGGTCATACCTATGCAATGGTATTCAGTGTGGTAGAGTGATAAATGGTTATTGAATTCGCAACAGATTGTTACTTATTACTTCCATGCAAGATTTATGCGGTATTGCCATGTAGGTAAACGTTTATTGGATGAGGAAATGGTGAGTATGCTGCGTGTGAAAAAAACCGGCCAAGTGCGAGTCGGACTCACGCACTGAGGGTGCCGTACCGCCATACCGACAATTAAAAAAAATCTGGATATACCTACGGACCCTCGGTGCGTGAGTCCGACTCGGTCCTTGTGCGTGGACTGCACCCAGGAAGCCTAGCACATGGGATTGATAACTATATCTGTACCACTGTATGTAGATTGTAGATCAACAAGAGTGAGATAGATATTGTAGCCATACTTTGCTACGCGAGCTGATAAGATACAGCTATGATTGGAATGTTGAGCCCCTGCAAAATGGGAATGTAAAACTATTTATTGATTAGTCCCAATTACATTCCATATTGGTCCCAATTTAACCAATAATATCAGACCTATTGGATTAGTCTGATGCAAAAATTTCCCAATAACAATGTACCAAAATGGCGCTTAAATTGTATGCAGGCCATTTTTTCTCGACATAGCTTCACGATTATTATTCAACAGCTGGATATAGGTAACAATCTTCTCAAAATACAGCAATACAGTTTCGGAACAATTTCGGCAACCGCACAAATGACTTCACTAAAGTCAAACTACAGGGTGCACTCGAATTCGATAGCGAAACTTTAAGGGGACATTCCAATCATGATTATGAAAACCACAGTAGAGGTCTTAAAGCATCCCGTTGAGATGACTTTTTATTTTTTTCTGATACCAAAAACTACCTTAGTCAATCATAAAGAAACGATATCAGTACTAAAAGCTACAAAAATCGCATCAAAAAATATTTAAAATAAAACGATTATTAACTAACCCCATTATGAACGCGACTGTACTACGCGTATAGCTCTTATCAATCACCGCGCGCTTTGACCTGCGGTGACCCGCCTACAAAATGACCTATAATCACGGGCGAGCGAGAGGCGCGCACGCGCCGCCGCTCAATATTTTTACGTAGTAGTTTGCGTTTCACGCAAGAGAGTTCCCTTGACGAAACTCTTATTACAATGTAATAGGGACTATTTTTATTCATCCAAGGGAATTATTTCGTGAAACGCACTGTAGGCACTTAAATCAAAATTCCCCAGTGTTGCCATGTGGCGCCGTTATTACATTTTAAAATCCGTATGTAGGTATGTAATGTATTGTTATTTAAAGTGAATTATAAATTCCATATAAAAGTGAATTAAATCGTCTTTGAAACGCCTCAACGGAGCCAGGGTGTGTTTTGTTCTTTGTCCATATTTTCAGGCTTATCTGGGGCTTATCCGGGCCTATCGGCGTGCCTTACCTTATTACATAGGTAGGTACGGTCGGCCACAATCTCAGATACCCTATGGCAGCTCTTACCGCGCGCGGCATAAGGGCGCCAATCGAACATAAAGGGGTATCTGAGACTGTGGTCGACTGTACCTATATTCTACGCTTTTGGCTAAAATCGAACACATACTTAAGTCCTTAGTACTGAACTACCTACGATAACGATCGAAGTTACATCTACGAAAATACGGGTTTAAATTAGGTAGGTATCTTAAAAAAGACTGCAAGTCCGTATAAAAATACTTACTTAATAAGCTAATTTTACATTTACATTAAAGTAGGGTAAACCATCCAGTAACTGGCCATACACCAATAACTGACCACACAAATTTCAATCTAAAAAAATAAGGCTTTGAGACAAGCAATGCCCTCCATTAGTAATAAATTAAGTTAGAAGGTATGTTGGCAGTCTGCTTCGTGCACAAGTACCTAGTTTTTAACACCAGGTGGACTTTGATGGACATGTCAAATCCAGTCGCAGTGTGAAATTCACTCAGCGCACTTACGCCTTAGCAAATTCTTAAGGTGAGTGTATTTTACGTTATTTTATTTCTTCATGAAAACTGGCTTATTTTGTATAAAAAATACTTCAGTTTGGTTTGAAATATTGTGCTATACACTGGAATTGAGTGTATTTAAAAGCAATTTTATTATTTGTGGTTCTAACAAGGGTGGTCAGTTACTAGAACGAAAAACAACACTTTTCCAGAAATTGATTACCCATGTCAGTTTATGGTCAAATCAACGAATATGCCCGTTTAAGTTAAAATTAACTTTATGTGTAAGATCGTAAGTCATAGTTTTACGTACCAAAAATCCAGGTATTTATCTTTTAGTTTTCCAATAACTGACATGGGTGGCCAGTTACTAAATTTTGTACTGGCCAGTTACTGGCCATGAAATGATTGTGGTTTTTCACAGGGTTAGCAGAGAAGAAGAAGCGAAAATACTCCAAAAAACTTTGATAACGCTATAGCGTTTGTGCAGAATAAACAAGGCTCCGTTCGGCTGGCAGCAAAAACGTTTCGGAGCAGAATTATTTATAAAATTGCTAACCCCCAAACAAAATCTAAGTCAAGACCAGATACAATTTTATCTAATAAGTTTACGTCAACGTGGATTCCCCAGGAAAAAGGAAGATATTTTGGATTCGAACTAAAAGTAGAAACACCCTATCTCTCCTTTTTTTTCTATTTTCACTGTCACTCATAGAAGTTTTTTTTTATTTTTCTCGAGAACTGTTAATGTTACGAGAGAACCCTAAATAGACAAAATGTTCTCCATTAAATTAACTACAAATTGTCTTTGAATGTTAATTGACAAAACGTTTAGTGTTTGAGATATTATGCTCACATTCATGTCACAAAATTTAAAAACATGCCCTGCTTGTCTCTAAAATCCATTAACGATACGACAAAATGTTTAACTATCATATTAAACGTTATATAGGCATTCAGCTACCAAGCAAGTTATAATTTAGAATCCTGAGTTCACGATTTTTAGCTCCCCAAGTGTTATTCCCAAGTGTTGACATATCTCATAATTTTTAAAGATATTGCGTTCTATTATAAAATATTTCGTATCCTTATCTTTTCCTTTTCGTTAAACAAAGGCCTGTAAAAGTACCTGTGGTCAATAACATTCGATTTCAGTTTAAATAGACGTTTAATTCAGGCGGTCAGTTATTGGCTTGAACGCGGTCAGTTTTTGGATTTTTGTGGTCAGTTACTGGTAAAATACATGTTTTTATTTAAGTATTTATTAATTAATTGAAAATACAGGTTGGCTTATGTCTTTCATACCAGTTTTAAAATCCTCATTCTTCCTTGCTTATATTCCGTCGAGAAATTAAAAAAATCTATCAAATTGACGTAGTTATAGGCACACATCTGCGAGACGGTCGTTAAACTGTCAGTTACTGGGTGGTTTACCCTAATACATTAAAGACTACCCAAATCCGTACAAATACGGAAAAACCCATATTTGTGGCAACACTGGAGGTCCTTCGTCCTTCTCTTACCTTTCGGCGCTCGCGCTTTTAGCCTTGAATACGTAGGGAGGGATGGATCGTCCTTCGGTCTTTGTAATAATAGGGGTGATTTTTAAAAAGCATGCATTGCATTACTCTTGCGATTTTTGCTCGGAATTTACCTACAGGGGCCTACAGACAGTGCGTATTTTATAATTTTGGATCTTATGTTGATGCCTTTAGGAGTGGTTTCTCTTTTGGTCGATTATTGCATTTCCAACTTGTCGACCGGAAAGGTGAACATATGATCGAAAGTGTGTCGTTGCGTTGAAAAGTGATTTATCTGGGGGCACGGCAGTGCCCCCGCCAGGTCGAGCGCGAAGCAAACACTGCCGTACCATCCTTTACTGGAACCATTTCGCCGCATTTTCAGCCCCCTATTTGAGAACCTCTGGATAAGACGAGAACGCAGAAATTTTCGTCATCTAGTAAGTTATATTCACATACTCAAAATCCAAAATTTCAAGTCTGTAGGTCATTTAGTTCCGAAGTTAAGCGAAAGCAAAGTTTCGCATTTATGACACACACTCACTCACTCACTCATGATCATCAAAATAGAACTAGTACTTCCCATAAACACAGAGAGCTGAAATTTGGTACACAGTTAGGGTTTAATGGCCACATAAAGGGAAAACTATACTAGTGGTTCGCCCCGAACTGTGAACTCGTGACCCCATATAAACCCCATATCTCGGTAGCCCCTCGACCGATTTGGCTCATGTTCGAACTTAAAAAATTCTTTTAATTTCATTTACCCGCTTGCCAAATTTCATAACGATCCGACTAAATTTACTCAAGTTATCGTCGAACGAACATTCATAATGTTCATAAAAATTTTCAGGGGCGAACCACTAGTTGAACGAGCGAGCGAAGTTCTCCGAGTCTACTGGAACGATCCGGCGTTTGTATGTTTGTATGTATGTATGTATGGTTGTATGTATGAAAGTTCGACGATAACTTTAGTAAATTTTGTCGGATCGTTATGAAATTTGGTAGGCGGGTAAATAAAATTAAAAGAATTTTTAAGTTCAAACATGAGCCAAATCGGTCGAGGGGTTGCCGAGATATGGGGTTGTTAAGTTTATATGGGGTCGCGAGTTCACAGTTCGGGGCGAACCACTAGTACTTACAAGTTAACAAGAAGAAATAGTCGAACGATTAACTTTATTATACTCGAACATTACACAAATTAAAAAACTGTGTCAAATCAGAAAATCTAATAAAATAAATCAATATGCCCACGTTTCTACAAAAAGAAGTGAAATCCCACCAAAAACATTCTGTAAAAAACTAACCAGGTCTCGATGGAGCTACTTGTTTATCTCTAAAAAGTAATGAAATCTAGACAAAGTCGTGCCAAGTCTAAGGTTCCTTACTGCGATTTATTTATTATTATAGTTAATGTTGTGAGACTTGGCAGTTGAAGGGTACCCAAGGGTACAAAACCGCACCATGAAGCAGGTGCTCCATGACACCATTGCACCAATCTGTCGCCAGAACCGCTTGTGTACCCTTCAACGGCCAAGTCTCACAACATTAACTATAATAATAAAGAAATCGCAGTAAGGAACCTTAGACTTGGCACGACTTTGTCTAGATTTCATTACTTTTTAGAGATAAACAAGTAGCTCCATCGAGACCTGGTTAGTTTTTTACAGAATGTTTTTGGTGGGATTTAAATTTAATCGATTAATTTTGAATTTTTTTTTATATGATTTTTGTAGCTTTTAGTACTGATATCGTTTCTTTATGATTGACTAAGGTAGTTTTTGGTATCAGAAAAAAATAAAAAGTCATCTCACCGGGATGCTTTAAGACCACTACTGTGGTTTTCATAATCATGATTGGAATGTCCCCTTAAAGTTTCGCTATCGAATTCGAGTGCACCCTGTAGAGTCGCGTTCGTGGGACCTAAGTTTATTTTTGTACGTCTTTATTGTGCTAGAAAAAGTTTTAGCGCTAGCTCTCTGTTTCATCAACCTAAAAGGTCTATAAAGTGCGTTTAGGACGCCGAACGTGGGTTCCGTTGAAAACGAGCGCCCTTTTTCTTGAAAAGGTCTTTAGGAACGTTCAGACGTCACAAAAAAGGAAACAAATACGGATAAACGTAGGTGCAAAGGCTTTAGACAAATAAAATCATTGATTTTTTTTTGGTCCATAGGTATTCCTGGTACTGTCGCTGACTGTGCGAAAGTGTTTCGTATTAGCCTCTGCCTTTTGTGGACGCCCACGTTTTTCTTGAATATGCCTGAATACGCCTTATTACCCTTGGTAGAAAGAAAGCAGGGAGATAATTACGCTTTGTCTTCAATTGAGGTTGACAAGTTGAGAATGATAAATTATCATTTAATGGACCTCAGGCCAATTGAGCTCCACCAAGAAATGCTTATTTTTTATATCCCTAATTGAAAATAGTAAGAACCAACCTAATTTTTTATTTTCTTTCTTTCAGCTGCTATTAAACGTAAGTCTGTGGTTTGGTCGGTTGTGTCATTGTTAATTTTCGTGAAAATGTGTGTCGTGTTTTTGTTGTTTTTGTGTGCTTTTAACGTCTCTACGTGCAATCAAAAACCCATCAATCGTAACAAGGTTACATGAAGTCATAAATTACATCGAATTTACGAACCCTTGATCACCCTTCGCTCGAGTGCGTAAAGTTAAGGAACCCAAGACAAACGAGGAACGAAATTACTTCCGCTAGTTCCTTTCGCGTACCTTATGTGTATTCGAGAGCTTCATCTCACAACAAAATTAGACTTTATGTTTGTCTTTGCGGTGGCATAAATTTTGTGTGCGCTTTTCCCTCAAGTTGTCTGTCTCATCAATCTTGCTCCCAGGCGGGTTTTTAAATTGGAATTCTTTGCAGATAAGGAGCCTGTTACTTGCTGCGACGATAATGGGAGGATAACTGCGGATGCATCGACGAATCCTCAGTGTGCGCCCATATTGGTTCCGCCCCATGACTCGACGCATGGACCGCAGGGTACTCAGTGTTTCAACTTCGTGCGCACTGGCAGTACCAGGGACCGCGGTTGTACTCCACCCAACGCACCTGCTGAGCCGGTAATTTACTATATTATACGCTTTTTTATAAGTCCGTAAGCGGTGGTGGTCTAGTGGGTAGAACAGTGGACTCTGAAGCGAAAGGTCCTCGGTTCGATTCCCGGTGCGGGCATGTATCTATGACTTTGTTTAATTTCAAAGTTACGTACATTTGTGAATTTGTAGTAGCAATACCACTCGCTGACGGTGAAGGAAAACATCGTAAGGAAACCTGAGCGTATGAGGCATTATACCCTCAACGCAAAAATCGCCAATCCGCATTGAGCACGCGTGGTGATCTCTCTCTGAGAGAAGGCCTTTGCCCAGCTAGTGGGACATGTACAATTGTACAGGCTACATCTGCCTTTTTTTATAATTCCAGACTAGAAACTAGTGGTTCGCCCCGAACTGTGAACTCGCGTCACCCACCATATCTCAGCGACACCATATCTCAGCAACCCCTCGACCGATTTGGCTCATGTTCGAACTTAAAAAATCTCTTGACCTCATTTACCTGCCTACCAAATTTCATCACGATCCGACTAAATGTACTCAAGTTATCGTCGAACGAACATTCATACATACATACATACATACATACATACATACATACATACATACAAACGCCGGATTGTTCCAGTAGACTCGGAGAACTTCGCTCGCTTCGCTCGCTCGTTCAATTAAATGTCAAGGTTCCAATCATGTCGGGTTCTGCCCTACTGATTGGGATGAAACAAAGAGGGGTTATACACCGTGGAATTTTAGTGGTTTTAAAGCCGAAGGTATTTAGTTGCACTCGTGATTCTGAGCCAAATTACAAAATTTTACTTCAAAACGAGCGAAAAAAAAAAACACTTCCCAAAACAAACGGCTATCGCCAATCTACACCATTTGTATGGAGAAGTGAATTTTTTTTTCGCGTGATTTGGAATGAAATTGTGTAATTTGGCTCAGAATCACCAGTGCAACAAAATACCTTCGGCTTTAAAACCACTAAAATTGCACGGAGTATATGTAAATGTTTTGTTAGGTTTCAGCGTTCCGAGTCCTAAATTGTCCTATAGCTCAGGTACAAAGCTTTTATGTGGTGCTCACCAACAATAGACGAGTAACATTGAGTGGGCTCCTGTGTAGATGGTAAAGTAAGACGCCACCGGAAGAAGAGTCCCGTAGATAATGAGCTGATTTCAGTGGACGTGGTCGAAATAACAACTGTCACCTTGATTACCTACCTACATACACAATACAGGGTGTTAATTGACTGCCAATATAGCGGTAAACCACACATTCCTTGTATCATAACGAACATTTTGGAACATAGATTTGATAGCGACCGGATTGCGCCACCCGATGCAACAATTTCAAAAGCGCGTAAAGGCTTGCTAAAAATGGTTAAAAAATACTGAGGCATTTACATTTAGGCAGGCGTCCAGTGACATCTCCATTCACTCTAGATGGGTGAAGTGACCTCTCGGACACTTCCATGCCAAGAACATTATTACTGATGGTGAAGGATTACCATCGTGAGGAAACACGTCTTATATTGGCTCCGCATTTGACTTTGTCTTTCTTGTGGACTATAAAAAAAAAATCATATCACGAGGCGTAGCGGGGTCCGCAAGTATGTATAAATCAAATCAATCCTACTACTATTATAAACGCGAAAGTTTGTAATTATGGATGGATGGATGGAGGTTTGTTACTCTTTCACGCTGAAACGGCGTGACTGATTTGGATGAAATTTGGAATGGAGATAGCTTACACATCAGAATAACACATAGGTTACATATTATCACGCTATTACACTTAGGGGCAATGTAAACCACAAATCTTTTTTCTGTAGTCGCGGGCAAAAGCTAGTAAATAATATTTATCGTGTAAGAAAGGTTCACGAGGAACAGGCCTAGGGGACAAAGTCTGTATCACAGCGCAGTTGCGGGATTTGGTTTGTTATAAATAACACACTCTTTTCTTCCACCCAGATATCAGTAGTGACGGCCTACATGGACCTTTCCTTGGTCTACGGCAGCAGTCCTGGCCAGGCCGCTCCACTGCGCGCGGGAGCCAGCGGCAGGCTGCTGACCCGCCGGAGTAACGGACAAGAGTGGCCCCCGCAGGACCCCAACATCACCCAGACTTGCGAGTCCGCGCAGTCGCCCAACGAGCCTTGCTATCTTACCGGTAAGTTAGTTTATGGCTACTTTTGCAGCTGCCAAACGAAAAAAGGAGCTCGTGGTTTTCTCAAACCACTATAATACGAGTATTTTGGGAGTTGAAGGAATATAAATCTATTATCTGAGTCTTTTCTCATTATCTTGTTCTAGAGCAAGTGCCAGCACCTTATGTATTCTGGTTAGTTAGAAATAAAACAAAGTATAGTCGGTGGCCCATTGCCCGACACTTCATTGGTGATGGCAGCAGCCCCAACTGGGGGCCGGCGGCAGACTGCTAACTGGCCGCAGTACCAGAGTGGCCCCCGGAGGACCCCAACATAACGCAGACTTGCGAGTCCACGCAGTCACCCAACGAGTCTTGCTATCTTATTTTCGCCGCATCGATTATTCCCAACTATAATTTATACAAAAAAAGTATTTTGTTATGGCGTCTACTAGTATCTGCCGGGTCTTTCGGCGGTATTTTAACACCCTGTATACACCGAAGACACGGAATCTTTCCTGTCTCGGCACGAAACCTACCCATAGTACCCATCTCCAATTTCAATTTGACCACTTTAGTGTGCAAGTTAGTAATATGATTAGCTGGCGGAAAACTACTGACCAACCTGAGGAATAGTCTATTTAGGTACATGTTAGTTAGTGAAATAAATAAAATGACTTACAATAAAATTCATTTAACCTATTAGGTACCGGCCCATTTGATGACCAATGAAATGAAGCGATAGTTTGTTCGGCATTCGATGACACGAGGGACACATTTTTTTGTTCAATGCTATCGCTGTTCATTTCATCACGGGCTATTAGCTTCTCTTGTTTGTCCATTCGTCCACGATAAAAAAAAAATATTTTAAGGGTGGACGATAGCAACGTGGCGGGAAATTCAAAATTATCACAGATTTTTAAATTTTGTAGCTGAACTGAGCTATTTTTGTTCAGCGATTTTTAGTTCGCGGCAATAAAACAATATTCTTTTCATTATTGTAAACTACAGAAAAACAATAATTCAGCCGATTATGTGTTCTGGTCTACGAAGCAGTGGCACTGCCCAAAAAACTTGTCGTAGACCAGAACACATAATCGGCTGAATTATTGTTGTTCTGTTGTTTACAATAATGAAAAGAAAACTATGTAATTGCCGCGAACGAAAAATCGCTGAAGAAAAATAGCTCAGTTTAGCTACAAAATGTAAAAAACTTTGAAAATTTTGAATTTCCCGCCACGCCGCAGTATCGTCCCACCTTAATCACGTTCTGCCTCAGATTGAATAAGAATAATTCACAACGTTTGGTGGCCCTGTACCGGGCTCTCTGAAACATACATTCTTCGTACCATCGTCCTCTGTCAATAACTTATAGTAGATACCATAATACTATACTAGATCCATAACCTATCAAGTCGTAAATGAATACCTATTTATTAAGTTGATGTTGGAAATTTCCATGCAAAGAAAAAGTACTACGCATGGTCTGCATGCTTTTCTCTCTAGAAATTGCCTTCTGACTATTGTTAGGAAAAACAATCTTATAAGTCGAACTAAGTTGAAACTAGGAACTCTATTGAAAAGATTCATGCACTGCATGTAGCGTCGTCGCCTTGACTAAACTTGAACAAATCTTTGAAGAACATGACTGATAACCTCCGACACAACCCACTCTAAATGAAACTAATAACGAAAGAGAACCGCCGTCGAAGTTCTACCGAAAGGTGGAAGACGGAACTAGCAAAGGGTGTGTCGAAGATAAATGGTAACATTTATAAGATTTACGCACCGTAAGGTACGGCGAAATTAAGTGCTTGCATCAAAGGACAATAGCTGTTAGACATCTGTAAAAGCAGCGTCGCTCCTTTTCCTGCCTCGGAAAATATGTCTCCCAGAGATATAAACGGACAGCTGATAACAACGTTACGTAGCAAACTGTTTACAGAGTCAAAAGGCGTCTCACAACGTTTCACGGTTCATTATATTTTGTTGGATCGCCGTTATATACATGTTTGAAGTCAAATACAGAACGCTAAGCACGATATAATCCACAATAATGAAGTTTCCGGTAAAAGCGTACCCGTGTCCATGGAAATAAGAAAAGGTCTCGGCCCTTTATTCGCGCACGGAAATGTGAAATTTGGACCTAGTCTCTCGTTACAAATTGAATAAGGCATTTGTGTGACAAAAGGTTTTGTTTTGACACGCATTGTTTAGTTAGACTAAAAATTAATTTGCTCAGTAACCGACCCGTTTTGTTATATTATAGTTAGAGAGCTGGTGACCAATCGAGATATTTTTTCGTACAAGGCTAGGAGTTGGTAGGCTGATAGAGTAGACTTCGCTGAGTCTGGGAAAAATATTTTTTTGGCACGGTCGCGGTTGAAAGTTAGATTTTTTCGACTTTGAAAGTTTAAATGTATGGGTTCAGTATATTTTTTTTGTCGTACAAGGCTAGAAACTTCTAGTTTAGTTGTTGAGACTCCGTTGAACAAGAAAATATTTGTTTTTTTGGCCGAGCGTGGTTGAAAGTTTGAGTTTTATAACCCAAAAATTTACACTTTCTAGGTTATAAAAAACAATATTTCTACCGCATTTGTCTAGTAATAAATAGTGACTTCGTGATCAACGGAGACTAAAAAGGCAGCCTAAAAACTCTCAGCCTTGTAGAAAAAAAAGAAATGACTCAACCCATACATTTAAACTTTCAAAGTCGAAAAAATCTAACTTTCAACCGCGACCGGACCAAAAAAATATTTTTCCCAGACTCAGCGAAGTCTACTCTATCAGCCTACTAACTCCCAGCCTTGTACGAAAAAATATCTCGATTGGTCACCAGCTCTCCAACTATTAGGAATCTAATTACTTAAAGGTTCTGGCTTTAAAATCAAAAGCAGATTGTTTTGCCACCAATGAATTAATAATTGTTCTGAAGGGCCATTAATTTGGCCCCATAATTAGAACTTTTACAACTTTTTCGAATTTGAATAATGTTGATAGTTCGCTGCTTTTGTTCGCTGAGGTGGAAACAATATCAACTAGGTACCTACAAAATATTGATAATATTGTAATAACCTAGAGAAAACGTGTCGATAAAAATACCGATACCCCAACGATAGGATCGAGCCCTACCTAGTCTTTGTGCAACAAGATAAGATAAGATAAGATAAAGATAAAGATACATTTATTTCTCAATCCACAAATTACAGTTATTTACACAGGTACACGGAAAATCAGATAGATGGTAGGGAGGGGTAGGTTTGTGAAAAGACTGGAGCCTAAAGTAGATCACAGATCTGTATTTCAGGTCTCCAGGCCTCCCATTTACAGGCAACGGTAAGTATACACCGTGGAATTTTAGTGGTTTTAAAGCCGGAGGTATTTAGTTGCACTCGTGATTCTGAGCCAAAATCCAAATTTTTACTTCAAAACGGGCGAAAAAAAAAAACACTTTCCAATACAAACGGCTATCGCCAATCGACACCATTTGTATGGAGAAGTAATTTTTTTTTTCGCTCGTTTTGTAATGAAATTTTGTAATTTATCTCAGAATCACCAGTGCAACAAAATACCTTCGGCTTTAAAACCACTAAAATTGCACGGAGTATAATTTATATGTGCAACAGTTTATGTTAATATTTGTTGTATACTTAAATGTACGTAAGTAGGTAGGTACTCATTTTACTATAGCTTATGAGAAATCGGTTTAAATACAAACACAGTAAAAGAGATCGAGGGGGATGGCGCAAAGAGGAAAATACCTATGTAGTGGGCAAATGTGGGCTGATAATGATGATTATGACTGTTCCTTTGACGCTACAACCATTTGTGGTTCTTGGCCTCCTCTAAAATAGATTTATATTTATCTCATGAGACAATGTAAATCTAAAATAAAGATAAATATAAATCTGCAGGCCCTTGCCTCTCTTCGCCAGTTGGTGTATTTGCCCATCTTTCTACGGTCTTCTTCGATGCAGTCAATCCAGCGCTTTTTAGGCCAGCCTCTTTTCTCTTCTATTGTGGCTTCCATCTGGCCATTATAATCTGGCCAACAGCGCTGCAAAGACAACAGTCTCGCATTATCTAGGTCATCGGTCCATTGAGGAGAAGTGCATCCAGCTTATGATTAATACGAGAGCGATGCGTGACATTTATGTCCTCTTACAGGACCAACGATTTCCACTCGAAGATGATGATGACTCTACAGGGTGTTAAAAGTCCGCCAACAAAGCGGGAAACCACGTATTGTCCTCATCATAATTAACATTTTTGCCCAAGGAACTATGCCTGGGAAATCAACGGTTTCCGAGATGATAAGGTTCAATGTCGGACTTTTCAAAACTTTTTTTTTGCAGAAATGTATTCAGTATCTGGTTCTTAACATACCTTCTCAAGAAGCCATATCAAAATTAGGAATATTTCTTATAAAAAACGACGTTAAAATTGCAACCCGCAATGTATTCTAAACATCGGCACTTCAAGCTTATGTAACATAAACTTATACCTACGCTTGCGCAATATGACTTCTGTGCGTTACACGTCCATTGCGTGATAAAATATTTTTCTTTAATATTTTTCTTTTATTTTTCTTATTATTTTTCTTTTAAAATTATAAGCTAAAAAGCCAAAATCATTTCCCAGCAATAATTTATCAAAAAAGTACTTTGTTTTGGTGTCTAGTATGCGTGGCATTCGGGTTTGTTGGCGGTCTTTTAACACCCTGTATACAGTATAAACTTCTTTGTGCATTACCACAGGCGACATCCGAGTGAACCAGAACCCGCAGCTCACACTTCTGCAAGTGGTATTGCTACGCGAGCACAACCGCATCGCCGACTCCCTCGCGAAGCTCAATCCTCACTGGAGCGACGAGATCATCTTCCAAGAGGCCCGGCGCATCAACATTGCACAGATACAACGCATCAACTACTACGAGTGGCTGCCCATTTTCCTTGGTAAGTTGCAAAGAGTATAGCCGGCTACACAGCAAGAAGTTTTGAGTGTTTAGAGTTCAGAATATTGCGGTCCAAGCTCAAACTGCACTTAGCCCAGGAAACGAACGAAAAATAATTCGTCAAATTTTGGCACATTTACAAAAAAAATAAAAAAGGGATCTTTACACCCCCCCTCCCCCCCTTAGCTCCCCCCCTACCCATCAGTACTTTTAGTATGTGGTTCTGGACACTTTCCTCTACAACTGTGCCAAAATTTGGCTTTACACGAATTATTTTTTCTATTCAGCATTTTTTGGTCTTCGTTGCTCAGGCTAACTGGAGCGATGAGATCTTAGGCTTGGCGAATAAACATCGCGCAGATATAACGCATCAACTACTAAAAATGGATGCGTATTTTCCTTAGTAAGTTGATATGATTACCAAATTTAATAAGATATAGCTGGCCACACAGCGAGAGGGTTTGAGCGTTTAGAGTTCAGAGTGGTGCGGCCCATCTTGGCCAAGCTCAATCCTCACCTTTGTCCGATTATTCTAATTCGGAACAGGACTTGAACCCGCAACCTTAGGCGAATCGTGCTGGTGCTCTACCAATTGAGCAAACTGATAATGCGAATGGTTTAATCTGTATGTAGTCTTACTGAAGTGACGGGAAAAAAACTTGCCCAAATTATTCTAAATACCACAACTCAATTGCGTGCAGGTTGGGAAAACATGGTGAAGAACCGTATCATCTACCCCGGAATCAAGGGCTACGTAAATGACTACAACCCTTCGGTGAACCCTGCGATCTTGGACGAGCATGCCACTGCTGCCTTCAGGCACTTCCACACGCTCATCAGAGGATACTTGCAGTAAGTGAACTAAACTATAGACAGTAACTATCATCCTTCGAACAATTCAAAAGTTATCATGGATCATGTACCTAACATAACTACAGGGTGCACTCTAAGTCGATAGCGAAACTTTAAGTAGGCTATCTACTGATCAATACAAACAACTTGTACTAGGTGGTGAAAAAAATGGAGTGAAAAAAATATCAGCTGTTCCTTACAAAAGGTCAACTCAGTACTGCGCCAAATGTATGAAACAGCAGATATTTTTTTCGCCCCATTTTTGTCGCCACCTAGTACCTACAAGTTGTTTGTATTGATCAGTAGACAGCCTACTTAAAGTCCGACTTAGAGTGCACCCTGTAGTACTAAATTGGTCAGACGAAGCGAAAAACCGCTGCAATAACTAGTAGCTAAAAAATACAAAAGCTAAAAGCTGTAGTAAGTATTCTGTACTTCTATCTGCATGCATAAGTCAGCAGCGTTTACACGATTCGTGCGCCTGAGGTTTTAAAAACTGTAAAGACTTTAAAGAGTGGAGGACACAAGGGGAGGCCTTTGCCCTTCAGTCAAGTGGGACACAAAACAGGGGCCTTAGCCTGTAACACAATGGCGTCCCAGATAGAAGGACAAAACCGGGATTTTTTCGTTGCTCTCCAACAACCAGCGAACCTTTAGAATTAGACTCATAACATTATTTGCTGTACTACAAAAACCGACACTGGACCGACAGCATTAAGAGCCCATTTTGGCACCATTACAGGCTAAGGGCCCTGGCTACATAAAAAAATGGTCCGTTTGCCAACACCTTGATTTGTCCCTCCAGCATGGTGTCAGAGAGCCGCGAGCTAGTGAGTGCCATCCGCCTGAGCGACTGGTTCAACCGGCCGCTCATTCTGGAGCTCGAGAACGGCTTCAACAACCTGGCGCGCGGGCTGACGGAGCAGAACGAGGACTTCAGCGACCAGTTCTGGGACAGCGAGATCACCCAGTTCCTCTTCAAGTGAGTTTACTCTTTCTCAATGAAGCATTAGATTGGATATCCTGGGAATCATAACTCTAGGCACAGACGTATGTTTTTAAGAAGGAGAGAGTAATATATAATCTGATGACACCGTTTTTTATGTCTATGACGCGTCATTTTACATTACAATTTTATTCATTCCATAGATTAAAAATGTAAAATAGCTGTCAACATTCTAGGAATCGTACAAAAACCGCTATGTAAATATGTACAGTAGGATCAGAGGGTGTATGTGTGTGTGTGTGTGATATAAGGTGTGTGAGAAGGCTTTGAGAAGGAGGGGGCACGTCACCGTTATTATACTAGAACAACACTTAAACAAGTTACTTAATTTGTCCATCAACAAATTTTTACGAAAAAAATATATTTGAACGAGCGAGCGAAGCGAGCGAAGTTCTCCGAGTCTACTGGAACAATCCGGCGTTTGTATGTATGTATGTATGTATGTATGTATGTATGTTTGTATGTTTGTATGAATGAATGTTCGTTCGACGATAACTTGAGTAATTTTTGTCGGATCGTCATGAAATTTGGTAGGCAGGTAAATGAAATTAAAAGAATTTTTAAGTTCGAACATGAGCCAAATCGGTCGAGGGGTTGCCGAGATATGGGGTTGTTAAGTTTATATGGGATGAGAGAGGGCGCCACTGCTGCCTCTCAGTAACATTAAAATAGTGCTAAAAAGTGATTTTAAAAGTGATAAAAACGTAAATCTAATCAGTAAACAGTGAAAGCAGTGATAAAACTAACAAACGTGAACTATAAATACAAATTCTATTTGGAAACAATATTGTGGATATCGGACGTAAAACTCAGTGGAAACAATAAAAATAAACTTTTACGGGTCACGAAATAATCCGTAACAAGAACTCTATTTTAATCCAATAAATCCAAAAATAACCAAAAAAGGTCCAAAGTACACCAGATTAGAAAATACAAAACAGCGCCACCTATTAAAAAAAAATTGTTATTCTACTTCCTAACAGACTAGTACTAGGTGGTGAAAAAAAATGGATTGAAAAAAATATCAGCTGTTCCATACAAAAGGTCGACTAAGTACTGCGCCAAATGTATGAAACAGCTGATATTTTTTTCGCTCCATTTTTGTCGCCACCTAGTACAAGTTGTTTGTATTGATCAGTAGACAGCCTACTTAAAGTTTCGCTATCGACTTAGAGTACACCCTGTAGTATTTCTTCCATTTTAAGTTTTGTATAGGACTCTCTTGTATTTTTGAAGTAAAGCGACCTCTATTGTTGAGCTTAAGGACTTTTTGGTTTATAATTTTGAACACTAGGTGGCTCTGATAAAAAAAAATGTCACGCCCTCTGTTAGGAAGTAGAATAACAATTTTATCCTACTTAAAGTTCCGCTAGCGACTAAGAGTGCACCCTGTAGATAAACTACAAAATACAAAATGATCTAGGGGCACAAAAACTTGAAATAAGAAAAAGCGGCGAACAAGTTACAGAAAACATTCAAAGAATGTTTGGCGAAAAACTAAAAATGCTAGAAGAAAAATCTGAAAATCTTGAAAAACGAGTGGAAAATCAAGAACAAAGACTGTACTATCTAGAAAAAAATGCTAGACAGAAAAAAATGGTTTTCTTTGGCGTCGAGAAACGTGAAAAATCGTAGTTTGAGTATTTTTATTTTTAATGATTGAACATTCTGCATGTGAAATGAAACAAAATGAAAAAAATAATTTAATATCACATTAATTGGATTGTAGTACTAGGGCGTGCGTGGGGACGTATCCAACACGTAGAGGCCCGTTTGACAACTTTGATCTGATGTAAGGTGGTGCACCTGTTGGGTACCCCAGGTGCAACCAAACACACAAAAATACACCTGAGAATCCCCATCAGGTGCATCACCTACATTGACCTGGTGCGACGTGACTATTCGCATCCTCAAGGTCCATTCTGCGAGGGCACCATACACCAAAATACACTCGCAGTACTTTCCCGTCGAGTGTACAGGTCACGCCGACCTGATGTGTGGGTACACAAATTGGGTCTACCATGAGCACACTACAACACAAAATGCACTCTGGTGGCTTTCCCGTAATGAACACAGGCAATTGTAGAGTTGGATGGGAGCAAAGAATTGGGTTATGGGGATGCATATGGATGGACTGGGTAACTGGGCTATGGGGTTGAGACAACGGTCGTCTGCCACTAAAATGTCGGGAACCACACGGGGGTTATTATTGAACGAGCGAGCGAAGCGAGCGAAGTTCTCCGAGTCTACTGGAACAATCCGGCGTTTGTATGTATGTATGTATGTATGTATGTATGTATGTATGTATGTATGTATGTATGTATGTATGTATGTATGTATGTATGTATGTATGTATGTATGTATGTATGTATGAATGTTCGTTCGACGATAACTTGAGTAAATTTAGTCGGATCGTCATGAAATTTGGTAGGCAGGTAAATGAGGCCAAGAGAATTTTTAAGTTCGAACATGAGCCAAATCGGTCGAGGGGTTACTGAGATATGGGGTCGCGAGTTCATAGTTCGGGGTGAACCACTAGTTATTGAACGAGCGAGCGAAGCGAGTGAAGTTCTCCGAGTCTACTGGAACAATCCGGCGTTTGTATGTATGTATGTATGTATGTATGTATGTATGTATGTATGTATGTATGTATGTATGTATGTATGTATGTATGTATGTATGTATGTATGTATGTATGTATGTATGTATGTATGTATGTATGTATGTATGTATGTATGAATGTTCGTTCGACGATATCTTGAGTAAATTTAGTCGGATCGTCATGAAATTTGGTAGGCAGGTAAATGAGGCCAAGAGAATTTTTAAGTTCGAACATGAGCCAAATCGGTCGAGGGGTTGCTGAGATATGGGGTCGCGAGTTCATAGTTCGGGGCGAACCACTAGTTATTAAGTTTATATGGGGTCGCGAGTTCATAGTTCGAGGCGAACCACTAGTTATGTTTTGTTTCAAGCGATACTATCTATCGTCCATGAGTCGGGTGTCACTGACCAAAACAACACCCTGTATGTTTAGTTTCTTTGTGTACGATTCCTTTGCTTTGTTGTAACTGTGAGTAACTGGGATGTATCCCTAAATATTATCAATATTTCCCCCCATATCTCTCTCCCTTACGATAGGGAGCAGTCCCTCGTTAGGCGGACTGATATAATAGATAGCTTTTAGATTTCCCGGTATTCGAAGGCTTTGAAATCAGTCCTTTGTCATTTGTCCGTGAGCAACTACCGAGAAAGGAATTTGTCTGATAAATGGCTATACTGAAGGAACCCAATTTCCAAAAACCTATTTTTTTCACAGCTCAGTCCGATCAACAACCTACTGCTAGGTAGGATACTTAAGTATCTACTTTTGTAGGTACCTATTTTAATATCGATAACCTACAGAAATGTTGCCTGAAAAACTCGTGGTTCTAATTGAACAACTCTCGCAAAAGGGATTGGTCCGCGTGTCGATGTAAACATAAATAATTTATTACAGTATGTATGGCGGAAGAACCATGCTTTGATTTGGATAAGTAGGTATAGGTGCCTACTTTATACCGGGTGAACCTTAACGGATTCAAGCATGATGATGGCAAACATCTTATCTGTTTTAATTACCGGTGCAAAACATTCCACAAATACTTCTAAGATAGAAAGTTGCCTACAATTTTTCAAAACTAGAAATTGTTTTGTCGTATAACTGCCGTGACGCCACGCTTATTTAGCAGTGGCCAATAACATCCGCGAGGGTGTCGTCAAAATCTAGACACGCGGTAGCGTGTCAAGCCAAGTTCAAGGAAAAAACTGGCGAACGCACCGTGTGTATATTTACCCGAACCATTTGGCCACACTTTTTACCCCTTCATAACTCTTTATCTATTTTACATAAACACATGATTAAGTTTTCCACGTACGGGCTACGTCTAGGCTAGGATATAACCCATGGTACCTGGCTCTTACCGCGCGACATAAGAGCGCCAGTCGAACAAAAAGGGGTACCATATCGTGTGGCTGACAGTACCTATAAACTCCCTCCACTTAAGTTAATTTATACTATTACGCCTGAAAATACCAATTAACCTTCAGTGAAAAAAATAATCTGCTATTTACAGTTCGTAGGCAGACCTTTGAAATTCCGTTCAAAAAGAATTCATCGAGAACACAAAATAAATTGTACCTCAGAAGGTTTTGTCCATTGAATAGTTCACCCACAAAATGCTTGCGTTCCTTGAATTGGTTACCTACCTCCCACACCAAACTAGATGGTTGAAATTACCACTCGGACGCCGCCGTAGGCACAATCCGTAGGTATATCCCGTGTCATTAAAGAAAACATTTAGGACGGAGTTAAAAACCTAGCGTTGTCTCGCTTTGACTGTATTAATTAGAGCGAGAGGGCGAGGGTTTTGAAGTTTATCCTAAATGTTTTCTCTAATGACATGGGTTATAGTGCCTGGGACAATCTACTATCAAACACAACAGTTTTAGTGCTTCTGGTTTACTAATTCATTGGTTGGCATACTTGATTATGAAAATAACTGGGGAAAAATCTACTCCATTTTAAAACGAAATTAATTTATTCAAAAATTTAATTGACTCTAACCGTTGTTAAGAAAATGAAAATGTAAGTACATATTCTCTGAATGCATCAACCATCAATTAATTTAAATGTTTTGCGGTCGAACGAAGCTATGAAAACATTTTAACGTCTGTGGCTTTATGAATGGAAACAATTTAAACAGTTTGTCTTGTATCAAACTTTAATCCACCCTTTAGGCTGAGGATACCCCAGACAGCGACGTGATAATTATGCGACACGAACAGAACAAAAAATAGTACAAATTCACCGTTGCGGATACACCGGCCGTCAAATATTGCCAGCAAATATAGTTCTGAATCGGCGACAAAGAACTGGCCTGAAAAGTTTCAGATAGTAATTATAGTACAGTCGCCAGCGACCGTTTAATTTTCTTGAAAGGTTACCGGTTCCCCTTTTGATATGTTGTAAAGCACGTCATTCTGGGTACAAACATCTAATTTTTGAAGTTCCTAACCCGCCGCATCAATGAGAAATTTAAGGTCAAACGTAAGCAAAAATGCACTTAATTCAGAGTAAAAGGTTACCGGTTCCCCTTTTGATATGTTGTAAAACACGTCATTCTGGGTACAAACACCTAATTTTTGAAGTTCCTAACCCGCCGCATCAATGAGATATTTAAGGTCAAACTTACGAAAAAATGCACTTAATTCAGAATAAAAGGTTACCGCTTGCCACCTTGATATTGTGAAAATTTATGCAATTTCACATACTAGAACCTAAATCTTGCAGTCCCTAACCCGCCGCATCCATGAAAAAAATTAAGTCAAAAATCGAAAAATGCGTTTTTGCAATGAATGTATGGGTAACTTGCTTTACATCCGGTAGTTCTGAATTTTGGCTGATTTGTTTATGATGTTGGCCCAATGAATTATCCAAGTTTGTGATCTCGAGCGCCGACCGCAACCATGTAAAAAACCGAAAAAACCGCGAAATTGTATTGAGAGCAATGCCTTTTTTCAGTTTTTGGCCACATTTTGGTCCAATTTTTCTGTAACTTAGTACAAGTACTCTACGACAAAATCAAATAGTAATACATTCTTAAAATTTTCAAGAATTCCCCCCTAGTCGGTAAAATTGTATGTCAAAAGTCACCAAAAATGCAGTTAATTCACTTAAAAGGTTACCGCAGGCCGTTGTGAAATTGTGATAAAATACGTAATTTGAGCTACAAAAACCCAAATCTTGCCGTTCTTAACCCGCCGCATCAATGAGAAATTTAAGGTCAAACGTACGAAAAAATGCACTTAATTCAGAATAAAAGGTTACCGCTTGCCACCTTGATATTTTGAAAATTTATGCAATTTCACATACTAGAACCTAAATCTTGCAGTCCCTAACCCGCCGCATCCATGAAAAAAATTAAGGCAAAAATCGAAAAATGCGTTTTGGCAATGAATGTATGGGTACCTTGCTTTACATCCGGTAGTTCTGAATTTTGGCTGATTTGTTTATGATGTTGGCCCAATGAATTATCCAAGTTTGTGATCTCGAGCGCCGACCGCAACCATGTAAAAAACCGAAAAAACCGCGAAATTGTATTGAGAGCAACGCCTTTTTTCAGTTTTTGGCCACATTTTTGCTCCGATTTTTCTGTAACTTAGTACAAGTACTCTACGACAAAATCAAATAGTAACGTATTCTTAAAATTTTCAAGAATTCCCCCCTAGCCGGTAAAATTGTATGTCAAAAGACTCAAAAGTCACCAAAAATGCAGTTAATTTACTTAAAAGGTTACCGCATGCCGTTGTGAAATTGTGATAAAATACGTAATTTGAGCTACAAAAAACCAAATCTTGCCGTTCCTGACCCGCCGCAAACATGAAAAAATTCAAGCCAAAAGTAGGCAAAAATGCACTTAATTCACAGCCTAGTT